>JAKWJA010002496.1:40595689-41195689 GCA_027704765.1 Solanum habrochaites
TATCCAACAAGGATTTTTAACAGCCCCCACATTTTGGTAGTTTCTTTTTAACACAAGGCCCAGGCTCTCATGGCGAGCGTTGCTTTCCCGGATCTATGCGACACACTCGATGGAAAACGTTCCCGAATGGCCCTGGCCCTTGGGGGTGTCCTAGAAAATCCGCTGAGGCGGACCCATTTGGTCCGCTCTTTTAGCGTGGGTGGGACGGTGTCTACCGGCGAGACAATTTAGCTTTGGCGCTACAGGGAGAAGATGGGCCCAGGGAGAGGAAGGTGCCAAAGAGGAGCGGTTAAGGGGGGTTACAGGACGACCTTCGCCGACATCAAGGTGCTATTTCTTTGAGTAGGGGAGGGGCTGGGCATTTCATGGGCACGAGGAAGCAGGCACTTTTGTTCCTTCTGCCCAGGTTATATGTAAAGCCATTTGTAGGGTTAGGCATCCATGTTTGGTTTTCTGTGGACTGACGAGACGTGATCGGAGGAGGTGGGTAGGAGGGTTGGAGTCTGAGAAAAAGAAGTTCATGCGGATCCGTGGGGAGCTAGGGTGGGCAAATTTGTTGGTCGTGGAGAGGGGCAGATAATTGGGTAATGGTATACGACTGAATGGAGGGGTGGGGAGAGGGTCGGTGTCTGGGGAAGGTGTGTGGCTAGGGGGCATAAGTGGTGGGCGGAGAGTGGCGTGGTCCTATGCAAGCGGAGTGTGGTGACGACCGGGTTGGGAGTGAATGGCGGCGTGGTACGGTGCGGGATTTGTAGACACACGGATATTCGGTTTGTTAAGGGGGAGGCTGAGCGACTACATTTGTTCAATTAGTAGGTATGAAAGCATTAATGGTCAGATCTTCAAGGACAGATTGATTTACCTATTCAAAGCATTTACATTACGCGAAGGCTCGCTTAAGCAGAATACAAGCTTTCTTGCTACGGAGCCGGGAAGCCAGTGGGTGGATACTGCTTAAGAATGCAGACGCTGGATATACTCACTCGCGAGAATTGTTAGAAGTCGTTCACACATTGTTTGTTACGTCGACAGATTGTGGCACTACCCGGGGTATTTCTGTAAGTCCCTGAATCGATACAATGCTGGAAAGATTTTTGTCAAACTTAATTTTGGCCGGTATTAGCAGATGATCTATACATGGTTGTCACGATGTATTGCCACTAGAAACCAACCATTGGCATTGAACTTGTAAAAAAATCGATTCATAAACCGTTCGGTGCACACCAATCTCTATTCGAACATCCTTTACTTGTAGGAGTACATCTTGGTGGTATTTGTTTAATTATGTTATGGCGTAGTTTTTATCTCTAGCGGCCTGGTTGAATTGGGGGGAATTTGTAGGTATTATTGGCAGGTCAATCAATTGGAGACCCGGGTGCTCAAATAACATTACAAACTTTTCATCGAAGGAGTATTTAGGGGGGGTACTCTGCAGCACATGTGCGAGCCCGATCTAATGGAAAACTAAAATTCAATAAGGACTTGGTTTCTCCGACACTTACACGCATGGCATCCCACCTTTCTATGTTCTATAATAGACTTGTATAAAACTATTGAAGTTGAAGATATTCTACATAAGGTAATATTCCACCAAATTTTGCTTTTAGTTCAAAACGATGCAATACGTAGAATCGAACAAGTAATTGCTAGATGTGCAGGAATATCCACTTTGAATTTTAAGAGAAGGTTTCGAAAACATATTATTTCTGATTCAAGACGGAGAAATGCCATGGAGTACCGATGTCTATCAAGCACGCTGAATTTACATTGGTAATGTACATCTTTACACAAAATAATTCATTTACTGTGATATTAATTAGGAGGGCCATGTATGTCCAGCTAGTCTAACCTTTCGATCCACAAGGATCAGGATTAAATGAATGCGCATTCTCTTTCTAGCAAGTGAAGATATACTTCTAACCTCTCAGTAACCAATGATCAGGTGAGGCGGAAATTGTTTAGTTCAGATTTTTATGGTAAAAAAGAAGATAGGATTCCTGATTATTCAGACCTTAATCAAATCATATGTACTGGCCAATCTAATCTAGTATATTCGCCTATTCTTCACGAGAATTCTGCTTTATTGTCAAAAAGGCGAAGAAATAAATTTATCATTCCACTACACTCGATTTAAGAACTCGAGAATAAATTTATCATTCCACTACACTCGATTTAAGAACTCGAGAATGAACTAATGCCCTGTTTAGGTATCTCGATTGAAATCCCCGTAAATGGTATTTTTCGTCGAAACAGTTCTTGCTTATTTTGATGATCCTCGATATAGAAGAAAGAGTTTGGGTATTATTAAATATGGGACTATAGAAACGCACTTCATCACACGAAAAGAGGATTTTGATTGAGTATCGAGGATCAAGGAATTTAAGTCCAAATAACCAAATGAAGTAGATCGATTTTTTTTCATTCTATAGGTGCATATCTTGCCCAGATCTCTCCTTTCCCTAATGGTACTGACAATAAGTATCGTGGGTCGATACACAAATCACCTTAAAATCTAAAGATGCCGAGTCGGTTGGTGGTCCTGGTGGAAGAAAAAAAAATTTGAAATGAAATCTTTTCTGGAGATATCCTTTTCCCTGGATAGACGGATAAGATAACCAGGCATACCGACGTTTTTATACCACCATGAAACAGGGAAAAAGAATTCCAAGGAATACAAAAAAGTTGTCACAATTGGATCGATTTCCAAGACGAATTACACCTAGTATAGGGGATTAATACGTTTTGTTTTAGTTCACCGTGTCGTCACACACCTATGAAATAACGGGACGTATACATTTAGGAACCCTTTTTCTTCCACCGGATCCATTTAGTATGAAAGGTGATATGTGCAACTTCGGATTTTCAATTATATACCTTTATGGAATGCAAACACGATTCTGAGGAAATTTCGACACAAGTATTCATTATTTCGGACTGTTTAGTATTGAATTGGAACCAAACAAAAAAGTTCTTCTTGCGAAGAAGCCCTTGCTTCTTTTGTTGAACTAAGGACAAATGGTTTGATTTGACATTTCCTAACAATCAACTTAGTGAAAGCCCCTATTTAGTATATCGAAAAAAGGAATGATCCGTAGGGGTCAGGATTGCTCTATGATAATGTTTATATTGTACCAATATCAATCCCTTTTCTGCTATTTATTTCTATTCCAAGGCAAAAATTCAACAATCTCTTAACCAACCTCAAGGAATATTCTAATCATACGTTGTGTGAATAGAAATACGGGACTGTCAGTCGTGATAATTTGTCAAGCCAGCCATTGTTCTCGAAATGGAGCCATTCAAAGAGTAAATATCACAGCGTAATAAAATAATCAATTAAAAAAAGATCCTCCTAATTCCAATACGGAATTCATTGGGCACTTTAGGACAGGGATGCCCTTCCAATTGAGAATTTTTATTCATCTTAAACCCATTTAATACTCATAATCAGAACGTGTAACTAAATATTGCAAAACTCGACAATTAAAACAGCACTTTTCAAGTGATTACATTAAAATATATTTAATGGAGAAAATGGAAAATGTTTTTAATCCTTATCCATTCCGTAACATTTTTTAATCCATTTAATTGAATTGGGCTTTTCTCCATCACTATTATTGTGCAGAGACATCTAAATAATTATTCTTGACAGTTATTTGTGAAAATGTAGTGTATAGCCAAAATGGACCGGCCGCAAATCGGGTCAGTTAATCCTGTTCCAGTTTAATTCAATAGTGATAACAATCCCGCTAATAAGCCTTATTTGCCACCCCAGGAGAAACGTTCATGGCTATTATGGGGAACCCGTTACAAAAGGAGATACATTAGTTCATTTAATATAAAAATCGAGATCTGGTGATATAACAAAGGGTCCCTTCCAAAAGCAAACAGGTATTAGAAGTGTGTTTCGAGTTTGATTCAAATCAATGAATCTGATAGAAGAGGGGTTGAGGTTGGAACAAATGTATAACCCAGAATTTATGGAATTCCTTGTGGATTTTTTTTCTGATTGGTGCTGCACAAGCCAATCCTCTTTCGTTAATACACCACAGGTTTATCGCTCCCCAGGAGGTGCCTATTCTAAAGGCATATAACAATTATGGTACGTCAAATAACATCAAAGTGTTGATTCAGAAGATGAATCTCTAATGTTTTGTAACCCGGAGAACCTTATGGATTGTTGCGAGCATACGATTGGGGCTCTTTGGAAGAAGGCGCTATGTTTACCACCGGAGGTCCGTCTTATTGGGAATAACAAAATCATCTCTCAATCCTCAAGTGTTCATATCTAAAACAGTTTGTCAAGAAACTTCTCGAGTTTTAGCAAAAAGCGTTCTCCTCCGGGGTCGAACCGATTGGTTGAAAGGTTTTGAAAGGGGCCTGAAGAGAACGTTGTTTGGGGGGAGGGGGGGGGGGGGAGGTGATAACCCTTTGTACCTCAGCCCCCCCTTTCCACTGTGTGTTTCCCGGGTCTCTGCCCCCTTTCCCCCCCACCCTCCCCCACCTTCCTTTTCCACCCCTCCAACCTGTCTCTTCTCGCGAGGGGGTGAGATTACTAGATTTTTTGTTCCAGTCCACCAGAAAATTATTTGCTTCTTATCTTTCAAAAACTTCCACGCCATCCCCGCACAATCATTTATACAGGATTCACTTGATTCCTAACAGCGGATTCGTCTCTTTTGCTATTTGCATTTGGTAATAAAAAGAATAATGAATAGAAACGAATAATGGTTTGGGTCATGTATCTATGTCCAATCTACAATAGAAGAGAAGGTTCCATCGGAACAATTATTTATTTCAGTTCAGGGTTCCTCGTCTTTTTTGTTTGAAAAGACTACAAATAGGGGGGGGGAGGTTGTGGGGAGAAATGACAAGAAGATATTGGAACTTAAATTTGGAAGAAATGATGGAGGCAGGAGTTCATTTTGGTCATGGTACTAGGAAATGGAATCTTAAAAATGGCGCCTTATATCTCTGCAAAGCGTAAGGGTATTCATATTACAAATCTTACTAGAACTGCTCGTTTTTATCAGAAGCTTGTGATTTTTTTTTGACTCAGCAAGTAGGGGAAAACAATTCTTAATTGTTGGTACCAAAAATAAAGCAGCTGATTCAGTAGAGTGGGCTGCAATAAGGGCCCGGTGTCATTATGTTAATAAAAAATGGCTTGGCGGTATGTTAACGAATTGGTCCACTACAGAAACAAGACTTCATAAGTTCAGGGACTTGAGAATGGAACAAAAAACAGGGAGACTCAACCGTCTCCCGAAAAGAGATGCAGCTATGTTGAAAAGACAATTATCTCGCTTGCAAACATATCTGGGCGGGATTAAATATATGACAGGGGTACCCGATATTGTAATCATCGTTGATCAGCACGAAGAATATACGGCCCTGCGAGAGTGTATTACTTTAGGAATTCCAACAATTTGTTTAACCGATACAAATTGTGACCCCGATCTCGCAGATATTTCAATTCCAGCGAATGATGACGCCATATCCTCAATCCGATTAATTCTTAACAAATTAGTATTCGCAATTTGTGAGGGTCGTTCTAGCTATATAAGAAATCCTTGATTAATAATAACATAATAAGATAAATAACTTACTTCCAGAATCCTTCTGAAATCGTCTTACTATTTCTTTCTAAATTTCAAAAAAAAATAGATCAAAATATTTGGGATTTATGTGATTTCTAGTATTCTAAATCTTAGTTTGGTATTTCAATAATATCAATTCAGAGACAAAGAAGATGGTGAAATCAAAAATTTTTTTGTTTAAAGTTCGATTTTTTCAGAGGGCAAGGCAATATGAATGTTCTATCATGTTCCATCAATACTCTAAAGGGGTTATACGATATATCCGGTGTGGAAGTAGGCCAACATTTCTATTGGCAAATAGGAGGTTTCCAAGTACATGGCCAAGTACTTATTACTTCGTGGGTTGTAATTGCTATCTTATTAGGTTCAGCCACTATAGCTGTTCGGAACCCACAAACCATTCCGACCGGGGGTCAGAATTTCTTCGAATATGTTCTTGAATTCATTCGAGATGTTAGTAAAACTCAAATTGGAGAAGAATATGGGCCCTGGGTTCCTTTTATTGGCACTATGTTTTTATTTATTTTTGTTTCTAATTGGTCAGGAGCTCTTTTACCTTGGAAAATCATACAATTACCTCATGGGGAGTTAGCCGCACCCACGAATGATATAAATACTACTGTTGCTTTGGCTTTACTCACATCCGTGGCATATTTCTATGCGGGTCTTACAAAAAGGGGATTAGGTTATTTCGGAAAATATATTCAACCAACCCCAATACTTTTACCCATTAACATCTTAGAAGATTTCACAAAACCTTTATCACTTAGTTTAGAATTTTTTCGGAATATCTTACTGATGAATTAGTAGTTGTTGTTCTTGTTCTTTAGAACCTTAGTAGTTCCATAACTGTCATGCTCCTTGGATTATTTACAATGGTTATTGAAAGCTCTTATTTTTGCAACTAGCCGGCGACTTATATAGGTGAATCCATGGAGGGCTTATTGAAATCAGTCTTTTTTAAGCTTAGGCCACAACAAGTACAAATGTATATGGTGGGTGTTTAGGAGGAGAAACTAGTTAACTTAATTACAGAATAGAATAGGGGAATCTAAATATACAACTATGCTATATACGATAGGCAAAAACTATGATGATATTAAAGAGTGAAGTAAAAGAGGTAAAAAACAAGAGATCTTTTTCCTAAAATTCCCCCCCCCTTTTCCGGTCACTAATATCATACTCCGTCTCAATGAATATGCACTTTAGATTGTTTATCCATCTCATTATTATGACATTTTTAAAACAATTTGAATCATAAGAATGTTTGTCAATAATTCTTGTTGGTATAGGTTTACTACGTGTATTAATAAAAAAAGGCGAACTTTATTTCCCTTTCAATTGATTTTCAATTCAACGATTCACCAAAAATTAATATAAATAAATACTACAATGATAATTTTTTTAATTCATTTTATTAATAAAGTGGCATGAACTTAGATCACTCAATACTGACATTCTTTCTATACCTATGGAATTTGTCGTCCTAATCAATTTGTCCATTTAGATTTCTCTAGGTGGAATAATAAGAAAAGGTAAGATTCAAAAGAATTTTTCAAAAGTTTTTTTTAGTATTTTAGAAAGGGGCGGGAGGTATCTGTACTTGAATAACTATAAGCGAACCCTTCTAGATGTTTCTACGCTTGATTCTCGAATAGGATTGAATCTAAGATGAATGCTTGGTTTACGTTATGGAAGAAAGACATGTATATGTGATATTAGATATTGCCTAGTGCTAGTTATATATGAAATGAACTACTAAAGATATATTTTTCTAGGGGATTCTAATAGACTAGAAGTCCTTCCGGCCCCTTGTGACTGTGAATTGAATGAATAAACGGATGAAATCAAGAAATAATTCAACTAACAGTTCGAACCAAGAACAAGAAATGGAAGAATGAAAGTCGTATGGGTTCACAAAGACTCTGTGGCTAAAAAGGAAACAAGAGTTAAGCGGAAGGGGGGGGGGAAATGCACGAATCGGTAGGACGGCAAGCCAAGGCGGAGGTACGCGACGAGAGGGAGGCCGAGTGAGGAAAAGGAAGGCAGAAGGCAGTGGGGGGATGGGGAGCAGGAATCAGGCGGGTGGGGGTACGAGAACTGAGGAGGAAGTCACAGGAGGGCGGCGGCGGCCGGGAGCGGGGCGGGAGAGCCGGAGGCATGGGTCTATTAGACTGGAGTTGGTCAAGGGACTGCTTTGGGTCAAGCTGTAGAGGGTATCGCGAGACAGCCTGAGTCAGAGGGCAAAATATGAGGTACACTATTGCTTAGTCTAGTTTTTATGGAAAATTTATAAGTAATTAATATTCATCGGAGGACTTACCATTTTCTATTTTATAAATTCTGATTATTGAAAATAGACTCAAAGTTTAAATTGTCATCCAAATGCGTTTTATTTTTTAAAATCTAATATATTTATCATTTATTAAAAATTAACTTAAAAACATTAAATAAGAATAGAAGTGTAAAATTACTTAATTACTTAATACAAGTACCATAAGATGACATAAAAAGGAACGGGGGAGTAAATTAAAAACTACTTTATAAGGACTAGAAGAAAAGATTATGAACAAAATATATAATTAAAAACACGAGAATGTTGGTGAGACGTTTCACCACCTCTTCTTCTCGCTCCATGGCACCACGGTACACCATCCACCTTCTATATCATTTATTATTTGACTCATAATTTATTTTGGTTCAATGAAAAATGGATATAGTTAATGTACCTCTTCTCTACAACAAGAATCTAGCATTTAAGAAACATAGATTTTCAAACATTTTTGACGAGTCATTTTTTTGTTGGAGTTTTTACATGTAACAGTTCATAATTTTAAAAATATTTTTTTAATAAAACAAAATTTTATGTTTATTAAGTTCTAAAACCTATTGAACATACGTAGTTTTAAATAGGTCTAAAATGGATATAAAAAATCAAAATAAGAAAGAAAAACCTAATATCGTAAATCACATGGATGATGAATGTTATACAGTAAAACCTCAAGAAAAGTTTATGAAATTATCCATTTTGTAATTAAATTCCAATATGTCATCTCCTTCTAGTGGCCAAATTTGGTACCGCTTGTCAAATGACGTTATGTGTTATTAAGTCAAACAAATAAGTCAATAGGACCATGCCACATACCAAAATGATATGTAATAACTAGCCAAATTAAAGATCAATAAAAATGTGTCACGTATGTACAAGTGAAATGTTCCGACCAATTAATTATTGTCCTGTCACTTAAGTTTACTTTATCGAATAAAACTTGTACTTATCAATACCAACCTGTCATGGCACTTAGCATATATAAGAGGAAGGTATGCTCTTATCATAACTCTTTCTTTCTATAATTATAAATACATATATTTTTAGTTCTAAAATCACACAATAATTTTAACAAGAAGCAGAGAAAGCTCATGGATTAAACATCGCAAATTTTTCTCCAAACTACAATTTTTTCAAGCATTCTAGTTCAATAATAACTCAAGATTAAGACCACCGATTTTAAGAATAAGCTTCAAAATTCTTGAATTCTAGTACAAGTCAACATCAAGTTCATCAAGTGTCAAAATCAAACTTATAAGTCTTTGAATTCATATTTAAAAAGACGAAAATTCTTAGAGATTGTAACACTCATATAAAATAAAATCAGATAACACGATTATTGAGATATTTTCGATCTTGATTATCATTTAGCGATGCAAATCTTATGTCTACAATGACAATCCCACCCACTTAAATATGTACTCTTGTATATAAGTCATATGGAATGGTTATTAGATGAATTATTAAAGTTGTCCTACTATTATTATGATATAATAAATTCTTTCGAATCTATATATTATAATAAAGTTGAATATGAAATCGTGACTTAGCGCTTTTGTCACGTACCGAGCCTATACCCCAGACGTGACTACACTCGAGAAGCATTGTTGGTCCCAAACAAATCCTTGGTCTGGCTTACTTACTCAAAAGAATACTTAAACACAACAAATATAACTCATGTAATAACTTAATAAATAAAATCTTAGCCAAAACTGCAACTCAAGTCTTAAAATGTATACATATGAAATGAATAAGACTAGAAAACAAATATTATCTATCTATGAAGCCTCTAAAGAAAAGAGGGTTGTCGGGACAAGACCCCCATCATCCTAACAATGAAATACAGAAAGAAAATAATAAAAATGAGTCCTCCGAAATGTGAGGCTCACCAACAACTTGATTGAGTGGCTAGTGCTCGACCCCCGGATCAACGGATGCGGGGATGCTATCTGGTTTCTGTGTCTGTCAATCATAAGACATTGTAACACTAAAAAATATGAATATGATAAATACTTAAGTTCTATTTTTAATTAAAATCGAGTCCATTACGGGTAAATGGTCCTATCAGGTATTAATTAAAATAATCATATTTTAAATTATTAATTATTAATTATTAACTAAATTGACAAGTCTTGGCCACTATCCTAGTTTTAATGGGGCACTATCTCACACAAACTCTCTCACACACCTAAACCTCTCTCTCTCTCTCTCTCATCCATTTTGAGTTCTTTGCTGTTCAAAAAAAGAAAAAAAAACATTATAAACATCAAAAGTTCTTCTCACTCAAAAACATACAAAAAAAAAATACAAAGCAAGCAAGCTAACATTTTTTTAGAACGAAAACCTTTTGCATCATCTTATCACCGGTTTTGTATTAACGATTTAGGGGATGTTTGGTCAGGCACTCTTGAAGGTGGGAAATAACAACAAGGTATGGGTTTTCTCTTTGGAATCCTTTCTCCAAGAGAAATTTCTTCTTTCTACCAAATTCAACGTTGAAAACTAGGGGTGAATCCCTTTCTTGTTGAACTCCTTATCCCCTCCCTAGTCTCCTTCTGATTTCAATCGAAAATTGAGTTTAGAAATCATGTTGTGTTGGTATGGTTACTCGGTAGCTAAGTGTGAATATGAATTTTCCTTATGATTTTATGTTTAGAAATCGTAGCATGTTCACTTGACAGTTGTTTAACCGAAAAATGATGTGTACAATTTGTAAAATACTGTTGTGTTCTCCATTTGAAGTCTTAAAATGTTTCTTTGATGATTGAATTATTGTGGCATAAGGTGTGTAATTGTGGTGTTAATGCAGTTATAGAAGTGAACTGATCTAAAGTAGAAAATTCAAAGCTAACACAACAATGAATCTACACTAAGAATGTGTTAAAAAACGATTGTGAAAGAACGAACCCTCAAAACTAATGTATCATGTTTTTAAATAAAGCTTATAAATTTAATAAAATTTCCAGGCACTTGGTGATGGAATTTCGCCATACTACTTGGGTTGAGAGGTTTAAAAATATATTTAAAACTGTATGTTTGTGGGGATTGAACCCAGACCTCACTACTAAAGCTGAAAAGGATAAATAAATGGAGAGGATGTGGGATCAAAATCCACAACCTCTCAGCCAAACAAGAGAGTAAAGAGAAATTTTTAAAAAATAATAAAAATAATGAGAGGAGTGGGATCGAAACCACCACATCTTTCAGCATGAGAAGGTAAGGATAACTGTAACAGTAAACAAGGTGATTCTTGTGGTGATTCGAACCCACAACCTCTTGAATGAATGAGATAGTCTAGAGAAAAATAATGGAAATAATGTGTGAGTGTGGGATTGAACCCACAATCTCTTGGATAGGTTGAAAGTAAGAGAAAATTAACAGCACAATAATTAGCTTGTGGGGATTGAACCCACAACCCCTCCTTGCCTTAAAACGCAAGAGGCGGAGAACAAGAAAGAAATATTATTGGATTGATGTGAATCGAACTAGGGTCTCCCCATCTGAAAAATGCAATTATCAAGTTTAAAAAAAGATTAAGTAATTGTTTACGATTTTAAAAATCTGCTCCCTTGACGATTCGGTATTGACACTAAGTCATACGTAAACAAATATGTATAATGTTCCCCCTAAAGATCAAAATCAATATCTTGGCATAAACATAAGATACATAAGTCTTGTTACTAACATAATCTTATGAAGATTGAGTCACATATAACTATATGAATGAAGCCGCATGGATTGTTGTATCGACCCAAATTCTAGCCATACGTTAAAAATAAGTGAACCTAAGATGAATGTAATGAAATGATGAAACCCTAGAAGGTTGTGTGAGTGTAAGATACACTAATGGTCAAGTGCATTGATATGACGAAATGAACATGAGTGATTAAACCCTATAAGGGTTAAGTAAGATGGTTGCAACACACTAAATGGCTAAGTAGTGCATTACATATGATAATGAAAATTCATGTAAAAAGGGATGAGTAACTATGAGAGGCAAATGTGCTAAGGTAATGAATGTGGTGACACATGATATGAGGCTATTTTAAAGATTAGAGCATCCAAATGGCCTAAGTACATTTTACTAAAAACGTACCACCTATGAGAGTGTAAATTTAATGAAGAACCAATATCTTGAATACTCTAATGAAAGTTTGAGATTAACACACTTATACTAAAGGATGAGATGAAAAATCATCTATTGAGCTAGATGTCCTTCATACTAGAAGCTAACTACTTTCTAAAAAAAACTTCCAGGAGTATTAGTTTGAATGTCATGGAACTTCATACTGAGCACGTCGACTAGGCTTTGAGCGTGATGCCTTATTTCGGAAGGGCCGAAGGTTTACGGTAACTCTCATGAGATGAGACGTCCCCCTACTTTCCAGTATGTGTCTCCAGGCATCTCATAGTCTTTGCACCTATCTACTGCCAATATAGGGATCTGGCAGGATTAATTCCCATAATACGCTAGCATGTTTTATTGAGTTCCTTGGGGGGGGCAGGTGATTCCACTTCTTTTGGTGTGGGGATACAGACTGGTTTCATGATGCTCAACATGATCTATGTCGGTTAAAGTTAAAGTTCCCAGAATGAATGATACCACCAGCCTCAAATTAAACATTTAAAGATATAAATGATACCGAATATGTTAGGCTAGGGATAATCAGAGTGAGGCTAGATTCAGGTAATGACTTAGGTTATTCCTGATTATTGCAACCGCAAACCCGAATGATGTCTTAAACTACAATCTTAGGTGTAGCTTGTGTTCACACTGGCCTATCGAATGTACTGGTAATAAATACCTATGAATTAATACAGACTCTGGTTTGCTAAAGAGGCTCCCCTGGTTTGAGTCCCATATGTTGAGCCCTTATTTTGGAAGTCTTAATTTCAATTCCATGCACAAGGTCTCATGGCATATGAATGAATAATATCAATGCCAGCTGTGTTATAATGTTATTACCCAGATATGTGCTATATGAAGCTATTATGTCTGTTATGCAATACGATTTTAGAATGATGCAGGTTATTCTCATTCAACTTTCCCAATTTCATTTGTAAGGTCTATTTTAACTGACTTGACTTCCAAAAATCATGTCGTTAGTCAAGAGTTATTTCTTTATCATTCATGTCCTTGGTTTCTGCTTGCATATACCCATCTTATTACAATTGTGTACTAATCTATAGCAAACATCTACTTCTAGGTGCAGGCACAAAGTGGGGCGTAGAGATTAGTTCGTTCTTGCAGTTTAGCCGAACGTCAGCATTCTCTCCGGCGTTTCGTAGTCCTCTTACATTCGAAGATGCTACATTTTACATTCTAGCGATTTTTAGAGTTGAGCGAGGGGAGAATGTTCCACTAGCGTTTCTTTCCTGTTTGGTTCAGACTTTGTATTGGTGGTTATTTTTTTTGTTATACAATTAATACCTTAATGAATTATTTCTTTCATTTGCTTATCTCTTAAGTTAGATGGTTGATGATGAACTATAATGAAATGTGATATTAATGTTTAGCAAGAATGTTTAAAAAAAAATCAAAAGTTTAAATTTTCCTGCTAAATAACCTATATAAAGTAAGGAACGTTAGTAGGCTGTGTGGGAGACTCTCTGAAGGTCAACTACTGCCTGTCTCGTCTGGGGTCTAGATTCCCTGTCGTGACAACAATGCAGCCAACGGATATCAGTACATTAAATTTATGAGTATGTTGTTTGGAATCTAAACCTACTTAGCTTGAAAATAATCTAGAAGGAACACTTACTTGTTTATCAACTCCTGAAACCAACCTTTACTCATATAAAACAATAAAACACATGCAATATACATAAAACTTGTAAAATAGTGGGAAAAAACTTAGTTCGTTAAAGAAAATGCAATAACAAACTCAACTTTACTCATTTAATAAAGTAAATATAGTTTCCGTGGGAGATTATCTGACCGACAACCACCACTGTGAGCCTAAGTGGTGATATAACTTTTTGCCCACTTTGCAAGAACTGTTCTATACTTTGCCGTCATATAGGATGCCTTAACTAAGTGGATCCACTAGTCTATGCTAAAAGTACACTTAAGGATTCTTCTAAAAAGTATGATTCTTTACTACCCGTGATGACTACATGGTTTATGGAGACTTGAGTTAATATGAACTCGTATCCTCATATCGGTGTTCAATACTGCTCCCAAAATATACTTAACTCAAATGTTTTTAAAATAAACTTCTTTCCTTTTGCTTTACGATAATTACTCAAATCAAAAACTTACCCTTAATTAAAAACGTTAACTTTAGACTGTAGGCGAGAGTTTGTTGTGGAACTGTCACATACCATTCACTTCTTGTTTGCTTCTGGGATGAAATTAAGCCTAGCCAAGCATCAAAATTACTCGTGAGGATTTTGCGTTCGGTAAATCTTGCGATAATTAATTGGATTATAGAAATCATTCTTCTTTGAATCATCATCATCATCACAAAAATGTCATGTCTTTTTGTGTTCATAGTTTCAACTCCATATATATATATAAATATATATATATATATTTTAATATATATAACCTCATTTCAGATATGATCTATCTGATTCAGAATGTCAAAGGATTTTGTATCAGTATTCAATTTCAATTCAAACATGGGTTTGATTTCAACACTCCATGTTTCTGAGACAGATTTTTATCATCCGAAATAGTGACACAAATGGGTCTTTGTCTAAAGAAATGGGTGAGCAAGGGCATACGTATAGAACTTTCAACGAGATAGTGCTTTTTCAATCTTCAATATGGAAGCTATCCAAACATATATGCCACGATTCTTACTTCGACAATGGTATATATATATATATATATTATATGATATTAATAATCACACACGTGAAGTTGTGATCTGATGTAGCAAAGCTTGCTCTGACTTCTTTTCTTTAATTATGTCATTATGATGCCTTAAAGTTTAAAACTTTTTATAACTCACTTTTTTTTTTAAATTTGACTTACGAATAACTTAAACGGTGCTAATATACTGGGAAGAATAATCAGACTGAATCATGTTACCAACTATAAAAAGAAAGAATAAGAGGATGAAGAGACAAAGAGGAAAAAGGTGAATGCAATCATGGGGTTGTATGCAAGTTCTCTCACGGTGAGAAGGTTAAAACTTCAAGTGTATGTTGTTCATCTTGTATTCCTAACATACTTAGAACAAAACTTTGAAGAACTTTGTAAGGCAAAAAAGTTTAAGAACAATTTCACAACTAGAAAATTAAAACTAGTAAAGAAAATTGAATTAGAAATAGATACAAAATATTTTTTCTTAATGAAGAATTGTTAGTAATCTATGTTTAAAGAATCTTACTGATTTCAACAAACTTTGTAGAAAGACGAAGTTACCAAAAATTTAATGAACCAGTCAAGAATAGAAGAACATAAATTAATTTACAAATCTAAAATATGTAACACATACCAGAATCTGGAAAAACAAAAAGAAGATCAAGTCCACTGAATGCACAGTATCCCCTTAAGGAAATTTTTCCCCTCTAGTATCCGAGGTTTAATTTGGAATATGTCCTCCTATGATAGAATGATCTCAATCTCCAATGTATTAACACCCAAAATGCTAGTGTCAGCGAGCCACTCAATGGCAGTAAAGTACACGTAGAATACTAGATTTAGTAGTAGAACAAGAAGTCCAAAAATATTTATTTTTTAAAATGAGAGGAAATCCCTCAATTTATAGAAAACAAAGGGTAGTGCGAAAGAGTTCTTATCGTGCCTTACCGGAAAGGTCACAAACCTTTGGAAAAGTCACAAACTTTTGAAAAGGTCGTCACCTTTCAAAAAAGTCACAGACAGTCATAAAGTATCAAACTTCTCATAACATTCGCACTTTTCATAAAAGTTGCAATCACCTTTTCGTAAAAGTCGCAACTTTCACTAAAGTCTCGAACGTTTCATAAAAGCCGCACTCTAAACTCTTCAGTTTCCATCACATCCCTCTATCACCCCTTTCAAACACCCAACAATCCCCCGCATGATGGGGAAGCCTTCTAGAAGACCAAGAACATACAAGTAATGTGTACTTTTACAAGCAATAATTAATTGAATCTGGATACGTAGGTTCCCCTTGCACTTTGGCGTATGAACAGATGTCGGATGTACTTGGTCAATCGGATTTTTGAAAATAAACTCAAAGTTTAAATTGTCATCCAAATGCGTTTTAATTTTTAAAATCTAATATATTTATTATTTATTAAAATTGACTTAAAACATTAATAAAGATAAAGTGTAAATTAACTTATTACTTAATACATACCATTAGATGCATAAACGAATGGTGGATAAATTTAAAAACTACTTCATAAGGACTAGGAGAAAAGATTATGAACAAAATATATAATTAAAAACACAAGAATGGTGGACGGTTCACCTACCTTCTTCTTCTCCTCCATGGACCACGGTACCACCATCCACCTTCTATATCATTTATTATTTGACTCAGTAATTTATTTTGGTTCAATGAAAAATGGATATATAAGTTAATGTACCTCTTCTCTACAACAAGAATCTAGCATTTATGACACAAAGATTTTAAAATATTTTTGACGCGTCATTTTTTTGTTGGAGTTTTTACATGTAACAGTTCATAATTTTAAAAATATTTAATTTTTTTTAAAACCAAAATTTTATGTTTAATAAGTTTTAAAACCTATTGAACATATGTAGTTTTAAATAGGTATAAAATGGATATAAAAAATCAAAATAAGAAATATAAACGTAATATCGTAAATCACATGGATGATGAATGTTATAGAGTAAAATCTCAAGAAAAGTTTATGAAATTATCCCTTTTGTAATTAAAGTCCAATATATCATCTCCTTCTGAGGCCCAATTTGGTGCCGCTTGTTAAATGACGTTACATGTTATTAATTCAAACAAATAAGTCAATAGGACCATGCCACATGCCAAAATGATATGTAAAGACTAGCCAAATTAAAGGTCAATAAAAATTGAGTCACGTATGTAGAAGTGAAATGTTCCGACCAATTAATTATTGTCATGTAACTTAAGCTTAATTGATCGAATAAAACTTTTACTTATCAATACCAACCTGTCATGTCACTTAGCAGATATAAAAAGAAGGTATGATCTTATCATAACTCTATCTTTCTATAAGTATAAATACAGATCCTTTTAATTCTGAAATCACACAATACTTTTAACAAGAATCAAAGAAAGCTAGTGTATTAAACATCACAATTTTTTCTCCAAACTACAAGTTCAAGAATTCAAGCATTCAAACATTCTAGTTCAAGAACAACTCAAGATTAAGACCACCGAATTTAAGAATAATTTTCAAAATTCTTGAATTTTAGTACAAGTCAACATCAAGTTCATCAAGTGTCAAAATAAAACTTATGAGTCTTTGAATTCATATTAAAAAAGACGAAAATTCTTAGAGATTGTAACGCTCATATAAATTGAATCAGATAAGACGATTATTGAGATATTTTCGATCTTGATTATCATTTCTCGATGCAAATCTTATGTCTACAATGAAAATCCCGCCCACTTAAATATGTACTCTTGTATATAAGTCATATGGCATGATTATTGAATGAATTATTAATTGTTTCCTATTATTATTATGTTATAATCAATTCTTTTAAATCTATATATTATAATAAAGTTGAATATGAATTCGTGACTTGGCGCTTTTGTCACGTACCGAGCCTATACCCCAGACGTGGCTACACTCGAGAACCATTCTTGGTCCCAAACAAACCCTTGGTCTGTCTTACTTACTCAAAAGAAGACTTAAACACAACAAATATAACTCATGTAATAACTTAAATAATAAAATGTTAGCTAAAACTGCAACTCAAGTCTTAAAACGTAGACATATGAAATGAATAATACTAGAAAAACAATTACATCTATCATAAGCCTCTAATAAAAGAGATGTCGAGCACAAGACCCCCGCTCCTGACCAGAAATCGGAACAAAAAATAATAAAAAGGAGTCCTCCGGAATGTGAGGCTCACAAACAACCTTTGAGTGATCGACCGGATCAACGAGTCGTTGGATGCTAATCCTGGTTATGTTTGTGTGCATCATAAGTCAATGCAGGACAACTGATATTAGTACATTAAATGTACGAGTATGTGAGTTGGAATGCTAAACACTACTTAAGCTTGAAAATAATCTAGAAGGAACACTTGCCTTGGCTTTACTCAACTCCTGAACAAATTAACTCAATATAAAGCAATAAAACACATGCAATATACATAAAACTTGTAAAATAGTGGGGAAAAAACATAGTTCGTTAAAGAAAATGCAATAACAAACTCAACTTTACTCATGTAATAAAGTAAATATAGTTTCTGTGGAAGATTCTCTGACCAAACCACTGTGAGCCTAAGTGGTGATATAACGTCTTTTCCACGTTTCCAGAACTGTTCTATACTTTGCCGTCATATAGGATGCCTTAACTAAGTGGATCCAATAGTATATGCTAAAAGCACACTTAAGGATTCTTCTAAAAAGTATGATTCTTTACAACCCGTGATGACTACATGGTTTATGGAGACTTGAGTGAATATCCTCATACCATTGCTCAATACTACTCCCAAAATATACTTATCTCATATGTTTTTAAAACAAACTCCTTTCTTTTCTTTAAGATAATTACTCGAAACTTAGCTTAAGTAAAACGTTAACGTTAGACTGTTAGGTAGAGTTGTTGTAGGAAATTGTCACATAACCATTCACATTCTTGTGGCTTCTTGGATAATTTTAAGCCTAGCCAAGAATCAAAATTACTCGTGAGGATTTCGCGTTCGGTAAATCTTGCGATAACTAATTGGATTATGGAAATTCATTCTTTTTTGAATCATCATCAGCAGCATGAAAATGCCATGTATGTTGTGTTCATACGCGTTTCGCCACAGGTGCTATATATATATATAAATATATATATATATATATAAATAGAAGAACAATCGAAGGGGAGCGTGTGAAGTCTCTTCTCTCTCTCATCCTCGCTCTCTCTCTCTCTCTCTCTCGCTCGTCTCGCTCGCTCGCTCGCCGTTGTGCCTTCTGTCGCAAAGAGTGCTTCCACTTCTTTCCTTCTATGTCATAGCATGGCGTCCTTCCCAGCTGCGCCCTTTTTTTCCTCCCTCCCTTTTTTTTTCTCTTGCCTTACGCACTAACCTTACAAGGTGCTCCGCTCCTCACAGAATAGCAGAGTGAATCTTTTACCGCCCCCAAACGAAAGAAGACGCGGATGCCGAGACCGAGAGGAACCAGGTGAATGCAATCATGGAGTTGTGTGCAACTTCCCTCACGTGCAGCAGGTTTGTTCTCCAGATGTAGGTTGTTAATCTTGTACTTCCTCCCCTACGTAAACACACTTGGGAAGCAACTTTTGTGACGACAACATGTTTAATACCAGTTTCACAACAAGACAAATTAAACTAGAGAGAACTTGAATGAGAAACACAGGAGAAAAAAGAGACGAAGAGTGGAAGACGACACCGCGCAAGTCAGGTCACAAAGTCGGACGAGAGGCAGCCAACAGGGGCTTCGCCTGGGGGAAGAGAAGGGGGGAGCCTGTATAAAGGGATGGAGGAATGCAAGACCCTCTCACTTCGGTCGAGCGTCCGCTCGGATGAAGAAGGGGGGTAATCTCTGTGGGAAAGACGGACGGAGGGCAACAAACTCTTATAGAAAGACAAGGACCCAAAAGGGCGAACCAGTGGAGAATAGAAGAACCGAAAGGAAGGACAAATCTAAATAATAAACACATGACTAGTGCGGCACAACAAAAGAAGGTGCAAGGCCACGGAAGGCACAGTATCCCCGGAAGAAAAGTCGTCCCCGCTAATATCCGAGGTTGAAGTTTGAAGGGCCGCCCAGAGGAATGAGCGCACGCACCATGTGATTACTACCCAAAATGCTGTTCACATCAAGCCACTCAACGGCCGTAAAGTACCGGTAGAATACTAATTAGAGTGAAGAGACGTTCAAAAAAATCTTTTTTTAAAAATGAGAGGAAATCCCTTAATTTATAGAAAGCAAAGGGTAGTGCGAAAGAGTTCTTATCGTGCCTTACCGTAAAGGTCACAAACCTTTGGAAAAGTCACTAACTTTTGAAAAGGTCGTCACCTTTCATAAAAGTCACAACATTCCATAAACGTCACAACTTCTCATAAAATTCGCAACTTTTCATATTAGTTGCAACTTTTCGTAAAAGTCGCAATCTTTCATAAAAGTCTCAACTTTTTATAAAAGCCGCAACTCTTCATTTTCCATTCATATCTTTTAAACCCCAACAATCCCCCGCATGAACGGACAATGACTCTAAGACAAAGAAACAGACAAATAAGTGTACTTTACAAGCAAGAATTATTTGCATCTGGATAAGTAGTTTTCCCCTTGGACTTTGCGTAGTGAACATATGTCGGATATACTTGGTCAATCGGTAGATATATCATTGAACCATCGAGGTTTGGTGTATACCTAGACAATCATATGTTACACAATTAATCCTTTATAATTTATGGTTGTTAAAGGTGTGTTCATTTCAGCCATGTACACCTTCTTGTTTCATGAGTGTATAGAGAGATGTGATTTTGACAACCATCTTATTCTAAGCAACTTACACTTCGCACTAACATTGGTGATTTCTAATCGTGTTATCACGTAGATGCACTATTTGGTAAACTCTGTCAAACTTAGAAAATCATTAAAACCATTAATCTTTATTAACTCATTAACAAGCCTTAATGTTTTATCTTTGTTCCTGAGCATTGTCTTCATCATGAGAATTGATTGAGTTGGTTGACGATGCTTAACAGTCATTCGCAACTTTGTTTTTCTCCTTGAATCTAGCTCTTGGGATCTCCAGTTTGCTAGATGGATTTACCGCCATGATGACTTGTCCTAAGCTGTAAATTCATTCCCTTAGATGATCTTTAAACAATTCTCTCTAGTTAGGACTTTTTGTAAGTGAATCTGACACATTATCCTTTGACTTTACATAGTCAATCTGATAATTTCACTAGAGTAGTTTTCTGACGGATCATGTTCTATGTCCTATATTATGAGACTTTCGTTACATCATGCATGCTCCATGCCTACCTATGCCATATTGAACTATCAAAAAAGAATAATCTTCATTCAAGAAATTTCAGACGTCTTTTCAACTTATTCAAACCGTCCTTATATCTTGAGCACGCAAGATCAAGATCATTGTAGAGTCTAGCGATACATTCTCTTTTAAATATTTCGCAGAAACTGATCCCCGAGGTAAATAAATCTCCACTGTGTATTTTACTTCATTCGTTCGGTGATCAAATTTGCATCATTATATCTTTCAATATTGCTAGATATTGTTACAATGCAAGTCATACTTTTAAGTATTTTTAAAATACTCCAAAACACTATTTATTATAATCTAATGTGTTTGATTGGGATCACTTGTGAACAGACTCAGTCTATTAATAGCAAATGTTATATCTGATCGCGCACACTTCATGATACACATCATACTTTCCGGTACTCTAGCACAATCTAATTGTGATTCACTTTCGCTTTCACTCTTTTGAAATTCATTGCTCACATTTATTGGAGAATTGACAATATTGGCATTCAATTATTTGAACTAGTCAAGTAACTTTTCAATGCAATGACACCGTGAAAATGCAAAATATTATGTAGTTCTAAGGATTCTTAAACCTAAGATCGCATTAACAACTCTAAGATTTTTCATTCCAAACTTTTTTTCTAGCATACGTTTAGTAGCATTTATGTCGTTAGTGTCTCTATTGATGATAAACATATCACTAATATACAAACAGACAATGACCTTGTGATTTTAATGTGCACACTGTTATTACTTCCATCATTCTTAAATTCATTTGCCAGCATGGTTTGGTCAAAAATCTTATGTCATTATTTGGGTGCGTGTTTTAGTCCATAGTGTGACTTAACAAGTTCGCACACTTTTTTTTATTTACCAGGAACCATAAAACTTCCGGGTTGTTCCATGTAAGCTTATTCCTCCAATTTCTATTTAAGAGAAATATTTTCACATTTATTTGATGAAGTTGGAGGTCAGATATCACAATTAATAATATTAGCATCTGAATGAATGTAATTCTAGTTACTGACGAGTATATAATCAACAAGATCAAAACCTTGTTTTGTCTAAAACCTTTGATACAAAGTCTTGCGATATATTTTTCAATAGTTTTATCGACTTTCATTTTCCTTTTAAGAATTCATTTTGAACCACAAAATTTATTTCCTGGAGGAAGATCAACAAACTTTCAATAGGATTGGTCAAGATTGAATCAATCTCACTATTGAACCATCTGCCCAAATGGATGAGTGTACATAAGACACAAGAAATATTACAGAATCATATTCGAAGGAAGTATATGTCCCTTGACATTTACTACTCCTCTGAATTTCTTTATTAAGTGCATTCTCCTTTTGTTCTTTCCAAGGTCGTTTAGACCTTTCATTAGACTACTGAAGTCTAATTTTACTGTCAACAATCTTAGGTCATATTTCAATCCTTTTAAGAATAGAAACTTGGACTTTGGCTAGACACCCCCACACTTTGAAATATTTCAAGTTGGATTCTTTCTTTCCATTTCTCATATGAAATAGATTGTGTCTAGAACAAACAAAATTGCTTTCTTTCTGAAAAGATAACTTTTTGTTGTTCCCTTTAGCAGTAAGGATAGTTCCTCCACACAAATTTTGTGGTAAACCCAAACTTATAAATAACTCATCTATTATTTCTTTCGACGTTTGGTTTTTCTTTAGATTGAGGTGAATACGGCAGTAGTTTGATGGATATATCCATTTTCCAAACATATTTATGCACAAGGAGGTTCATACTCTCTATTATTATCACTTCTTATCTTTTTTTCCACTAATTTTCAACTTCGATAGTATATTGCCTAGACATTTTATTGTTTCATCCTTACCATTCAACAAATAGACATTCATTTTTAATGCAATTGTCAATAAAATTTATGAGATACTTTTTCCCTCAGGAGATGGTATTGATTTCATATAAAAAATGTCATTAAGGGATTATAATTTTTTTCAATAGGTTTCTAAGAATGCTCAGGATACTTAGATTCCACACAAACATGACATTTTTATTTTCCACACAAACATGACATTTTTTAATTTATTTATTCCTCACAGTTAACAAAACTTTCATAACCTTGACATTTTCCTTATATTTTTGTAAATGACATTCCCCAAGTGTTCATGTCAAAAACTTTGACTCAAGCAAGTAATAACAAATAAAAATATTGAGTTCGAAAAGATCTTCGCGAGGTAACTTTTTCCTCACTAATATTTTATTCTTATTTCTTACAGTTTTGTGCGACACAAACATTGTTTAGATTCATCACCTTGTCAAATATCCTTTTCGAAAGGACCTTTCCATAAATTTTAATTTGATTGATATAGAACTACCCATGAACAAGATTTCATCGGGTCCAATAAAAGAAATATAATCCAAATTATTTTTTTACAGAACATCACAAATGACTATTCACCAATATCCATGTCTATACAAATAGTTATATTTAATAGATATATCTTTTCATGAAAACTCAACATACTTCAATGTGATCTTTTCTAAAAGAAGTCAACTTTTGATAAGTTACATAATGGTAGTTTTTTATACTAGTCACAACACGTATACTAGTAATGATAAACTCACGATCAAAGATCAAAGATACTGTCATACTTTTTGTGTATCTAACGGGGGCGGTCAACAAACAAAAATAAAACACGAGCGTCGCATAGAAATAGCTGTTAGAACTGATGAAACCACAATGTGTGTGGTGTGCAGCTCAAAATGGGAAAAAGCCAAATTTAAATTAGAGTACCACGTCTTATTGTACTTATCTTACACACAAAGAACCCCCACATATCAGATATGATTGTCAAAAATATTTTTCAATATTGAAATATTTTTTCCATATTCAATAAATATCAAATTTTCTTTTGGAAACATTATTCTACGAAAAAATTATAGTGCCTCAAGTTTCTTTGAAAATATTTACACAATGTCAAACGTTCTTCCATAAGCACAAATCACAAACGCTAAGTCACCAGTATTTTTCTCTAATCCACATAGACCATACACTTAGTATTTAGAATACTAACAATAAAGACAAAATTTGTACAAGTTTAAGTTTTATTAACATTGAAGTTTATAGAAAACCAAAAGTACAACATTAACTTATTATGTGAAGTTTTCATACAAACCAATTGCATAGTCTGATTTTCCAGAGTAGAAACTACAAAAGATTTTTTTAGTCTGCAAAAATCAGACACAATTAAATTTCACATGGAGTACAAAACTTAAAAAAATTTAGTCTTCAAACAGAATTTACATATTTTTATTACATAAAAATATTTTTCTTTTCAATAGTCTTCAAACAATAACATTTTGATATACTATTTTATCAAATAAAATAATGCATCTTTCATTTTACAAACTAAGGAATTTTAAAGGCAACACTATTTGCCCAGGAAAATTCATTTCACAACATATAGTTTGCAAAACTTTTTCCAAAGATACACTAAAAACAATCAACGTTAACCTGACACTATGCCTTTCCCTTAGACAAAAAATAAGAAGGTTACTTGTATAATCTAATATAAATTAGAATACTCACAACAAAAATTCGTGACATTCCGCACTTTGACTTGAGAACAATGCTCAAATTGTAAGAAGTATTCACTAATCTTCTACTACCATGATCAGATTCTTAAAATCAGTATAATAAAAATAATAGTAACAGTATAGTAATTTCCTTAAGATTGTTGTTCATCTTTTATTCCTAACATACTTAGAACAAAACTTTGAACAACTTTGTAAGACAACAAAGTTTAAGAACACTTTCATAACTAGAAAATTAAAACTAGTAGAGAAACTTGAATCAGAAACAGATTAGAAAAAATATATGAAATATTTTTTCTTAATGAAGAATTGTTGTTAATCTGTGTTTAAAGAATCTTACTGATTTCAACAAACTTTGCAGAAACACGAAACTACCAAAGTTTAATGAACCAGTGGTGAATAAAAGAACAAAAATTAATTCACAAATCTAAAATCTGTAACACATACCAGAATCTGAAAAAACAGAATTAGATCAAGCCTACTGAATGCACAGTTTCCTCTTAAGGAAATTATTCTCCTCTAGTATCCAAGGTTTGATTTTGAATATGTCTTCAAGATAGAATTATCTCAATCACTAGTGTATTCATACCCAAAACGATGTTGTCAGCGAGCCACTCAACAACAATAAAGTACATGTAGAATACTAGATTTAGTAGTAGAAGAACAAGTCCGAAAAAATCTCTTTTTTAAAATGAGAGGATATCCTTCAATTTATAGAATACAAAGGATAGTGCAAAAGGGTTCTTATTGTGCCTTACCGTAAATGTCACAAACTTTTGGAAAGGTTGTCATCTTTCATAAAAGTCACAACTTTCCATAAAAGTCAAAATTTTTCATAAATTCGCAATTTTTCATAAAAGTCGCAACTTTTCATAAAAGTCGCCACCTTTTGTAAAAGTCACAACCTGTCACGCAACTTTTCATTTTTCATTTACACCTTTTAAAACCAAACAATGTATGAGTGAATGTTAGGGATAAAAAACATACACTCCTCAAACAATTTTGACTTTAGCATGAAAAAAATAACATATCCGGTGTAATTCCAGTGTACGAGGCGAAGATGATCCAATATTACTTTAGAAATTGTGTAATTCCTACATATCATTGCATTTAGGAAATTCCAAAAATATGTTTCAACTATAAAGTTACGTCTTTTATGAAGATTTGTGACTTTTATAAGAAGTTGTGACTTTTATGCAAGATTGTGATCTTTCCAAAGGATTGTACTTTTCCAAAGGTTTGAGACCTTTCCGGTAAGGTACAATAAGAACTTTGTTTTCTATAAATTGAGGGATTCCCTCTCATTTTAGTGGAACTAATTTTTATGCACTTCTTCTCGCACTTCTAAATCTAGTATTCATAGTGTACTTTACTGCCGTTGAGTAGTTCGCTGATACTATGGTTTTAGGTACTGATACACTGGTAAGTAAGATCGTTCTATCTTGGGAGGATATATTATGTTAACCTCAGGTACTTGAGGGGAATAATTTCCTTAAGGAGACATTGTGCATTCAGTGTGCTCAATTTTCTTTCTTAGAGAAAATTATTTTTATATTGTTTTTAATCAGTTTTTTATTCTATTTTCTCTACTACTCTTATTTTCTATTTTTGAAAATACTCTTTAAATTTTATTGTTTCTTACCAAGTTCTTCAAAGTTTTGTTCTATGTATATTATGAATACAAGGTAAACAATAATTTTAAGAAAATTATTGTACTGTTAGTATTCTTGTATTCTACTAATTTAGAGAAATAGATCATGGAAGTAGAAGATAATGCATTACTTCTGCATAATTTGATGCTTTGTTTAGCACGATCAAAGTGAGAATGTACTAGAAAAATTTGTGGTGTTTCGGTTAAATATCAAACTAGGTAACCTTATTATTATTAATCTAAGGAGGAAAATAGTTTCTAAGAGTTAAAAGTTTTGATATTTATCATGTATGTCTTTGAAGAAAGATCTGCAAACTATATGACTTTTTAAATGAATTTTCCTTGGCAAAAAGTGTTGCCTTTATAGTTCTTTATTTTGCATAATGAGAGATGCACATTTTTGTTTGATAAAAAAAGTATGTCAAAATGTTATAGTTGGAAGGTTATTTGAAAAGAAAAGCTTATTTATGTGATAACCTATGAATATGTTTAATTCTGTTAGGAGACTGAAAAAAACTTTTGTAATTTTGCATTCCATGTGAAGTTTAATGTGTCTGATTTTTGTAGACTAAAAGATTTTATAGTTTTCTACTTTGGATATATTAGACTATGAAATTGGTTCGAAGAATATGAAAACTTCACATAATAAGTCAATGTTATACTTTTGATTTTCCTTAAATTTCACTGTTATATAGAAACAAATTGTACAAAAAAATTTCTTTAGTGTTAGTATTTTAAATACTAAATGATATGTCTATTTATGATAAAAGAAAAATATCAGTGATTTAGAGTGATTGTGCAAAATATGTCAACGGAATTGAAGCATTATAGTTCTTTTGCAAAATAATATTTTCAAAAGAAAGTTTATATTGCTAATGACACTTCGATAGTCTAAAAAATGTGAAAAAACGAGGTTCGTTACATATGATTGACAAAATTAGACTTAGTGTCTAATTTAAATTTGGAGCATAAGATATTGAATTCAATGATACTTTTTTATTATGATAGACCCACAAAATTCTCAAAGTATATTTTATATTGTGGTCATTGAGTTTCTTGTTTACTAGTATATGATATTACTAGTATGAAACTATCAAATTATATGTATATTTGTTCAAAATGATTGTGTTCTTTTATGAAAAAGTGTTCTTTGAAATCTTGTAATTTTTTATGAAAATATATGTCTATTAAATATAAATATTTATATAGACATGAATAATGACAAATACAAAGCAAGACTTTTAGTCAAAGATTGTAGAAAAAAGGTTTTGATTTTGTCAACCATACTCGCCAGTAACTAGAATTACATTCATTTGTATGTTTAATTGTGTTAGTTTGTGGTAAATAGGACCTCCCAAATTGATCAAATGAAGAGAAACAACTCTTAAATGGAGAATGGAGGAAGAATTTACATGGAATCAACCTAAGGTTTTTGGGTGCCTCATAAAGAAAAGAAAGTGTGCCGAACTTTTTGTATTTATTACTACACAAATACCCAAAACAATGCCATAAATTGTGCCAACCATGTGCAAATCGTTTACGAATGAATGAAAGTGAAAATGTGTTCACATTAAAATCACAAGATCATTATTGTTTGTATTAATATATGGTTGATCCTCAATAGAGCATACTACAACATAATGCGACTTAATGTTCTCCTAGAAATAGTTTCATCTGAATGATCTTGGGTTGCTGTGAGAAATTATGGATTAAAAAAATCCTTACGCTCTATACGTTTAGATATCACGTCTCATTTGCCATCGAAAGTACTTTGAGTAGTCCAAATATTTGGGATCAATAATATCAGACTCCAATAAAGTCTGAACTTTGCAATTAAATGAGTAAAACAAATGACTCACACTTGGATTGTGCTACTTATTGGGAATTTATGTATATCAAGAATTGGTAAGCGGTACAGATATAGATGTGTTAATTAGTAAAATGATTCGGTTCACGAGTAATCCTAATAAATTCACTTGGATGACATGAAAATGATTTTCGGGTATTTAAACATTACGCCAAAACTATTTTTCTTATAACACAATCCAGCGAATGAAAAGGATATAATGAGCAAATTGAATCACCCCCCACCTCACCCACGATCAAATGAAGTAAAATCCACGAGTGGATATGTATTTAATTTTGATGGGGGAGCAGTATCATGTAAATCTTCAAAAAAAACATGTATCGTTATCTCTACAATGATTTCTGAGCTAGGTGCGATAGATAAGACTGATGAATAAGTTGAAAGAGAATCAATATTCATGCACTTTGATAGTCAAGATACAATAGGTAGGAAAGAGCATCAATATTCATGCACTTTGATAGTCAAGATGCAATAGGTAGTCATAGAACATGATGTATAACGAAAAGTATCGTCATATAAGACATAGACATAATACCATTAGAAAACAATTACTCTCTAATGGGATTATCACAATTAATTATGTAAAATCAAAGGATAATGCGTCACATCCACTTACAAAAAACTTAACTAGAAAGAAAGTTGAATGATCCTCTAAGGGATGAATTACGCTTTAGGAAAAGTTATCTGGAGGTCCCCTCATCTAGAAGGCTCGATCCCAAGAGTTGATTCAAGGGAAAAATTAATGTTTGTGACTAACTGGTTTCGACATTGCATACCTACTCAATTCCTTAATCACGATGAAGACAATGCCCACGAAACAAGGATAAAAAAAATATTAAGGCTTTTTAATGAGTTAATAAATCTTAATGTTTTAATGATTTGCCTAAGTTTGACAGATTGGACAAATATGTAACTAATTTCTAACATCGGTTAAATTCCTATGTGAGTGCGACATTAAGTCACCATCAAAGAGGAGATGTCAAATCCCATATATCTTAACCTCATTACAAATCATGAGGGTTTGGCTGAAACGAACACAACCGTAACGGTCAAGGGTTAATTCTATCACATATGATTGTCTAAGTATACACAAAAGATCGATAGTTCAAAGATATCACTTCTAATGATTGACTGATATCCAACATATGCTCATTAAGAAAAGTCCAAGAGGAGACCTACTTATCCAAATGCAATTAATCCTTTCTTGTAAAGTAAACATACTTGTCCGTTTCTTTGTCGTGGAGTCATTCTCCATTCATGTGGAGGATTGTTGGGTTTTAAAAGGTGTGAATGAAAAATGAAGAGTTGCAACTTTTATGAAGAGTTGTGACTTTTATGAAAACTTGCGACTTTTATTAAGAGTTGCAAACTTTTATGAAAAGTTGTACCTTTTATGAAAGGTTGTGACCTTTCCAAAGGTTTGTGAACTTTCCGTTAGACACAATAAGAACATTTCCTACTACTTTTATTTTCTATAAATTGAGGGATTCCCTCTGAGTTTAGGGGAACTAATTTTTTTGGACTTATTCTACTACTACTCAATTTAGTATTCAAAGTGTACTATACTGTCCTTGAGTGGTTCGCTAAAGTGTCGATTCACCGGTGAGTAAGATCGTTCTATTCTGGGAGGATATATTCTGTTAACCTCGGGTAGTTGAGGAGAATAATTTCCTTAAGGGGACACTAACTCGATTTTCTTTCTTTGAGAAAAATAGTTTTGTATTGTTTCTAATCAGTTTTTGATTCTATTTTCTCTACCAGTCTTAATTTTCTAGTTTTAAAAATACTTTTAAACTTTGTGTGTTTTCGTTCTGACAAAAGCTTATTCTTATTGTAATCTTATGATTACAAAATACAGCAACATAACTTGATAATGAATTTTTAATGCTTCCTAGACAATCAGGTAAAAAATCAAAATTAATATATTTAATAACAGATAGTATTAAATAAATAGTATAATAATATTCGTATTCACTGTGTAATAATCCAGTAATATTAGGATTCGGACTCTTATCTAGTCCTATTAGGATTAGTATACTCCTTCCTATATCCCCACCCCTATATATATCTCCCATGTATTCCCCTTTTGGTTAACACATCATACAATCAATATTCCGTCATATATCAAGAGCGCAGAAAACCTAGATCTTCGTTTCTCTAGTTGTTTTTCTCTCTTTAGGGCACTATCGGTCCCTCGTCTCTCTTGGGCCGGGCGGCAAGCAAGACACCGATGTGGATCCTCTCGATTCACTCCTTCTGGCGTTAAACTCCTCTCAGGCATCTCATGCCCTGATTCCCAAAAAATTTATCAACATAAATTACCCTACATGGACACTCACCGATCATACAGCCCTTGAGGAGGCCAATTAACCTTCTCAAATACGTTGATGGAACACAGAACGCCGCCGGCAGGTCATCATCGCCACTGACAAATTAAGACAAAAACATCCGCCCAGCCGCGTGGAAGCCGGGGATGGCCAGATCCACATGTTTTGATTTTCGGTCATCCTCTCCCACGGTTCAGAAACAACGTCCGATTCTATACAACTGCTTAAGAGCCCCGTGAGGCCCTCGCAACCCGCTATGGCTCCAATCATTTCCCATTTCCCCACTCTCAATTTTTTCACTTGCTGTCGTCTCCACACAATTACCAAAGGCACGAAAACTAGGCGGAGTATCTCAGTCATGTCGTCGTTCGGGGGTGCTCCCTCAGCTTTAGTCCCCATTAAATAGAGAGTTACTCATCAAGTCCAACGCCCGGTTTGACCTGGCTACTCTCTTTCCCGTGGCTAAAAGTGAAGAAATCAACGTGGATCTTTAATGAAAACTCTTCTCCGAGAGCCCTGTTATTGAACGGCCACCCGCCCGAACCGCAAGCCGAACATCGGCGGGGGTCGTGGTGTGCGGCCGACAGGGGCCGCGGCAGCTACGTCAGAAACAGCGAGGCCGGGCGCAAGCGTGGCAGGGTAGTCGTCCCGCCGTAAACGACGGTCTTCAAGCACGGCAAATCAACAAGCCTTCACTCCTTCGCATCGGGGCGGTCAGTCATCTATCTTCCATCCAGCGGCGGTCAGGGTCACTTACTATCGGGATCGTCCAACTTGTCAAATCTGTCAGAAAATAGGACACACCACTGTTCATTGCGGTTTCTCGGTATGAAGAGAGCCGAATAGTGATAACCGTTCCAATTATGCATGTCAAGCTCGCACTTCCTCTAATGGATTTTGGATACTTACTTACTTTGGCCACATGCACGTTAACTTCTGATCTAATCCAAGCTTATAAACGCTCCAAATCATATCAGGCTCCGATGGTATTACTGTTGGCAACGGTGAGTCCCTTAATATTTCTCACACTGCAACGGGTACCATTTAAAAAACCCCCACCCGCTATCTTTCACCTAGGTACCTTACCCACGTCTCCTCTATTAAACCGATCTCCTTTCAGTTAACCAATTCACAAAAGACCAATAATTGCTCACCACTCTTGTTCACCTCTAATGATTTTTCAAATCCTAGACATACTACCAAGAGGGTGATTTTTCAGGCCCCCCTTGAGCATGTCTGTACGATTCTGTCCTGCAGCAAGTTCATCTGCCCACTCCGTTTCATAAAGCGTCCTGTGGCTCCGTGGCTCGTCGGCTGTGGCCACAGTCTGTTGTGGCACCGTCGTCTGGTAACCCGTATAACTCAACTAATACATTCTTTAATGTCTTATTAGGTTTTTCATCCATTCATGTAAACATTGTGACTTCCTGTTCAATTGCCTAAATCTCTAACTTACCTTCACTTTAAGCTGAGAAGCCGTACAACTTGCATGCAACCTTTTCACTTATTCCATTCCTGAACCTATGGGGTCCTACTACTGCTTTCCTCTCCTTCATTTCTTGGTGTCGCTATTATATTTGTTTTGTGTATGATTTTACAAAATACAACTTGGTTGTACCCACTAAAACACAATCACAAGGCATACAAACCACTTCCTCACCTTTGACAAAATGGTCATAAACACAATTTCAATTCTCATGTTAAATTTTTCGAAGTGACAATGGAAAAGGAATATGTATAACATCTTTGGCCAGCTCTGCAATCCTGTGAATTATACATCAAACCTCCTGTCCATACATCCCGAACAAATGGGGTGGCCTGACTGTAAGCAATCGCCATCTCATTGAAACTGTGGGTTCTCTTCTATAATTCAATCTCATCTCCCTGTTCTCCTGTTGGGTAGAAGCTCGAGCACCGCAAACTAAACAAAAAAAAAGAAAAAAAAAAAACTTAACAGGAAGCCCAGTCCAACCCTCTCCAACACATCACCCTATCAACTCCTTTACCAGAACTCCCAATTATACAAACCTCCGCTCTTTGTGTGTCTTGCCTACCCTTGGCTAAACGCCCTCATATTACTCACAAATTACAACCCCGATCCCGTACTTGTATTTATTTGGGTATGATCCTACCTCCCAAGGGTTATCGCTGTCTTGAACCCACAAAGTTATAAAGTCTACATTAATCTCGTCATGTCAATTTATCGAAAATGAGTTTCCCCCCTACGATCTAATTTTCCGCCTCCACAAATACATCATTCATTGGCGTCCTTCCCCTGTTTCCAACATACTCACAAGGGCCTCCCCCACCTTCCCCCAAACCTCCACCCACTACCCAACCACCCTTCATTCACCCCCTTCGACCGTGACCCACAATACAACCCGCAACTACCACACCCACACTCACACAAACCCAACCAACCCCATAACCCCGACATCTCCATTCCCGTCCTTTTTGGGTCCTTCCTCCCCCCCGGCCACCGCCCGAATACCACCCCCCGGTTCCCCTGCCACCACCTCCGCCCCCATCCTCATCCCATGTTAACCCGTGGCAAGCCGGATCTTTAAAAGCCAAAACCTTTCAGGCTACCAGACACAACTACAACCCCTTTCCGTAGGGGAACAATAACCTCTTTGTTGCCCTCAAAAAATGCTTATTGGCGTCATGCAAATGGATGACGAGTTTAAGGCTTTGACTGATCAGAAAACTGGGTTCTTTGTACTAAAGCCCCATGTGCGGCACCCAGTGGGCTTGTAAATGGGTTACTAAATTTAAACACAATGCATATTGTAGTAAGTCTCCAGGTACAAGGATCGTTCGTTTGGGTTGCTAAAGGCTACATCAGTGAGTATGGGTTTGATTCTCCGAGACATTCTAGTCCCTGTTATTTCGGCATGAAGACCATTCGCCTGGTACTGTCACTCTCCCTTCGTCGTGTTGCAACACTTTGCTCATCAATCAGTTGGATGTTTCCAATGCCTTTCTTCATGGATGCTTGATGAACCTATCTACTGCGCAACCACACCCCCAACCCGACCGGGCTATGTTGATCCACCTTCCCCAACATGTTTGCAACCTTCCAGAAGTCTCTGTATGGCTTCAAGCAAGCCCCCCGTTCTTGTTACAACACACGTCTAAAAATGTTCTCCAGGGACTCGCTTCCCGTGTTGCGTACAGCGACCACGATCTGTTACAACACTTCGACATTCAGCACAGGGGGGGGGGCCGGGTACAGTCATTTCTTTCTTGTCTATTAGATGAAATCATTATTACAAAAGGCTCTACTGCAGCTCTCATTTCAGGATGTCCATCGAGCTTGCATGACTACCCCGGTTCAAAATGAAGGACCTTGGCCAGTTACATTATTTTTCTGGGAATGGAGGTTTCTCTGACAGGCAACGACTTGTTTCTTTTCATCAGTAATATCTCTAGATCTGTTTCAGAAATCTGATGAAAAAAAATGCACCAGTCACCCAACACCGATGGCAGTCCTTCGTTACGAATGGAGCCGACAACCCCCTTTGCCTTATCCCCACTTCCGTACCGCCTCATTGAGGCTCTACAACAGTATCTGGCCATTACCCTTCCTACCGCCATCCTTTGTTGCTGTCACACGAGTTGCTCAGCGCATGCATCAACCAAGTGAACATGATTCCATTGTCTAAAAACGCATTCGCATGTACATTTTTGGCACTCTGGTCGGTTTTACTACTCATTCGAACCGGGGGACTTTGAGCTTCGGGGTTTCTCATAATTCAGATTGGGCCGAAGATAGAAACTGACAGAAAATCTCATCGGGGTTTTTCATTTTTTTTGGGCCAAACCTGATCTCCTAGTGTACAAAAAACAACCCAAGGTCTCCTCGTACACCCAAACTGAAGCTGAATATACCGCGCCCTTTTGCTTTCTTGCTGCTGAGACCATGTGGGTCCATAATTCTTTCGGCGAAATTATCCCGCGCCACTCACACTGTTCTCCTGCCTAGCTCTCTATTTGTGGACACAAATCACCATCTGTGTGGCCAAAATTCCGTCCTACTACACACCAGAAGAATCATGTTGATACCAATTGTCTCTTTGTTCGGATGAAGTTCAGGCCCCACCCTGACGGTGCAGTATGTACCCACGAGAATAACCAGCTGATATCTCACCACAACCTCTCTCTCCCACCGACAACATGATTACCTCAGTTCAAGATCCGTTCGCTTCCGCTCCAGCTCAGCCGCGAGGGGGATAATACCATAGTATTAAATAAATAGTATAAAAATATTTAGTATTTCTGTGTACTAATCCTAGTCCTATTAGGATTAGTAATCCCTTAATCCTAGTCCTATTAGGATAGTACCCCTCCTATATCCCCTAGATAATTCTCCCATGTATTCCCTTATTAGGTTAACACTTCAATACAATCAATATTCCTTCAATATTGCATGGGCATGACTTCAAAAGTATGAGGCGATGATAATGTCTCAACGGCCATGTTAGTAACATCCTGCATATTTTTCAGCAATTCTAGTAAGACTTCTAATGCCCCGTCATAACTAGTTGATTCCAAAGACGCGGAACTTTGGTCTTCCAAATTCATGCACTATTCAGAAAATGCATTCATCAACTTCAATTTTTCTTTAGTGTTAATGCGATCCTTATCAATTTTTTCAAGAATATACGAATAGAAGGGATATATGTTTGAGAAATTTATTTTCAACCACTGATGCTAATTAGTTAATCCAAGCAGGACCTAATTGGAGTGAACAATCTTCACTACTAAAAAAAGGCCAAAAAGAGACCTCACGAGGTCTCGTTTCGGGAAAAAGAGACCTCAACGGTAGGTCATTAAAATGCATGTCACTTTTTTAATGACACCATCAAGAGGCTCTAATTCTAAAAACGAGTACCTCACGAGGTCACCAACAAATTGTCGATTTTTTTAAAAAAAAGAGACCTCATGATGTCCATATTGGTCTTATTTACTTTAATTTATATTTTTTTTATAGAGAACCCTCATGAGGTCCCATTTTATTATATTATTTAATTTTATCTTTAAATAAGATACCTCATTAGGATCGCCTAGATATTATTTAATTTAATTTTATATTTTTTAAAAGGAGAGAACCTCATAAGATCTCTTTTCTCTCTCATTTATTTTTTAGTCGACCTCGAGGTCCTCTATAATGAAATTAGGAAAATTAAAATGCCACAAAAGAGACCTCATAGGGCCTCTTTTCTTCTGCATTATAAAATATCAATGTTTAAATAGAGACCTTATAAAGTCTCTATAATGAATATCTGGAAAAATTTAATGCAAAAAAGAGACCTCATATCAAGGTTCTCTTTTCTGCTTTATTATAAGAATATAAAGATGTTAATAATAGACCTCAGGAGATCGCTATACTGAAATATCTGGAAGAATTAATGGCAAAAAAGAGACCTCATGAGGTCTCTTTTTCTGAAAAAAACCTGACAGGTAATTATTATTTCGCGGCTTCTCATCATCAACACCTGTCATTTTAATTCGTACCCAACTCACGCTAAAAGATGATTCCACAAATCATGAAGCAATACTTTTACCTAATATTCTCTAATCAACTCAATTGAACTCACTTCAATAGATAATCGATTCTAATTCAAATGTTATCATATTAAACATAAATTTAGAAAATCGTAATTATTTTTTAAATTAGATGCTTACATAGTGTCACTCAGCTCGCGGTTCAACCCACACGTCCTGGATCTTTAGGATTTTTTTTTTTTCTTCTTTTCTAATGTGTGTTGCCTTAAATGCCCAGCTTGATTTCCGTCTTCCATTCCTTTTCCTACAATAAAATAATAAAGTTATAATCAAGTAATTATATTACCTATTATAAACAAAAGAAAAATTATACATCACAAATCCAATTTCCTCCTCACACTCCTGACTTTGAGGCCACTTGTGGTAGACAACCACCCTTAGTAGATGATCTTTCCTTTTTAACAACGATCTCACTCATCTGCTTAAAATCTTGATCATATGTCCAATGCACAAGTATTTTTCCCAATGCCTTCCGGTAAACTCCATCTAGTTTTTTATTATCTCTACGAGCTTTATTAAACAAACTAGCAATAGTTATGCGTAGCTTTCTGTGAAGGTTTGCACACAAATTTTGGCTCATATTCCGAAGCCAAGCACATTTTTTCTACAACAAAGCATAAATTATTTTATTTGATACTTATTAGGAAGACAAGTATTTTAAATTTTAAACAATAATTCGAACTACCCTGAACTCCAAAATATTTGTCTCTTGATATTGGCTATGGAACTTTGACCCCATCATGATAAGCATCTCTATGAGTTCTTCGATTGCCTGAGAAATGATCCCCATAACATCATCCTGGATTTAACCTGTAATACAAAGTTTTAACAGTTACAAGTTAAAAAAAAACAAGTACAATTAAATCAAATAATAATAAACATAAACCATTTTTTTTAAAAAACTTACGTGTAGCATTCATGCTCGATGACGAAAGTCTATATGGCATGTCCTTCATGCCAACTTCTTCTGTATTGTTCAGGACCGGTGTATCTGACTGATTTGTGTATGAGTGTTAGGCTCATAACTTTACCTTGAATGCAAAGACTCTCTCATAAGTTGTGAAGCAAGATGATAATTAGTGATGTGAGTCTGCGGGTCGTGGTATTAGTGCGAGGGACACTAGACGTTGGTCGATTATTCCTCGGGAGGCAAAACACTGTATCCATGTGTATCATTCTCCCTGTGTGGTCATCATCAAGGTACCTAAGGGGGCTCTGAGATATTCCATTTTGATTCATATATGCGAAAGTAAAAAAAAAAAAAAAAAAAACAAAACAAGAGGATAAATATGGGAGGCACTATCTGCCTAGAATAGCAATGTGGGCTGTTTCTTTTGGTGGGGAGATGTGTTTGTCTAATCTTATAGGTATACCTGTTTGTTGTCTACTAACCATACCTTCTTTCTTTTTTTTGTTCTTTTTGGGGCCTTATCAATATCTTTATCTTCATTTACCTGTCATCTAATAAGTAAAAAACATTCATTCCCAAGTTTTCTCGATTTGAAGATAAGAAACAAACATCATCCAGTAGCTTATGGAGCAGTTCCTCACTTTTTAAATAAAATAAAGACACAACCACAATTACAAAATAATTGGAAAATAACATCCAACCAAAGGCAACACGAGAACCTATGAAGTTGAACTTTTTGAACTAAAATCCTCTTTTATTGAAATTAAAACAAAGGGGCACACTAGGATAGATTAATAAATCCGGAGTTGGTGAAAAACGGTCCGGTGTATAGAGGGATGACGTTAAGGATTGGGGTGTAAAAGATAAGATGGAACGGAGAATCTCTAATCATTAAGAAATCTATAAGCACTCAATACGAGTTACAATAGTAATTTATTGATCCTCCTCGTCCTCAACCTCATCCTCGTCCTCATTCTCATCGTCATCTCCACCTCGTCCCATATTCACTTCATCCTATCATCATACTCATACTCATGCTCATAATTGTTGCAGTTGCCCCCTTCATGTGTTTATTTCCTCCAGATCAAGCCCCTTCTCATATGTGTTCTGGATGCGCTAAAATCATTTCGAATTCAACATCGACGGTTTGGTGAATAGTTGATGAATCAACATTTTTTGGTATGCAACATTCCAACACTTTTCAACTCCACACGGCCTATGGGTTTGGCTTTTACTAACCACCCCAATAATCACTTTATCTTGACGCAAGGGATAAGGGACATAGTACACTGCTTAACATTTTGTGCAATAACCTAAAAGGATCATAAGTTTTTCATATTCCCTTTGTTCGTTAAAAAAAAAAAAAAAAAAAAAAAGAAAAACTTCAATGATAGTATATTGTTTGGATTTATCTCGTACCCTCTTTGTGGGTTGAATCAAACCACTTGCATCTACACAATATACTTTTTTTTGTTATTCCAACGGAATACTCCATTTCCAAAACCTCCTAGATCCCCATACTAATCACTCCATCTAGATTTCCATCACCACCTTTTACCCACACTAAACTCCACTATTGTTAATTTTTTTTATATTTGGGAGTATTCTTCAGTAGTGAATTTCAACCATTAACAACTACTTATTCTTGAATAAGTCTTGATCGGGTCCCCCTAAATGTCCTTCAGAAAATTGGTGAAATTGACTCATTTTTTGTGTCATAATCTATAAAAATATTTAAAAAGTAAGAAATAGCATGAATTAAATATAAATTTAATTTATAATAATAGTATTATGAAAATATTATAGGCTTGCGTAATCTTGAAACCACTTGAGAAATGGCTCAATAACTCTTTCCATTGCCCATATAAATGCACTAGTATCTTCAAAGAATATGGATATTGATTTAAGTGTTTTGTCTTGTAATTACATATAGTGGAAAAAAACTTACTACTCACCAATATGTTTAACTTGTGGAAAATTCAATAAGAACATGTGTAGAATGTAGACTGCAACTCAAGGACTAAATTCCTCCTGGTGCATTTTTTGAACTTGGCCGGGTTGATTGATGATTGATAGTGGCTTCATAGTCTCACACCATCGTCATGGCACTTGGGTCTATTTTGAAGAATTACACACTCTTTTAAAGTAAGAACCAAAATAGTTATCTCCCTAACCAATATGGAATTGAACCATTGAGCCCTTCAACTCTATGATTTTGTTTCCTGCCGCCGTTTAGACTTCAAATAGTTTTTTCATATACATTGTTATCTTTATTAAACAACATATTAATCTAAAAATATTATACTTTAAATATTACTCTTCAATGGATCCATCCCATCCTCTTAGGCTTGAAGAACTTTGTTGTTTCTCCCTCTTGCACCATACTCTTTTCGCCTGCAATATTCAGGTAAGTCCATTCTATTCTGCTTAAACACTATCTTTTGTCTTGCCAGTTACATCCATTCCTGTTTACATAAATTATCAAAGTGATTTTTTTCAATATGCATGGCATCAATTTATTATGTAAAATCGATTGTTCTTCAAACGGTAAATCCCCTAATATGGGTTTGTGTTTTGTCCAGTTTAGGTGCAACACCATACCATCAAATTTGTATGTGTTGTTTTTTGCGACTTTAAGACTTTGACCCCTCTCCCAAACTTGTTCTCCATTAAGATTGGAGGAGTAACCTTGTTCAACATAATTCTTTCTAAATTCATTTTGTCATACTCCTAACTCATGCTCCATTGACAAGAAACTTCGATGACAGTCAAACAAAGAATTTTTACGACCATGTTTTCAAGTGATGATTTTGTTTTTCCATACATAAGGACAAGCTAACTCCAACTTTCTCCCCCGCTGTCATCCCGCCTGACAACATTCCCTGTGCGGGAAATCATAATAGTCCACATTAAGCAACCCACAAATTAAAATTCTGCTTAAGAGACACACTCAAATGTTTCAACCCTTGAACCCGCATTGTTTCAACTCATCAATCAATGGTGCAAGTATACATAATCAATACTTTTGGCTTCCGTGGTCCAGGAATAACACAATGAAATATAATCTGGCTGGTCATCCACATCTCTCAGAGGAAGATTTATGGTGTTTAGAAATCAGCAACAATTGTGCAGGTCCGAAAACAATGTGGGCATAAATCCATCTGAACATAAACGCAATTCTAAGTTTCGTGGTTCACTGTCAAATTGTGGAATTGTTCTAACTATCAAATCGCAAGCCTCTCCATCGGATGGATTCACATAAACTACAGGTGGTCTTCTCTTTTCATGGGTGCCATCTCATTGAGGAGCAAAAATCATTAGACGCATCCTCTTTTAAACCTTGTCATAAAGAGGTTACGTAATGCATCGACTTAATAGGAACTTTCTTTCCCACTAGCTTGTTCGCTTATATAACGTACATTTTCCTCCGTCAAACTTACATGATTTTCTAGACAAATATTCATCCTTATAGGATAACATGCAACCATTTTCACAACAGAATCTCATCGATGACATTCCTAACTTTGATAGCACCCTTGCCTTAAAGAAATTATCAGTATCGAGATTTTGGTCACAACTCATGAATAAGGTCAATCACAAAGTCCATTGCCCCCTTGAGGAACATTTTCCAACTGATTTGTACTTAATAATCTAACTTCATAGACAACTGTGAGTGTGGAACTCCCCTCATATAAGGCCCACTAGAACTTCCAATTGTTTCAAAAAGAAAATTTTACATTCAGCATGAGGATCTTCTTCACCTTGATTAGAAACATCAAATGAGAAATGCACACCAAAAGCAATTTGAACATGTCATCAATTCTATAATTTTAATGCGTTAAATTCACAGTGCTACTACTTTGCAACCATGCAACATAATGTTTGGAATAATCAAAGTTATGATCGATTTCTCCATGACTTAGTCCACATAGTGTATTCTCTTTTAAGCCCATTTTGATAGATATGAAGCTCAACAACATCTTGTTTTTCATAATTAAAAACATTGACATTATTACAAGGACACTTGATCATACCACTACGTCGAAAAGGATCTAATGTCCTTTGCATACTCCACAAAACCAATGACCACCCTTCTACAAATCAAGTCTTAGACCCAGTCGGGCCAATATCATATTATACATCCAACTGCGATCATCTACATAAGATCATAAATTAAAATTTGCCATTGCACTACCTTATGTAAAATTTACTGAAAATAAATTTTAAGTCTATGAGTTTAGGTTTGACTATTCCAACACTATAGTAAACCATGTAACTTTTAACCAACTTAAACACTTTTAAGTCTATAACTCTAGTTTATTTTTTACATTATAATTTTTTATACTAAATAGTAACAAACATTTTAACGTACCAACAACAACTTAACAAATTCTTTCTAAGTTTAATTAGTTTAATTTTACCTTCATACTAACCGATAGTCACAAAGTTAACTTTATTAAACCACTTAACAAATTTTCTAAGTCTAATTAGTCCTTAGTTTTAACTAAATTCTAAACGATATTACAAGTTTAACTTCTTAACCACTTAACAAATTTCTAAATCTGAACTAGTTTAGTTTTCACTCCTGTCAAACACTATAGTCACAAATTTAAAACTATTAACCACTTAAAAATTTTTTAAAGTCTAATTAGTTTAGGTTTTAACTTAATTTCAACACTTAGTAACCAATTAACTTATTAACCAACTTAACAACTTTCTTAAGTCGAACTACTAACTTACTTTATTTTAACTTAATTCTATACTATAGTAACACAAGTTAAAACTTACCAAAAAACTTAAACAATTTCGAAGTTATTAGTTTAGTTTTGCCTTAAACACTAATGTGTCACAAGGTTAACTTATTAACCAACTTAACAAATTTCAAGTCTAATTAGTCTCGTTTTAAAATCATTCCTAAAACTATAATAACAAAATTTAACTCTTCACCACTTAACAAATTTCTAAATCTAATTAGTTTAGTTTTAACTTAATTCAAACACTATAGTCACAACTTTAACTTATTAACCAACTTAACAAATTTTTAAGTCTAATTAATTTAGTTTTGACCTAATTTTAACACGATATTAACCAATGTAACTTATTAACCAACTTAACAACTTTCTAATTCTAACTAGTTTATTTTTAACTTAATTTCTAACACTAGATGGACACAAATTGATTTTCAAAAGAAAAGCAATTTTGTCATCAATAGGATCAACTAGTGTTGGTACTTATGCTTAACAAATAATTAATTCTAAAATTTAAAGCTAAGTGTCAACACTAGATGGACAAAATTAATTTTCAAAGAAAATCAATTTTGTCATCAATAGGATCAACTAGTGTTGGTACTTATTATTAAACTATATATTATTTCTAAATTTAAAGGTAAGTGTTAACACTAGATGGATACAAATTGATTTTCAAGGAAAATAAATTTTGTCATCAATAGGATCAACTAGTGTTGGTACTTAAGCTTAACAATAATTATTTCTAAATTTAAAGCTAAGTGTCAACACATACTTAAAGCTAAGTCTCAATATTAGATGGGTACAACACATATTATAGAAAACAATTGTACTTCAACTTTATTAAATTTAAAATTACCATAGTTTATCTCCTACTTTGATTAAATTAAAGATGTAGTATTCTTGTATAACCTTTTTTAGATTTGTACAATCAAATAGGGAACTATGAATTATGACATCTTAAAAAACAGATTTTTCACTAATTGGAGCAACTTGAAAACCATATCTCAAATTCATAAATACTGAATGTTAACTTCAAACTCAAGAACACAAAAAGGGGCAGTACCAGAATGTGGAATCAATTGAAAACCAACAACAGAGCCGGAACCATCTCTCTTAGGACACAAAAGAAGCCCTTCTTACACTTCCTTATTTTCAGCAATTGATGAACCATCTGAAACACTACTTGTAACACACAAAGATTGAACCTTTCTGTTTCTTCGTCTCTTCAACAACCAAGAAAATCCCAATCCCACTTGTCTTTCTACCCTCAAGAAAAAAGTTAACACTAGAAAATAGAGTTTGAACTCCAATGGTGAAAATCAAGTCAAAATTTATTCTTCCTTGTAGTGTGACTGCCTGGACTTATTGCATAAACAGGAATTACAAAATGTACCTGGAGTCAAAGGGTTGGGAACGCCGACCACTGCTGCTGTTGTACGACCCGGCGGAGATGGAGTCGGCGCGACCTCCACCTACTGAGGCCCGACTGCAAATGGCGCACAGAGATGGAGCTGGTGGCTAACTTTCTCGTCAGAAGAAGATGAAGGCGGAGATGGAGATGGAGAAGACGACGGCGGAGAGAGGATATGGATAATGCTGGCGGAGAGGAACGATGAGAGAGAGAGAGAGGGACGATGACAGAGAGAGAGGAACGATGAGAAAGAGAGAGGGAAGAAAGAGATAGATATTTTTGGCTAGGGTTTTCTTTTGTTTAAGAGACCTCTCATTTTCTAACTCTTTAATTAAATTAAATTATTATTTTTAATTTAACAAGTACAGACCTCGTGAGGTCTCCAATTTTATGAGAATAAGATTAAAAATTTAAAAATTTGAAATAAGTCAGGTTTAGGAAAAAATAAACTCAATAAATTGACCTCACGAGGTCTCTCCTACATTAAAAAAAATTAAAAGATATTAATTCAAATAGCGACCTCATGAGGTCTCTTATTATAGACCTAATTTTGAGGTCTTCTATTCTAGGTCTCTTTTGGCCTTTTTTTAGTAGTGCTTCTAGGATATTCAATTATTAGCGTGGGTTGGAATGAACAATAATTAAAAAAAAAATGGGCATTGGTTGACGAGCTATCTATATTACTCGTTGAGAAATTCAAAAAAGAAATTTTTTAATTTAACATAAATTAATCTACTAATTGAACTTATCCCACAAACTAAAATAATTGTTCAAATATAGTTTTGATTTAGACCATTGAATTAGGTCATACAAACGTGATACAAAGTGTTTTTATCTTAAATGAGTATAAGAAGGAGTTAACAATTAACTTATCCCACACACTAAAATAATTGTTCAAATATAGTTTTGATTTAGACGATTGAAACAGGTCATACAAACGTGATACAAAGTGTTTTATCTAAAACGAGTAGAAGAAGGAGTTAACAATTAATAAAGTTTTCTTACTCAACTAAAGAAAACTATTTCTTATTTAATTAAAGATAACTGTGTGGAATTTTGTCTCTCAAAGTCGAGTGCAAAAAGGACTCCTAGTCAAGTTCGTGTCAAAGAAGGCTTTAAGGCGATAAAGACAAATGGTGTCGAGCAAGGATTTTAAGGAGGCGTATGTGATCTATAAATAGGGCAGTAGTTTGTTTGGAGAAATTTGTGCACTTACATTGAGAGTAATATCAAAACACGATCAAGAGTTATTGTTGAGCGCTTTGATTTTTTTTTTTTTGTCTTTGGGGAGTGCTTCGAGTTGAGAGAAATATTGTACGATTGTTGACAAGAGTTTTTGTTTACATTCAGAGTTTTTAGAGTAGGTATCGTTCAACAAGGTGAAGAACTTGAAGAACACTAGAATACTTAAAATCGAGTTTCTTTTTATGTTGGATAGATAAGAATTAGAGTTTATGATTTCTTAGATTACATACTTTTGTAATCGTTGTGTTATTTGAAGGTGATATAAATAATACAAAATGTTGAGCAAGGTTTTATACAACATTGTTTTTTATTGAGCTTCAAATAAAAAGAAACAAATAGTGAGTATGTGTTCCTTTATAGAATTCGGGAGGGTAAAATTTCAAAAGAATAAATGTATAAGAATTTTTTTGGTCGCGTAACATAGTAATATTGAAAAAACATTAGGTTAACTTCACATAAATCTTTATATATATATATTATATATATATATATATATATATCTATATAATATATATAATATATTAAACTATATGAAATTGAAGAAGCAGAAAGTAGGAAAAGAGAAATACTTGGTCCCCAAGTTAGTTTACTTCCAACCTATCCTACAATGACTTTCACATATTATACATTCCTATAATCCAAAATTGTTTTTATAACACTCCCACCTTGAATGTCAGTAGAATTATGTTGCCTCGTTAAACCTTACTATAATAAAACTCAGTGGGAAAAAATCTAGTGAAGGGAAAAAGAGTACACTAGCTAATAATCAAACTATGGATGCCTTATTAAAAATCTTACAAGGAAAATCGCAGTGGGGACAAACCTTGTGATGGAAAAAGAGTACATCGCTTATTAACTCCCTAACTACGCCCCCTTATGAGAACATCAGAGACTTGGATCTTCATTTCTAATCTTAAGCATTATCTTCTTGAAATTTTTAGGTGGTAGACTGTGTGTATAAATCATTGTATATTACTTGAACAACATGTTGCAATGTTGATTCACCATTCTTGAGAGCTCATGAGTGTAGAAAATCTTGATTAAATATGCTTTCTTCTTCTATCTTGATTTATGAATCTTTCTCAACATCAAAGATTTCCTGCAAGTTTCCTTACTTCTACTTCTTTAATTCAAATTATTGCCTTTTGAAACTCTTTCAAGAGTTTTTAATTCTAGTGTCAACTTGCATGAATAAGACTTGTATATGCTCTATGCATTTTGAATCTAATTTAATCCTTAGAATATGATAAACAAGTTTTCCCAAAAACTTGTAATATGCTTTTAGATTTTGAACCCTTTCGATATTATTCAATATCAATTTTGGTCAAGTACCAAACATTTAATATTAGATGTATGACATCTTCTAGTGCCTAGATTGGAAGTCATATAAGTTTTTACGCTTACCAGATTCATCATTTCCACTTTTCACTTGATAATTATTTCTACGCAAAGAGCATGTTTTAATAGTCCGTAGAATGTATATCATAATAACTTTTACAATATTGCGTGAATTGATCAAAGAATATCGTCAGAATACCATTTTGTATCGATTCACGATATGACAAAACTTAATGAGATCCTCATCACGTCATTATTTTAGGTAGCTACCCTCTCATGGTTTTCATAAAGTGTTTATGTCTAGGCTCCTCCTAGAGCACATTGTTTCCTATTATGGATCATTTTGATTTTGATCCTTCCTTTTTCAAGGATTCTTTATATAGAATTGATTAGTTTATCATCATTCATGCAGTCATAGACTCTCTTGGACATTCAATGGTTATTTCCAACTTTTTGTGTTCTTTTTTTTTTTTTCTAACTCCCCATATGTTAGACAAACTAACTATATCTCATCTTTTTTGGAGAATCTATCCTTGTGCTCATTTTATCTTCATTGATTATTATACATACCAAAATAATAATCAGATGAAAAATATTTGGTCCCTGATCACAAATCAACGAAAGAAAATTTGATCATAATAGTTGATTGACATTTTGCATGCATACATTACTTTGTATGTGGTATCATATTTAATTAAACACATGAACTTTATTTTTTCGCAGACAATGATTCACTATCTCAACATTTAATGTCACAAATCTTGAGTATTCATCAATATTATCAAGATAAATTGTCTGATTTACATATTTTGAAATTTGTGCCGTAACTCATTATTTTTGCACAAACAATTTTGTGATTCAAACTACCTGGTTGACAACAACTCACTGTGATTATCTTATCGATGCATCGTTTATCATGTCACATGAGAGGTGAAACACAATCTCCCCTATCCCTTTATACGTTTTCAAATTTAGAGATTATCTCACGATGCTTGCAATCGATCAACTTGCTCCTGACAAACAACAGACAAAAGATTCATTGAAGAATCTTCTATTTTTCATTAGTCCATTTACCTGCATAGCAGATTGGGATGGACCAATTATTCATGCCACTAATTAATTATTAATACTCGTAAACTCCAGTTTACTACGCATGTGGTCTTTCTACTTTAAGTAAATTTTTAATTTATAATTATTATATGATTGAAATTTCAAGTATTACTCCAAGAGTAATTTTTCAGATTTATTTTCTTCTCAAATTACTTTAAAAACTCAGTGAGTCCGTGATCCCATCATTGAATGAACTAATCGAGAAAATTGAACATATACATAATTATTTGTGCCAACATTTTTGCAAACCATTGCGAGATATAAATGGGAGGCACACATGCGCCCATATAGAAGAAACCTTATTAGGAGGCACCATTAAAATCTAAAACAATCCACTAAGTGAATGCACTAGTTCACAAATATCTGTATAACGTTTCTAGATTGCAGTGAATTCAATCTCAATTTCGTTTATGATGGTCTCAACAATTAATTTTCCTTGGTTAACAAGCACTACAAGAAAATTTCATGTCTAGCATGGTGGCGTACACCCATTCCACTCTAAGATGATCTGTATTTTTATCATTTAACAAAGGCTCTCCTCATTCTTCATGAATGGAACATAATCATCTAAGTACAATCAAATTTTGATAATTTAGTACCTCATTCCATATTCATTTGCATCATTAATCAATTGTCGTCTTCTTTTAGACATTTATGCACTGCTACATTCACTTTGGGGAAGGGATGTTCTGTCAAACGAGAATATTCCATGACTAATTTTATTAAAAACTAACTCCATTATTCTTAGTCATATCATCATAATATATCACTATGGTGGTCATTGAGACTCAACCTAACGTCTTATGCCATAAATCAAATTGGGGGCTTGCAATTCAACATCTTTCATCACAAAGCATCAAGACCTTCTAATGTCTACCCTCTTGGTGCATTGGACGTAAATACAACATACAGATCGTCTATTCTTTGGTGCGATATAACTTAATTCATCATCTGAACCACAATGAGGTTGAACCTCAAGCCTTGAAAATAATTGCAATTTTATCACTTTTGATGATCATTAATATGATTATATCTTATATTACATGATATCCGTGTTTCACATATTATTTAATACTCTTTTTTTTCCCCCTTACGTTTAGTGTGGCCAAGACTTTTTGTGCTAATGTTTATATAAGTTTTCTCTGTATTGCAAGAAAAATTGTCCAAGATAATGCGGGATTTTAAGCGAAGAAATGCACAGAGACCATCACCTACAGAGCTTGTGACGGTCCGTCATGCTTGGACGATCCGTAGGTGGCAGCGTAGTGCAGCTGATGAAGGAAGATGGGGAATTCTGACAAAGTGTGGGTTAAGAACTTGTGACGGTCCGTCTTGTCTAATGACCGTTCCGTCCTGCAGGTTTCGTCATGAATTGCATAGAAGTATCCCCAATAACTATTCCTAAGAGTTGAAGTGTTTTGAACGAAGACCCTCGACGGACCGTTGTGCTATGATGACGTCCGTCATACTTGCCGTCGAGGGTAATTAAGAAGCACATAAGAAATTGCCATAAAAATTATGGGACGACGGGTCCAGACGGTCCGTCGTGACACGATGATCCGTCGCGATGTCCGTCCATCAGCCGCGTTTTGGCATATTTCCCACAACAATAGGTCTTTGTTTAATTAGGTTTTTTATTTTCTATAATAATAGTTTGAAAACCCCCTCGTTTGTTATGTTGAACTGGGATCATTGGTTAGACCTTTCGTATTGTTAGAACACCTTTTGATTATCATTATACTTGTGTGAATTATGATTACTTTTGAGATTCTTGCAGTGTTTTTTGTGAATAATCAAGTAACTTTCGGATTTTCCTCTTTCTCATTGAAGTAAGTACATGAATCTATATAATATATTTGAATATTGTGATTATGCCTTGGTAACTAACTCATAACTAGGATTGTGGGAACCAGAGGCAAATATAAGAATAAAACCTAACTAAAATAACAATTCTAGAATCGGTGTCTTTTGCATTATTAATAATTCTTTCATTTAAAAAAAAAAGTCTTTTTAAAAAAAATTAACGGATGGACAAACGTTAATACTAAGCCTTAATGCTCCTTGCGGACCCCGGAGGTAGATAATAGGAAAGAATTATCAAACATAGATTTTAGTGTACATAATCAGGGTTTGGATAGAAAACACGTAGCCAGACCAAGGTGCGGAAGTGAGATTTTCTAGTTCCGAACCAAGGATTTAGAAATACATACTTATCACTTTTTCATGCAGATACTAGGAAAGAATTGTTGATAGTTAGAATTATCAGTTATGAACATGTGGAGAAACACGTAAACCAGTTACTTAACTTTGATTAATTGACTAAATTCCACATTGTCAAAGCTGTTAAAGTGGCCTCTTTTAAATTGCGTTAGTTATTTTCATTCTTTTAGAAATAGAAACCCCTCTTTATTGTTTGTACTTTCGCAAGGAAGTCATTGACTGGGACATAGTAATACTAGATTGAAGGTAAGTCTAGACTATTTTCCTTTGGGAACGATCCCAAACTCACTATTGGGTTATTTACTTGACATCGACCGCTTTACTCTTATTTTGAGAAGTAAGTTTGAGCGTATCAATTTTGGGTGCCGTTTGCCGGGGATTATAGCTTTAGTAAGATTAACTTTGACTTATTTATAGTTTTAGGTTTATATTTTCTTGATTTTACTTTGTTATTATTTTTGATTTTTTTTTTTTTTCAGAACGATCCTCCTTGTATGATGCCAAAAACAACGGAGCGGAAGAGAAACTTTGTTTTCCCTACGATCATTAATGAGAAGCGTACCTGCGCAATATGAATCGAACTTGGAATAAATTGATGATGATCCGAACCAGAACATATTTCCCAGCGCTCGATTGATGTTCCTGGTCATATTTGTGACCTCGATGCTCCTCCGGGTGAACACACCAAGGGGGAAAAAATCCCGCCTCCCTGGATCCCACCGGCATATACAAGAGCTAATGATAACTAGCATACTCCGATAGGCGCCACTTTTTTGCATCCCCTACCAACAGACCAATATTTTGTCTAACTATTTAGCTGATGCAAATGCTCACTCTACCCAGAGGTTTGTTTTCCAGGCTAACCACTTCTGAGGACCCCACATACCATTAGCTAAGGTGAAGGGGCAGTATGTAAAAGTTGTGTAAGAGCTGATTTTTGATTTATATGTAATAGGTTCTAGAGTGTTTCCTCTCTCACTGACGGGAGAGGCTGCTATGTGGTTCACTGAGCTCCCATACAACTCAAATCTTCACTTGGAACCAACTAAGGATGAATTCTTAGTCCATTCATCACGCTCTATCCGGTTCCAAGAAACTAAACCACAAAGACAGAGTGAAACAACCTTTGTGGCATTAACCAGGAAAGTCAGTTATAGTTCTTGGGATATATTCACCTCATTCTAAGAGAAGTGTTCCAATCACACCGTATGATGATGAGTCCCTAAAAGGATACTTTATCCGGGAACAAGATGATAATAATAAACGGTGTGGACTATAGCCAGGTTGATCTTATAGGGAATGTCCGTTGCTGAGATTGCCTAAAACTTAGAGAAAATCTCCCGGAATAATAAGCTGGAGTACTATGAAGTCTGATTACAGGGAGAAGCCACCTTCGCAATTGCAGGTCCCCTCACAATCCAGACCCCCTAGATTCGTGAAGAACTGGCTCAGATGAGAACTGAGCTTGGGTTGGTAACTAAAACATGTCACAGGGGTGGCAGAAAAGATAATATGCAGTCACCTACTTTGCTAAACCACCACCCCTCCTAATGAAGAATGCTATTATTTGGAGGACACTTATGCAGTAAATGAGTCAAACGGGGGGTTTCGACCAAGCGCCCAAGGCTCAAATCAGGATCATTGGCGCCAAGTTCATGGGACCCAACGTCAGAACTAATGGTAACTAATAACCGCGAGGGTTATTATGGTCCGAGATGGAACTACAACCGCGACAAACCTGCAACAACAGCGGGTAACTACGGTAACAGAAATGATAGGAATGGGGCCTATGTCCCCCTCAAAATCGTTAAGTTTACTTCTAGGGATGTGGAGATAATATGGGCGCGAGTTGAGGATATGTTTGCACAAAATGATAGGAGGTTCGATTCTATTGTGCGCACATTAAAAAGTTAAGGTGTGGATTTAGCTATATTGGGCAAAAAATTGATACAGATGCAATATCAAGTAAGCCAGATCGAGTTCAAATGGACAAATGATCTTCTACAGTGAACACAAAACAACGCAACCGAGTACTCTCTAGCACATTGACCAAATCCAAAAATGATGCGCACTGTATGGCGATCACTACTCGTGGGGTAAGCAAAATAGTGACCCCCCATGCCGTCTGTGAGGAAAATGTGAGAAGGATAGGATGTTGAACGTGGTAAAGGGTAGTGTTGAGGAAGAAGAGAGCACTGGAAAAGATGGAGAAGTCCTAATGAAGGTAATTCCCATGCCTAGACACCACCCACCCTTCCCATCAGAGTTAGTGAAACAGACCGCGGATGGTAAATATCAGCGTTTTATAACAATGCTAAAGCAGCTCTCTAATCAATTCCCTTTGTTAGTAAGATCTAGAACAAATGCCCGTTATGCCAAGTTGATGAAGATCTGTGCCAATTAAGAGAATATCGTCACTTTGAGGATATGATAGACCTGCAGCATGTATTGTTATTTCTACAAGATCCCTCTCGTACAAAGAAGAAAGATCCGGTGCGTTCCCTATTCCTTGTACTTTTGGTCATTACTTTTGCGAAACATTTATATGATCTAGGGGTAACTAATCGCATGCCTCTCGAGATCTACCAGAAATTAGGTTTGGGTGACCCAAAAACACTTGCGATGCGGCTACTGATTGCTGACGGACATGAAACGGCCTTGGGAATACTCCATGATGTGCTAGTAAAGTGGAGTCATTCATCATCTTTCCGGCTGATTTTGTTGTATTCTTGATTGTGACGTCGATTTTGAGTGCCTATTATTCTTGGGAGGCCATTATTTGCTTCAAGGTATAGCCTTATTGATATGGAAAAGGGGAGATGAAATTTCACAGTTGACACAATGAAGACAGGCAACCTTCCACATTTGTAGTACCATGACGCAGAGTGGTTGAGCTCCAATCGTATCCGCCATATCCACAACCAAAAGAGAAAAGGAGAATGCGAAACAAGTGCAACATAAGAGTTTATGGTGGGATTTGGTGCTTTTAGGAGCAATCCGGGTTGCCTTGTCTTCCAGGCAAGCTAAGTCCCAAACGGGACTGGCCCTACTTGATTCACCCAGTATTCCCTTATGGAGCGTTGAGTTACAAACCAAAGAGGAATTGCGGTTTAAGGTGAATAGTAACGAATAAATCTATTTTTGGCATACTGCATCGTGAATGAAATGATGAGCATACCAAATTGATTAAGGCGATATCATCAAGTGTCCTCGGTCGTGCCGCGACGTTAAATCAGGCACTTGTTGGGAGGCAACCCAATACTTATAGTTTTTTTTTTTTTTTCTTTCTCTGTCTTCTCAGTAAGGTAGCATTTTCTACTAATGGGTTTTAAATTAAATTTGCAGCACATCACCAGGAACTATGCAGAAAATCACTCTGCAACAGTCCACCAACTGACACATAGATGGACCATATACAACTTCGACGGTCCGTCCTGCCAACCGTTCTGGTTGTCAGAGATCCTATTCTAAGGGTCTCACACATTCTAGTGTCCCTCCCACGGACATTACGACGGACCGTCATACTCTCCTCGACGGTTCCCATCCCTGCATAAAACCGTCATCATGGTCAAATACCCCTCTCGTAAGGGTCTCCATTTTTTAAGTGTCCCACGACGGTATGGCTACGGACCAGCAAAATCACAACGGTCCCGTGCTGATTGGTCGGCTTTGTGCCGCATGTTGCTTGCTTCAACCTACCACTCTTGTATTTCAATTTTTTTATGCATTGAGGACAATTGCATGTCTTTTTTGTTGGTAGTGGTGTAAAATGGAAAGTGAGTAGCCCAATTCATTATCCTCTTTTGGGGTTCTTCTCTTCCTGTGTTCTTTGTCCCTAAACGCCTGATTACTTTTTCCTGTTGAATCCCGAACCCGCATGGCCTATGTAATTTTTCGTACATGTTTTAATCCTGGAGCATTAATGGCTACAATGATATCCTGATAAAATTGGAAATTATGCATGACTAGTATATAACTGATAAATGTTGGGCTCTAAGCATTACATAGAGGTACACCATTGCCTTATTATACATTCGCCTTAATTAAACCCCTAGTCTAAAATTCCGACTAGTGTCTGGTAATCTTGTAAGTGATGAGATGTCAACTGAGTCTGAGGAAGATTTGATAGTCCACTATCTGTACTGAGCTAACTGCCTGGTTAGTCCCTGCTAAAAGTAGTTGTAACAGACCATTAGGAAAGGAATCATAGGGCCTTATTCAATCTAGCCCATTTTTTAGCACTAAATAAAAGAGAACCCTATGAAATTTATATCCTTCTTTGATCCAAATGATCTTAGCTTAAATTAGACTTTCCCTCCTATTATTCACCCCAACTGTTCTTTCTGGGACTAATGTGTTGGCCCCTGGTTCCTCCTCCTTGATACATGGTGCAACCTCAGCGATTGATGATGCCAAAATCATAATGGAGGGTGCTAATGCATTACACAAACCTTTGTTATGACCCTGACCCACTTTTGGTATTGTGTACCTTGCACTCATAGCAAAGCCTGGTTGAGGGTGGCTATTATGAGACTGCCCTTTCTGAAGTGGGGTTGGAAAGACAGAGAGAGAAAGAGCAAAGTAAGTGACTCAATAATTGTTGAAAGAAAAGTAAGAAAAAAGAAAAATATACAATAAATACAGTCCTTACAACACCAATGAAGAAAGAAGAGAAATAGCAAGGTGAAAGAATATGAGAACTGGGTGAGATAAAATGATAGAAAGTGGTAGATTTAGATGGAGCCGATATGTCACGGAGGGCAAAAAGTCACTAAAGTATACCTAAATATACCTACCTGACCGTGAGCCTTGTTACAAGATAAGAAAGTCCTATAGACGGATCCTAAGGGTTGTATAGTGAACTTAGAGGCAGTGAAAATATGGGCAAAGCTTATGGCAATAGGTTGAATGAGGTGCCTGTTTGTTCTGAGGCGAGTGTTGAAAAGTATCCTATACAAAACTGAAATCATTGTGGTGAAAATGAGGATTTTTGTTTTAAGGTGAGGACACTAGCTGCAATACCGGAATTTTTTGCACCTCGGTTAAGAATTGAAGAGGATAGGTGTTAGTGCATGGTGAGTCTGTGTCATGTCTGATCCCAGATAATTCACCAGCCTAATACGTGATCGTATTCAAATATCTGATGAGGAATAATCATGATTTGATAGCCAAATGAGTGCAAAGATAAAACTGATACTATTGTACAAAGATTTTGATTGAGTCATGTGCGTCGCTTGAGGAACAACGAATTTTAAGTTTAGGGTGTTTGATATAACCGTGGTTTCACGTAGTATTAATACTTTTTTTTCCTTAAGTTTAGTGTGTCGAAAAGCCCTTTTTGTTGCTAATGTTTATTTCAGTTTCTCTTTATTTTGCCCTGGGGGGAAATATGTCCAGATTAATGCGGAGATTTTGAGCGAAGAAATATGCCAAAGAGCCACCTAACGGAGCTTGTGACAGTCCTGTCTGCTTGTGACGGGTCCGATAGGGCAAAGCGTAAGTGCAGCTGCTAGGAGATTATGAAGTCTAACCAAGTGTGGGGTAAACCTAAGCTTGTGGCGGTCCTTCGTGTCTATGACGAATCCCGTCCGAAAGATCAAAAAGTAATCCCGTCCCATATTCCAAAGTTTGAAGTGTTTTGAAACTAAGAGCCCCTCGAACGGCCGTTGTCCGTGTGCCTATGACGCGTTATGCTTGCCGTCGAGGTAATGCAGAGAGCCAATCAGAAGAAATTTCAAAGTATGGGACGATGGAGTCCAGACGGTCCCGTTGTGACCAACACGCTCCGTCGCGATGGTCCGTCATCCCGCCCGCGTTTTGGCAGATTTTTTTTTTTCCCGCAATAAGGTCCTTGTTTAATTAGGTTTTATTTTCTTTCTATAAATAGTTCGAAAACCTCGTTCTTCTTTCTTGAGGTGACTAGGGATCATTGGTTAGACTATCAACGTATTGTTAGAACCCTTTTAATTTCATTAGACTTTTAATGAGATGATTGATTAACCTACTTTTGAGATTCTTGCAGTTACTTTTGGTGATTAATCAGCAAACTCGAATTTTTATTCTTCTCGTTGAAGTAAATACAGGATTTTATATCATATATTTTGATATTTGTGATTTATACTAATGACCATAGGTAACTAAACTCCATAGCTAAGGGTTGGGTGGGAACCATAGGCAAATAAGAGATAAAAACCTAACTAAAATAAACATACAATTCTAGAATAGTGTCCGTGCATGTATGTAATAATTCTTTCATTTAGAGACTGTTTTTTTAAACGGATGCGCACGTCTCCTTATATACTATACTAAAAACTTTCTCCGGACCAAGGGATGTAATATAAAAAAGAATTATCAAACCAATAGAGTTAGTGTATACTTATCTAATAGGCTAGTTTTGTTGGTACTAGGTAATAACTTAGTCAAATATCGAATACGATGCTTATATGAGGTAAAGATAAGGGTTAGGATAGCAACACACGTAACCTGACCAAGGTGGCGGAGTGAGGATTTTCTAGATGCCGACCAAGAATGTAGAAATACATAACTTATTCCACTTTGCATGCAAGAGACTAGGAAAGAATTGTTTATAGTTGAATATCAAGTTATGACAGCTGTGGGAACCTTAAACCCTGGTTACTTTTACTTTGATTAATTGATTAATCCAACATCAAATCTGTTAAGTGTCTCTTTCAATTGCGTCGTATTTTCATTGCATTAGAAATAGAAACCCACCCACCCCCCTTTTATTGTTTTACTTTTAAGGAATCCCATTGACTTAACAATAGTATAATAATTGAAGTAAGTCCTAGAAAAGACTATTTTTTCCTGGTGGGAAACGATCCCAACTCTCACTAGTTAGGTTATTTACTGACAAATTTTAACTTGACACAACATAAACGACCGCTTTAACTTCTTATTTGAGAAAGTAAGTTTGAGCGTATCAATTACAAACACAACCTTAGATAATAATTTTCTCATAAAATCAACACAGCAGTTAATTAATATTTTAAATAGATCAGTTACCTCATGTAGAGATTGAAAAACATAATCTTTCACTAAATGTGCTATTTAATATGAAATAAATTAAGAAATTCACTTCCCATCCGGTTAAAATTAAACATATAAAAAGTTCGACAATCTGTTAAATACTACTTACTCTAGATGGTAACTTCACTCCAAATCTTGTCAATAAATAATTATAGAGGTAAAGAAAGATAAATCATACCTTGAAGGTATAAGAACCTTTTGCAAAACCTTTTTGTCATAATAGCAAGATCTCTTGTTCACTTTTTTCTCATCTTCTATCCACAATTTTTTAAGAATATAACAATCGTGCCTGATACGGTGTTATGAATAATATGAAATTAATTAGAAGAAGAAGAAAGTAGGGAGAAAGAAAAAGACTTCCTATTTCTCTTGAATTCATTTAAGGCTTCATCACAGACTTTCACAAATCTTCTTTACAATGAAGGAAAACCCTTTATTTATAGTAAAACCTTACTTGGTCCCCAAGTAAGGAGTCCTAACCATATTTCTACACTGACTCATTCCATATAATTAGACATTATTCACTATAATACAATTGGTTATAACAATATATATTATAATATATATATATATATAATATTATATATATCTATATATATATCTAACTATATACGATATATCTATATTCTATTATAATATATCTATAAATAATATATAATAGGAGAGAGAAAAATTATCACAGAACTCCCTGATCACATGTCAACGTTCCCCCCCCGCCCCCCTTTCTGCCCTCTTCGCCTTCCCCCGGTTTCCCCTTTAAAAATCTGTTTTTTGTAAACCCCAAAAAAAATTTAAAATTAATTAATGTGAATTTCTTATTGAGTTCTTCATTTTTAAAAACATTTTATATTTACTACTTCTATTTTCATTTTCGTCTATAATATAGATTATACATTATTCAAAATTTGAATATTTATTATAATTTTAAAAATAAAAACTAATAGAAAAATAATTATTTATATATATTAAAATTGAAAGGTCTGTTTTAACGTTTTTTGTGCTCTTTGTTTTAAAATTTCCAATTTGAAAGAGAGTTTGAGTTTATCTTGACCAAAATTCTTATTGGTTGATGCCTCATTTGTTTGTATTTGATGGAGATCTGAATTTTAGTTATTTAGATATCAGTTATTTTTATCAAGATCTACCCAATTAATACATCTAAATAAATCCGAATCACTCATATCCGCAACAAATTAGACTACATTTCATTCAGACTCTTTGCTTTCTCATTCATTATCGAATTTTGTAACACCTAGGATTTGAGAAAGGCTAGGATGGGATCTAACAGACTTGTTAAGATCTTTTAGTGAAAAAATACGAGATAACAAAATAGAATATTACAATTGAAAATAAAATGAAGAAATAAAATCTCTTCAAGTTGAGGCACGGATATCTCGCTGTATTTAAGGAGATTCAATCTCACTGCAACAAATATTTTTCACCGATTCAACAGTAGTCCTCTTGACTTATCCCATCTAGGATACAACAACCTAATCATAAAATATAACTCAACAACTCTGGACAAGAGTTGAGTCCAAAGCTTAACAAAAAGAACACCTCCTTCAACTAATAAGAAATCTCTTTTTTTTAACTAAGTTTTTCACTTTATATTTTTCTTGTGTTTGTAAACCAAATGAAGACCACCACTATTTATAATTGAGAAAGTCTTCCTAGAATTGAACAGTAAGATAATGTGATAATAACTAATAAATTAGAAATTACATAGATTACATAGTATAATGGAGAATAATGAATGACATAATGTATGAAAGGTTACAAAAGTTTTAGTGAACAGTGAAACTTTACTCGACTAAATGGTCAAAAATCATCCGTTGGTTTATTGACAAGATTTAACAGTAATAAACATTTTAACTCCAAAATGGATTAATGCTTTAGTGAGTTATGGAACAATCAATATAGCCATTAACATTCTGCAGCCCATGAGATGTCAACCAGATGGTTGTTCCAATAACTATGTGGTAATGTAAGAAATGTAAATTCTTAATATATTAAAATGTCACACCAATAATTTTCCACTCATTTTAATATTTATAAGAGAGTATATCAGCTGAAGGAAGATTACTATGCATAATGATGATGTGCTTTCCATTGAACCTCCCCTCAGTAGATCAGTAACTTTTACTACTAGAGTCGTAGTGGTATCAGACTTGAAATATGACTGCTTAAGGGAAATAAAATATCACTATCTACACATAATAATTAAGGTGTTGACATGAGCTTTATATCAACACGTTATTGTCTTGTGCTATCCCAATTTCATGAGTGCATTTGAGAATAAGCTTAATTCTCATAGGACGCTACCTACTTCTACACATCACATATATCGGTGAAATCTGTCGAGAGTGCTCCTGTAATCTTAACACTCCACCTATACGGGCTACATATATTCATTAAGAGTTTCATTAACTCAACCTTCACAAATCACTACAAGAAAAAATGCACTCAGAACACAAGGAGGGAATAAAAAATAATGCATTTTTCAGAAGAAATCATCATATGATTAGTTTTTCCCTTTGAACTTGGTTATATAACCTCTATTCACTAGCTTGCGTTCCCTCATATATGAATCAAAGATTTATAGGATTCAACCTCATTCCCCTCTGTGTGCTCCAAACCTTTTTTCTTTTTAAAGACTTAGTAAGAGGATCTGCAAAATTATCACAAAATCTTACATAATTAACATTAATGAGGATTTGCAAAATTATCAAAAGATCTGACATAATTAACATTAATGAGGATCTGCAAAATTATCAGAAGATCTGACATAATTAACATTAATGGTACCATTTGTAAAATATGATTTTACATTACCATGTTTCTCCTTATAGGTCTGAATTTACCATTCTAATAATGGTTTTGAACTCTACCAATTGCAATAGTACTATCATAATGAATTAAAATAGGAGGAATTGACTTTTTCAAAATAAGGAATTTCATATAATTAATCTCTTAACCAGTTCGGTTCCTCACTAGTTGAAACAAAAACAACTAGTTCAACCTCCACGGTAGAGTTAACAATTATAGTTTGTTTTTTTATCTCTAACAAATAGCACCATCACCTAAAGTAAAGACTTAATATATGGTAGAATTGGAATCACCTGATAAAATGTTCCAGCCTGCATCGCAAAAGCTTTCAAGTACAAAAAGATATTTTTATAGAACAAACCACAATTTCTTTTTCCAAATTACATATTTAATAACTCTTGTTATAGAATGTCAATGTTCATTACCTAGCTTGGTTGTAAACCTACCAAGTACTCCTACTACATATGCAATATCAGTCCTAATGCAATCAATCACATATCTCAAATTTTCGATTATGCTAGCACATTCCTTTTGATTTATTACATCATTTTCATTGTCAACAGGAAATAAGTGAACACTTGAATCAAAAAGAGACGCAACATGCTTGCAATAAAAAAAGTCATATTTTTGCAAAATTTTCTCTGCATAATGTGACTGGTCAAGGAAAATTCCATCACATGTTCTGGTTATTTTTATTCCAAGAATAAAATTTGTCTCACCGAGATCTTTCATAAAAAAATGGCTTCTAAGTATATTCTTAGTTTCATCAATAACATTCATGTTAGAGTCAAAGATTAACAAATCATCAATCTATAAGAAAATAATCACATGTGAATTATTCCAAGACTTATGATATTGCACTTATCTCACTCATTTGTTTTAAAACCATTTTCAATCATGCAAAAATCAATTTTTTTATGTCATTGCTTTGGTTCCTATTTCAAGCCATATAGGGATTTAGTAAGTTTACATATTTTATTTTCTTGACCTACTTCAATAAAAGACTCGGGTTGTTTCATATAAATTTCCTCATTTAGGTCTCCATTTAAAAAAAAACTATTTTTACATAATTTTGGTGATTTTGCAAATAAAAAATTGCAGTCATCACAGTTAAAAGTCTTATGGATGTAGTTCTTGTTACCAATGAAAAAGTGTCAATCAATTCTAGGTCTTCTAATTGTTTAAAACCTTTTGCAACTAGCCTAGCCTTGTACCTATCAATAGATTCATCCGATTTCAACTTTTTTTAGAACCCTTTGCAACCAATAATTTTAAAACTCGGTGGTAAATCAACTAACTCTCAAGTTTTGTAAGAAATTAGTGATTCCATTTCATCATTTACAATCTCTTTCAAACAAATAGAATTATGTGAAGATAACACTTCTTTGAAAGTGATAGGTTCATCTTCAATATCAAACACACAAAATTAGGACCATAATCTTTCTCTACTTTAGCTCTTTTACTTCTTCTTAACTCAAAATAATTAACTTTCTTATTTTTAAAAGCAGAAGTGGAAGAACTAGGTAGTGCAAAATATTTTGTTCAATCCTTTTACCTCCACTATTTTAAGAATTAAAAGAAAATTTATTTTTATAAAAAATAGCATCACTCTATTCTATCACGATATTATCTTCAAGATTAAAAAATCTATAAGTTGTACTATTTGAAGCATAACCAAGAAGAGAACAAGTAGTAACTTTTTTATCCAAGTTTGTAATCTTGGAATTCATTAGCCTCATAAAGGATAGACAACCTCAAACTCTTAAATATCCCGCACTTGGTTGTGACCTTTCCACAATTCAAAATGTGTCAGTTTATACTTTTTATGAGGCACACGATTCAACACATAACAAACAGTTAAAATAGTTTCACCCCAAAAATTTAAAGGTGCATGTGACTCAATAAGTATGACATTAATCAATTCAACCAAAGTTCTGTTATTCTTGCAATAACCTGTAATTATAAGGTTAATAAACAGAAACATAGATAAGATGAAGCAGAAAAAATATAAAATACAAGAATTAATCCGAGTCCACTGACACTACTGTGTGTCCTTAAGAAATTTAATCCCCTCACTGTACCCAAGGTTATGGATTAATTTCTCCCAAGATAAGACGGATTAAACCAGTTAAAGAAATAGCGGTACCTCAAACTTCTTTAACTTCAACGAACTTAAGAACAGCAACAAGTCACACAGAGTTAGTCGATCGACACTTTGATTTTATTTGAGAGAAAAATAAATGCAAAGAAAGAAAAAATTTCAGAATATAAAAAATCAAAAATTGACTTCTTTTTTATAGCCATTTTCAGCAAGAAACGTGTTTGTTCAAAGAAAGAATCTGTTCAGACCCGTTTATGCCAAAAGTTGTGTCTTTTGACACAAATAACAATTTTAGAAAAATTGTTGTCGTTAGGAAAAATTAACTACTTTTGGAAAAGTAACGACCTTTCGGAAAAAAAGTAACGACTTTTCGGAATGTTGACCTTTACCGCAAATTTATAAAGAGATAATATTAACATGATTATTTGATTAACAAAACTGATTAAATAAATTTTGTCCAAAAAATTTATCAATCAATACATAATTTGCCAAATCCAAAATCAAAATCCAAATCCAAAGCCAAGCCCAAAGCCAAAAGCCAGCCGAGCGGAGCGATCGATGACGACAAGGCGCGAGGGGCATCTTTCTTCTTAGATCCTTTTAAGAAGTAATGGAGTTGTTTCCTTCTATAAGGACACACAATTTTCCATGTATTTGGCGATATGGAGAAATGATTTTCATTTGCACTTTGCGAATGACTTCATTTGCCTCCAAAGTAGTGCCCTCACTTTCATATTCTCTCTTTTCTTTTATCATTCACCACTTGCTAAAAACCCAACAATCCCCCACATGAATGTGGAAGGCTATTGTTAAAATATGCATGAAAAATTGTGTGTCTTGTAGGTAAAGTTAATCGTCTGGAATAAGTAGGTTCCCTTTTAAACTTTCGTAGTGAACATATATAGTATATACTCGGTCAATCGGTAGATTTGATATCTTTGAACCGTCGAGCTTAGTTGTATACCTAGACAACATATGCCAAATCAACCTTGAAGGTTCTTAGTTTCATTGTTTTGTTCGTTCAGTCATGAACACATTTGGATAGTAAGGGCTAAGAACTGCTTTACCGGATTCTCCTTGAAGCGGCTTACACTTCAACTTAATAGGTGATTTCTAAATGTGTTATCCCATAGATACAACATTTTATATCCCTGTATGTTATCAATCGTAGAAAACCATTAAAAAGTCTTGATGTCTTTATCCATGGGTACTAAACATGTCTCCTCATGAGAATTGAACCATAAATAATAATCATTAAATGTTTCTTCTTTGAAAATGTTGAACCGTCCATTCAATGACCTTGGTTTTATCTCCTGAAACTAGATCTTTGGATTCTCCATGTCTTATAGGTAATGTTACCGCCACGATGAATTGTTCTCGGGCCATAGTCCATTCCCGTCGAATGAGGTTCTCAACTCCCTCTCTATTTAGGCCTTTGTAAGTGGATCACGACAATTATCCTTTTGACTCACATAGTCATGTGATAATCCACTAGAGAGTAGTTGTCACACAGAGTTATGTCTTCGTCTTATGTGACGAGAACTGCCGTATACATAAGCTTCCAGCCCTTCCTATTGCATCTGACTATCCACAAGGGATACATAGGAGGGGACCATTGGTTTGGGCCAAAAATAGAATTATTTTCTAAAGAAATTCCGGATCCATTCAGCTTCTCACTGCCTTGTCTAAAGCATGAAATTCAGGACTAAATTGTAGAGCAAGATATACATGTTGTTTGGATTGAGTTTCCAAGATTATTGCTCCTCACCAATAGTAAAAACGTATCTACTTTGGGATTTGTTTCAGTGAACAGTAAGTATAGTAAGTTAGTAGTAATAGTACGCATCAATCACACCCATGCCACATCACTATATCCTTCAAGAACAGCTAGAATCTGGTTTGTTGCTAATGTAAAACATGTGTTGAGTGTCATCTAAGTATCCCAAACTCTATTCATGCAACAATGTATGATTAGAAACTGGTGTATCGGACTCAGTTTACTGATTTTAGCGCAAGCTATTGTCTGGTCGTGACAATTCATGACATACATTAAGCTTCCAACTACGCTAAGCATAGTCAAATCCATGAGAACTGACTTTAGCCTCCTTTCTTCTTTGCAAGATGAATGATTTATCATTGGAGTCTTGCCCTTTTAAAATTCAAAAATTTGAATTTAGTATTCTTTTGAATATAATGAGTTGGAGACAATTGCTACACCGTTTAGGAGTTTTTAGAATTTTAATTCCTAATTCACATCAGCAAACTCCTAAATCTTTCATATCAAACTATAGCAGCATACGCTTTGTTCTTTTATATTAGCAATTGTCTTTGTCATGTCAAAAGCATATCATCTACATATAGGCATATAAAATAACTTCCTGATTTGGAGTATCTTTAGGTAAACACATTTATCACATTCATTGATATAAAATCCATTTGACAAACATGGGTTTGATCAAACTTTGAAGACATGTTTTGTGCTTGTTTTAGCCCTTAAACGTGACTTAATAAATTTTCACACTTTCTTTTCTTTACCAGGAACTACAAAACCCCAAGCTGTTCTATGTAAATTTCCTTCTTCACGCTCTCCATTTAAGAAGGCGGTTTTCACATTTCATTTGATGAATTTCAAGGACCGTATACTGTCAGCTAGTTGCAATTAACATCCGAATGATTGTACTCCTAGTCACTGGAGAGTATGTGTCAAAATAATCAGACATTCTTTTTGTCTAAAACCTTGACAACAAGTCTGCTTTATATTTGTCAATTAGTTCTAGTTTATCGTCTTTCATTTCCTTTTAAAGATACATTTTGAAACCCAAGGCGGTTTGTCTGGAGGAAAGATCAGCCAACTCCCAAGTATGAATTGCTAGACAGCATTGCTTCCACTTGAATGTTGGAGGCTCAATTTCAAGAAGAAATGTTACAAAAATCTGATCCAAAGAAGTAGAGTATTTTTGACGTTTACTGCGTCTTGGACTTTCTTCATTTTGTTCATTCTCTTCTGGTTCTTATCGCCGGTTGTTTAGATCCCCCACTAGAGACTCAAGTCTAGTTTTATACGAGATAGATAATGTTGAAAAAAATTCAGCACTTCTGATTCCATACGTATTCATCATGATATCCGGATTTGTTTCGACTTATGAACCAAATCGACATGCCTTACTGTTTTGTGCATATCCAATGAATAAACAATCCACAGTCTTAGGTCCTATTTTTATCCTTAGGTGAGAGAACCTTGGACTTGGATAGGAACACCCCCACCAATTTGAAAGAATTTTCAAATTGGGTTTCGACCTTTCCATTTCATATGGAATGGTCTTTAAGTGAGGCCTGTAAGTATCTGATTGCTGTAGTCTGTGTAAGGCATAGCGTCCCCCCACAAGTTCTGTGTAAACTGAACTTAAATAATGAATTCATCATATTTCTTTTAAAGTTCGATTTTTTCTTCTACAATTCAATTCGAACTGAGAGTGTTGTAGAGGAGCAGTACGTTTGTGGATTATTCAATTTTCTAAACATATTTCTGCAAAAGTGAGCTTCTAGATTCTTACCTCTATATTCTGAATCATTTTGATCTTTTATCTAAATGATTTTCAACTTCCAGTTTTAATTGCCTTACTAAATGCATCTATTGGTTTTCCTTACTATTTAGCAAACTTAGACATACAATATCGAGTAAATCATCAAACAAACTTATGAAATTACTTTTTCCCCACGTGATGATTGTTGAGTTCATGTCACAATATCAGTGTGAATCAATTTCTAAAGGATTTGAATTCCTTTCAACAGGATTTATAAGAATGCTTAGCAAAAATACTAGATTCAACACAAATTACATTTTGATTTATTGCACTAAAATTTTGGCAACCCCAAAATATTAAGTAATCAGTTTTTCGCAAGGTTTTGTTATAACGTGTCCCAACGTAATGCCAATAAAACAGTTAGACTCAAGCAAGTAAGAAGAAGCAAAATCTTTATCATAGCAACATGAATTACATTGAGTTTGAAAAGGCCATCCACTAAGGTAGCCTTTTCCTACATAATATCATTTTTTGCTACTACTACTTTATCAGAAACAAATACACATTTAAACCATTGTTGGTCAGAATGGATTGAAACTAAATTCTTTTACTAATTCTTGAACAATATGAGGACCTTATTCAAAGCACCACCTTGCCTGATGTCATCTTTAATTAGGACTTGCCAGTTCCTTCACATTTGCAATAGCGGGAGTTTGGCAAAAAAAAATTTCATCTGTAAGGTGTTGGAGCTATATGATGAGAATAATTCTTTGTTGGCACAAAAACATGGCATGAGGCACCAGAATGCTATCCACCATTTCTTGGATTCCAACCAAGTTAATTCTGAAGCATTGCCCATAGATCGTCCATTTCTCCTTTGGCTTCAGCAAGTTTGCTTGATCCTGTTCTTTTTTTTTCTTTTTTTTTGTCCTTCTTAGGACCACAGCATTCATTAGCCTATGGCCCTGTTTACCAAATGTAAAGCAGTTTCCATGAATTCTGTAGGAAGATTGCTTTTTGGCAAGATGCTTCTTTCTTTTCTTTAATTTTGTGGGATCTTCTTAACAAAATTTACTCCAGAAAAAGCATCATTCACAATCAAGACTACATTAAAGGTTATGTGAGTATTACAGATGAAAAAACTTAATATTTCTAACATACGCATTAAAAATTTATACCTTCAGCAAGGACATCATTAATTTATGACCTGACAATTCTTGGGACTTGGGTTAGGTGACGACAGTTCTACGTATATCATCTTATAGTCCAGAAATTTAGACCACAATGAATTTCTTTATTCCAGGCATCTTCTGTTTGTACATTACTTTTCTAAAGCATCCCAGAGTTCCTTGTGAGGTGTTGGCATGGATGTACACAGGGGACAGATCATTTGCAGACCACTCAAGATATAATTTAACAAAAATCAATTGTCCACGCTTCTCTGTTACAAAAGAATCGTTCATCCAGCGGGAGTTAGTAGTTTCATCTGGAAACAATAAAAGAACATTTCTCATTGATGAAATATGCAGACTCATACGGAGTGAGAGAAGAAATCTTTTGCTTGCCATCTCTTAAATGGACTCCAGAAAACTTTACAGGGTCTCAGCCCGGTGCTAGGCAAGCATTTGACGATAATGTGCAAACCATGTTGTTTGCCAGCCACTACTGTTCCAGCAGTTGTTGGATTCAATTAGTCATATATTTTTTCTGTCTAAATGGCAGATTAAATTAAGTATTTTTAAATACAAATCAGTATAAAGAACAAATCTTCAAACAAATGGTTTCTGATTTAACGCTATAAAGGTTTTTTTATGTTCTTTTAATTATTCTTGTATTTTATATTTTTTCTATTAATCTTATTGCTGTTTGTTTAGTAACCTATAAAATTGTAACGACCCTTAAGTAGTTTAGAAATTCCAACATTATTTTTTATATAACCCTTTTAGTAGATTTATATAAGTTAATGACTTGAACAATTAGTGCATGATTTTAGATTAAATAAAAGATTATTTTATTGTTAAAAAATAATTAAAAATAGAAAGGAATTAATTAATTATTAAATAAATAAAATAAAATAAAAAGAAAAGGGGAAAAGTGCCCTAAACTCATTAAAGCCTGTGAGGCTTAAGAGGAGAAAAGAGGAAGATGATTTGAAAAAGAAAAAAAAAAACGCAGAGAAGAAGCAAAAGAAAAGAAAGGGAGAAAAAGAAAAGGTAAACGGAGGAGAAGAGAACGGAAAAAATCAAGAGTTTCATCATCAAGGCGTCAAGGGGAATTATTTTCCATCCTTTCTATTAAGTTTAGTTAATTAGAAGTAGATTTTTAGATTCCTAACATGCATAATTTACACTAAATTGATGAACTAATTTTGTAATTTGTTGTTGTACATGTATGCATATTTATTTAGCATAAATTTCACCGTCGTCATTAAGTGAATTAGACAAATTGTTGATGATCATGAAACAATTATTGGGAAGGGAGGGGTAAATAGACATGCAAGAAGCCTTCCGTATAAAAGTATTTACATGAAATATCACTATTTGGTATCAAATATGGGTTGAATAAAGTGGGATCAATTGAGATCTTTTTAATAGTTTCATATTATCTTTTAGTTTTGATATATTAATATTATATATAATTATGTTATTAGGTTAGGGCATTAAGGGAATGTCTTAGATTTATTGATATTGAAAAGAAATTAAAAATTTAATTAACTCTTGAAACTAAGAACTTATTATAAATTTTTGTTGAAGTGGTTTAGTCTAGACATGTGCAATTATGGGTGGTGTTACTTCGAAACTTTAGTGTTTAATTATTTGAATAGACTAGGTTTATTGGAAGTGCAAAAAGGAGGAAGGTAAAGTCCCGAAAGTGATTGTTCGATAAATTGAGTCAAGTGATTCTAAACTCCTTGTTAAGTGTAGAGAAAGCGTTGTATTTCCTTGTGGTATATGTTTGGAAGTGATGAGATGGTGATGGGGTGACTGTCAAATTGATTAATTTATGATGAAAAAAAGGATAACAAAAGGCATGTGGTTAATTGTTATGTGTGATGTTTGAGAAAGGTTGATGGCTTGTTGAATCATTATTGATTTGTTTCATGTTTGTTGTGGTTGTGAATTGTGAAATGTTAGGAAAATAGTATCTCTAATTATTTGTATGTGAAAATGTCATTTGCATGATTTCTGAGACATGGTTAGTGAAAATGTTATGTGCCATTTGAGAAAGAAATGATAACTCAAAAGAGATGTACCATTTCGAGGACGTATCGCGCGCGCGATGGATTACTATATTTTGCAGGACGGATCGTGCGCGCCGCGATGGTTTACTATTATCGAGGGTGTGTCTGTGCGCCGAGACAGATGCATGGACCGACGCATCGTCCACCATGGGGTCCAGAGACTGAGAAGACAAGCGTGTGTGTCTCACAGGTCAAACATGCATCATAATATTGACATTGCCATTCTATTGCATTACAGTACTTATATTAGTGTTGAACTTGATATGTGTTTTGCTGGATTTGTGATTGCCTTCTGTGAAATTGTGATTGATGAAATAACTTAGTTGGTATTGAGGATATGTGATTTGTTGAATTGGTGTTGTGAGGGTATGTAATATGTTGACGTGGTTATAGAGGATTATGTAATTGTAGAATTGTTTGTGTTGAGGGATGTAATTTGTTAAAGTATTTTTAATGGATGATATGTAATTTTTCTAAGTGTTGTTGTTTGAGCTACGTGCTATGTTGAAACTGTGAGCTGTTAGTTGGTTGATTTACTGTAGGATGGTGTAGTTGTTGGCGTTTCGTTTGGGGTCGGTAGGAGTCACCGTATGTACCCCTTAGCTGTGTTTGAGGTTACTTAATGAGTGACCGTGTGGTTGGTTTGGTACTCACCCCTTGCTTCTACAAATTTTTGTAGGTTTACTAGCCCGGAATTTTGATATATATCTTCTTTTCGAGGCATTCCTGGAGGATTTTGTGAGGTAGTTGTTGGTCATATCAGCATCCCTCCTTACTCTTGTTATAATTTTGTTCTACTCTAGAAACAATTCGACGAGACTTATATTTTCTTTTGATCCGATTGATAATACTTAGGGTTGTACACGTGACAACCAGGTTTGGGTGTTTTTATATGTAAGTTGATAGTAAATTTTTGCATTTTTAGGAATGTTGAGTTTAGCTTTAGGCTTACGTCTTGGTGGGATAAGACGAGTGCCATCACGCACATTTTGGGGGGTAGTGACAAAATGGTATCAGAGCCCCAGGTTCATAGTCTCACGTGATGCACAAGTCGAGTCTCTAAATAGCGTATCGATGATCGGTACAGAGACGTCTGTACAATCTTCGAGAAGGCTATAGTGACTTTTAGGAAATTATTCCATTCGTGGATCTCTTGTGCATACCTGGTCTCATTTTGATTCTTATCGCATAGTCCATTCGCTCTGTTTATGTGGATGACCGTGCGTAGTTCGTTTGTTCAATCATTGCATGTTCGGTTCTTGATTTGTTGTTAGATCTGTATTAGGTGGAAATGATATTAAACTTATGAATGAAACCAGTGTGATCAATTTGAAAGAGATTGTAACGGTTAAGTATCATTGTAATAAACATAATAATAATTACTCGAGTACTTTTCTGGTATAAGCAAAATATGGGTGGTTCAGCAATTAGGAAGTTAAATGTGGAAGAATTAACTAGATAATAAAAGAGTTGTAACCTTGAAAAATACAATTGATATAGTTGTCATACCACTTAATGAGTTGGCTTAGCAAATGATCGTGCACAATTCAGGTCAGAATCCCTTATGTGGTTCACAGATTTTGAGTGGATACCAAAGAAGGCATTGATAAGACTAGACAATAGTACATGATGGGTACTTGGTAGAATTATGGAGTTGTTACTTTTGAATTTGACCTGTTACGAAAGACATACAACTACATATAGCTTGGGTTAGATAAAAACAATCTGGCTAATATTTTAAAGCTATTTGATGGGATAAAGTGTTGTGACCTATTTGGAACAAATTATCTCTCAATACGATATGATATGTTCTAGTGGGGGGATGTTGTAATGAATTTCACGAGTGTACTAGTGGTACATGAAAACAGCATGTGATTGTTAAGTGCAAAATTAACTAACAGGAGTTTCTATGATATAAATGCTCATATGATAAGATGGGTGTGAACTCATATTTGAGAACCCAACTAGCTTGTTGTACTGGTGAGTGTGCTAAACATTATTTATAGGAAGCTTTTAGTCGTGGATCTTGGGTATGATATTGATTGGGAAATAGTATTGTGGATTGTAAATGAGTGTGCGTTCATCTAAATTCCATGGAAGTGGAATATGGATGATAAACTTATAAGTAAAGGAAGTCTCAAAAGATACTTGTGTGAATGTAATTGAGGGAATTTAGTAAGAAAAGAAAGTGCCATTAAATTGAATAAGTACCTTGAATGGTGGCCATAGTAGGTTTGAATTGTATGTTAATGCCGAGGGCAAATTCGTTAGTGAGGGAAATGACGAACTAAGATGATGATTTATAAGAATTGTATGCGCATTATGATTGAAATGCAACTATAATGCAGGGGGTTGGTTACAACAAGTTTTTTTATGGTAATGATGAATTTTGAGTATCTAGGTTATGGTTGTTCCTATTTAATAGTAGTGTGGTTTATGGTAATTTTTATAAGGAGTTAGGAGGACTGTAGCGAATAAAATGGAAAGGAGCTTAGAGTCAAAGGAAAGGAATTAGGGTAAATAGTTAACTTTCAGAGCGAGGATATAAATCTAGGCTATTTTACTTGTTTGCAAGGTTGAGCGATGATCTTCAGAGGAATTTGGGAATTGTGTTCAGAGACAAGGATTTTACCTTTTCTTCCATATTATGATATAATATAGTGTCACAAGATCAATAGATTGATTAAAAAAAAAATATTGGATAAAATTGAGAAAGAGGTATGGGACTTACAAATCGAGTAGATGATAGTTCATTTTGTGTTTTTTTGATTTGGTAAGGAGTATGTACGATTAGATTTTTAGAAAAGATTATGGTAGGGTCAAATGAAGAGGCGATCAACGGATAAGCTACAATACGTTAAGTTAAGTTAATTTTATTTTTGTAGGTATGAGCAATGTTTGTAAGATAATGGAGTTGTTACATGGTTGGGATCAAATTCAAGTTTACATGGCGAGTTTAGATTGTGATAGTGTATCTTGTCAAGGGTGGAATTGGTAAGGTAGGAAAATGATCGATCAAATTGATATGAAGCATTAGAAGGACTTAAATTTAGTAGTACATTTGGGTTACTTTGATTGTTTATACCTAAGGGTCCATATGTTGGCCAAAACAAAAAAATATAATATATCAAGACTGGTAAGTGAGTGTAGAAAAAAGCGGGAAAATTATGGTGTATGAAGAGTAAAGTTATTGAAATTTCGTCTGAAAGTGTTAAGAAAGGCAAAGGAAAATAAGACATCCGTACAAACATGGATTCGGAGGTGATGGTGTTGTGTGATTTTCGCCTTGAGTTTAGATATGACTATGAGATGTGAACTAGTTCGGACCTATTAATCTATGGGTTATTAGTAACTAGTCTATCAATTGAAATAGGTGTTATAAATTTTTTTTTGTAGGACTCGTATTGCAATGGCAATGCTTAAAAGAAAGAGAGGGTAGCCATAGGTTGAAAATTTGGAGGAAATAATGTGTTTGTTAAGCAGATTTTTCATTATAGTGACAATTGAGAAAAACCGATAATGGTTGTTGCGAACTTGAAGTTCTTTTAGAATTAAAGTTGTTGACCTAGTGAAGTATTGTAAAAGAGAAGTTGTGGGTCCATAAAATAAGTATGTGAGAAGAAATTATAATCGAGACTAAATTGGTGATTGTGCTGGTAATAGAAAATTAAAGAGATGAACAAATAAAATGCAAATGTTTGATTATGGGCACTATGAAAAGGAGTAGTATCTAGTATTATTCGACCTGATTTTATAAATTCTTATCTGACCATCTACTTCGTATGGATAGGGTTTAGAGGTGTGTGATTGATACCTATACCACATACATAATTCTCATATTAAGGGGATTTCTAGTGGTGAATCGGGTGTACCGATCTTGTATGGGTTCTCATCGGTAGAGTGACATTCCTTGGGCAGGACTTGATCATTTTCGTCATAGCATATTTTGGTGTTGTTTGCGAAAGAGAAGTATACTATTTGGTTCTACATGCGCCGCCATTGCGTATGAAAAAACTTTTATAGAGAGCTTACATGAAGAGTTACAGTATATGACAGTGTTGTTAATGGTTTTGATCCTAGAGTGTACCACTCTTGTGGGTGTTACTTTATCCTTGTTTCTATTTTGGGATATGTATTGTTTGATTCTTCCTTGATGGATAACCCGAAAAAGTCTAAAGGATCAGATTTTTATAACTATCTTAACACTGTAAAAGAGTTGGGTTCTGAAAAGGGAATCATTATAAGATAATGTGATGGTTGTGCCACTATGAGTATGTGATGATTGTTCAGTTCACTTCTGGTGGTGTAGCTAGTTCAATAGAAACTGGTATCTTTGCTATGTTGAGAAAGCATTTTTCATGGACTATTGTGTTATGGTCAAGGGCGTTCATTTAGCATCGTTCATGGGTAGTATGTAGCTTGACAATCATTTTGATATGTAGATCTTTAAAATTCTCTTATAGTGCAGTTCTGGCGGTGGTCTTTGATAGAATGGTGTTAAAAATAAGCTTTCATGGAGAGATTACAACGACTATGGAGATCATGCATTAGATTTTTATAACGTTCACTCATTCTTCCTTTCCTTTTTAGGTTCGAGGGGACGAAACATGATTTTTAAGTGGTGGATAATGTAACGACACTCTTAGTCGTTTTTAGAAATTCCAACTATTCTTTTTATATCAACTTTTTAGTAGATTTCTTTATAAATAATTTATAGATGTAATAAAAGTAGTGACATGATTTTAGATGTAATAAAAAGATTATTTTATTGCTAAAAAAAAATTAAAAAAAAAGAAAAGAATTAATTAATTAAAATAAAATAAAACTAAAATAAAAGAAAAGGGGGCAAAGTGCCCTAAACTCATTTAAAGCTGGACGGCTTATATGAGGAAAAGAAAAAGAACAATTTTGAAAAAGAAAAAACATACGCTTGGAAGAAAAGAAAAGAAAGGGAGAAAAGAAAAAGGGAAAAGGAGGAAGAAAATCAATATTTTCATCTCAAGGAGTCAAGGGTATAATATTTTCATCCTTTCTATTAAGTTTTTATGTAAAGTAGAAGTAGATTTTGTTTGAGATAAAATGTGTATAATTACCACTAATATGTGAAACTAATTTTTAATTTTGTGCACATGTCATGACATATTTTATTTAGCATAAATTTCACCTTAGTCATTTAAGTAATTATGACCAATGTGATAATTATGAAAACCAATTTTACTGAAGGACGGTAATAGGACATGCAAGAAGGCCTTACGTATAAAAGTATTTCATGAAAAATATCTTTATTTTGGTATTCAAATAGGGGTGAATAAATTGGGACAATTTGAGATTTTTTAATAGTGTTCATTATATGTTTAAGTTTGATATATTAATATATATAATAAGTATTAGGTATTGGTATTAAGTGAATGTCTTAAGATTATGATATATTTGATATTTTTGAAAAGAATTAAAAAAAAAAATCCTATTTGAAACGTAAGAACTTAATTATAAATTTTCGTGAGTGTTATCTCTAGACATGTGCAATATGTGGGTTGTTTAACTTCGAAACATTATAGTGGGTAATTATTTGAATAGGACTAGATTTTTGGACGTGCAACAAAGGAGGAAGGTAAAGTCCCGAAGTGATTGCTTCGATAAATGAGGGAAAGGGATTTTTTTAAAAATCTGTTTAAGTGTCATGGAACGCGTTGTTGGTGTATTCTTGTGGTATATGTTTGGAAGTGATGGGATGGTAATGGTTGGATGTCCACAGTGATTAATTCTAATTGATGAAAAAAAAATGATAACAAAAGGCAATGTGGTAATGTTTATGTGTGATGTGTTGAGAAAGGTTTGATGGCGTTGAATTCATTTTGGGGGTTGATGTTGGAATTTTCATGTTTGTGTGGTTGTGGGAATTTGGGAATGTTATGAAATAGTATCTTTCCTCATATTGTCGTGAAACATGTCAATTTGTATTTTTCTGAATTTGGTTGTGAAAAGTTTGTTATGTGCATTGAGAAAAAAAGGATAATTAAAGAGGGTACCATTTTGATGGAAGGTATCGCGCGACGCGAGGGATTACTATATTTTGAGGGAGTTCGCGCGCCGCGATGGTTACTATGATCGAGGGTAGATGTCGTGCGCCGCGGACAGACGCATGGACAGATATGTCCCCCATGGGTCCGGACTGAGAGACAGCGGGGGTTTTTGTGTAATCCTAGGTCAGACATGCCCATTAATACTTGACATGGCATTCCATTGCATTTTACAGATACGTATCATTAGAGAATTGATATTGTTTTTGCGATCTTGTGATTGCCCTTTCTGCGAAAGTTGGATTGATGGATACTAAGCTTGTTTATTGGGGATTAATTTGTTTTGAATGTTGTTGTTGAGGGTAAGTAATCTGTTGGAAGTGTTGTTATCGGAGGATATGTAATTTGTAGAAGTGTTGTGTTGAGGGTATGTAAGTTGTTAAAGTATTTTATGGATGATATGTAATTTGTCTAAGTGTTGTTGTTGAGCTACGTGCTATTGTAAAACTGTGAGCTGTTAGGTTGGGTGATTTTACTGTAGGATGTTTAGTTGTGGGGTTAGTTTGGGGGTGGTTGGAGTAACCCGTATGTAATCCCCTGCTTAGCGGGTTTTTAGAGGTGTACTTGCGAGTACCGGGTGTTTGGTCTTCCCACGTGCTTCTACAAATTTTGTAGGGTAAAGCCCTGACTTTTATGATATATATCTGCTTTCGAGGCTTCTGGAGATTTGGTGACTGGTTAGTGGGTAGTTGTGACGTGCATATTCTCAGCATCCTCCTTAATCTGTGTATGATTTTGTTCTACTCTAGAAACAAATCTATGAGACTTATATTTTCGTGTATCCGATGTAATACTTAGAGGATTTGTACACGTTGACACCAGAGGGTTTTGGGGGTTATGTAGAATGTAAGTGATGTAAATTTTTCGCCATTTTTATGGTAAGAGTTGAGTTTTAGGATTACTTGTCTTGGTGGCTAAGGACGAGTGCCATTCACGCCACTTTTTGGAGTCGTGACCAAATTACAGGTTCATTGTAAGAATAACAATCTTAAGGAAATTTAATCCCGTCACCTGGTACCAAAGGGTATGGATTAATTCTCAAAGATAAATAAAACGGATTTAAACATGTAAAAGGGAAATAGCGGGGGGGGTACCTCAACTCTTTAACTTCAACCGAACTTAAGAAAAAACAACAAGTCCACACCGACTCAGTCGATCGACACTGTGATTTTATTTGAGAAAAATAAAATGAGAGATAAAAACAAATTTTCAGTATATAAAAAATCAAAAATTGACTTCCATTTATAGCCATTTTCAGCAAGAAAACGTGTTGTTTCAGACCTGTTTATTTCAGAAAGTGTGTCTTTTGGAAAAAAAAAACAAGAAAAAACTTTTTAGAAAAATGGTGTTGTTATGAAAATAATACTTTTGGAACGTAACGACTTTTCAAAATGTTACCGTACCTGCAAATTATAAGAGATTATATTAACAGGATTTATTGATTAACAAAAAATATTGAATAAATTTTGTCCAAAAAATTGATCAATCAATCATATCTTTGCCAAATCCCAAATCAGAATCCAAATCATTTTTTCCCCAAAACAAAATCCGGAGCCGAGCGACATCGCGCGCGACGTTGACGACGGCGCGAGGGGCATGGCATTTTCCGACGGGGGGATCTTCTTAGTAGCTCTTTAGAAGTAATGAAGTGTTTACTTTCTATAAGGACAACAATTTCCAGGTGTCTTTGCCGATATGAGAAGAATTAGAAAGACTTTTCATTGCACTTGCAAATGACTTTTCATTTTCCCCAAAGTAGTTCCCTCACTTTTCATATTCTCTCTTTTCTTTTCACATTCACACTTGCTAAAACCCAACAAGTTCTATTTTTCATTTCCGACTACGCTATTAGTGCAGGCGGTTTTGTAAGGGGGATTTGAAATTTCAAACGCATCACTGATATTTTAATCAAAGTAAAAATATCGTACTTACAAACGTCATCACCAGAAGTAATTAAATAAATATTACTTCCACGAGTTAAAATGCCCTAACTTCACAAAATCAAATGAACTAAATCTAACAAATTATTTTTTAGTTCAATTGAAAATGAGGTGGTTATGGGAATTTTAGTGATTTGACTTTATGACAAGCCTCACACTTTTCCAAAATTCTTTTAACCATGGGATTCTCCTAATCTAATAATGATGTTCAACATAAGGTCATTAATATGACAAAAACGAGCACGACAAACAATGGGTATTAGCAGATAACATTATAAATAGAAGCAGAAACCTTTATTCATCAACTTAAATTTGAATACCCATACATTGCATACCATATTTCTCACAAAAATATCCCTTCTTCACTTCTTACATATTAATTTTTTTTCAAAAGGGGATTTAATAATCTGTTTAAAGCATGCTTTATTAAGAAGAAAAATAGACATCATTTTTTTCTCATTAAAAGGAATATAAAGTACATCTTTCAAAGTTAGTACCCTTCTAGAAGTAAAACACAATTCGTCAGCTCCTTTTCTAAGCACTTGAGTACTGTGAGCATCACCAAATATGATGGCTTTATGCTCCTAAAAATGGGTATATTTTTAAACAAATCTTTTTCATAATAGACATGATGGTTTGCACCAGAATTAATCCATCATCCATCAACATTCTCAATCATGTTTATGTCGATAATCACCGCCACAAAAGTTTCATCCGTAATGTTTGTTGAGGGTTAGGAACACATTTTTGGAATCTGCAAAATCGAGAAATATGTCCACTCTTTCCACAAACAAAGCACGGTCCCTAGCTTGAACTTGTTGATTTTGTGTTTGGTTATTTTCACAATTACTTTCTTGGAAGGTCCACCATTATTTTTCTTGAATTTTTTCTTCTTAGGCTTCAAAGAAATATTTATTGAGTTTCACAAGTAGTTATTTGAAGTAAATAAATTTATCTTCATTGTGACATTGTTCTCTTCTATTTGTAAAAATGCATCTTGACCCCTTGCCTCTTCTTCCATGAAGATTTTCATTATCAATGTTTCAAGAGAAGTTTCCTTTTGTTTGTGGCGCGTAGTTTTTTGGAATTTCTTCCAACAAAGTGGAAATTTATCTACTATGCCACAAACAATAAGGTTATCTCCAATTTTAATCTTTAGGACATTTTTTCTCGACAACAATTACTTATAAAATCTGAGCGTTGTTACACCGCTTGTTGTCAACCATTGGAAACAAAAAGATTTCTACTAGCGGCGTACTTTTTCGATACGCATCCTCGATCATCAATACTTAGTCTGCAATTGTTGAAATTTCTTCCCACTAGAGTAAGTTTATCATAATAATCATAAAAAAAAAAATTCAGATGACAATTAAGAAATAATACGCACACTATAGGAATCACCATCGCACTTCCATTCCTCTAGAGAGAAAGAAATAAGTTTCATGAATCAGTCATAGAGGTTATGTCTTATTTGTTAGGATTCTTCTCAGTAAACATTGGGAAAACTTAAGTAGAAAAGTACTTTACTCTTCTATCTCTTGAAATGATTACTATTGAACGGAAATATCTTATAAGGTCTCCCATCTTGACATTCACGGTATTTTCAATTGTATCCATCATGATTCTCCTTAAAATTATTAGTGAAAGTTTACAAGATAACAAAAATTACAAGATTACAATTAAATTAAATGAAAAATAAATCTTTTCAGGATGAAGCGTGAATATCTCTATCTTTAAGGAGATTCAAGTCTACTCAAACAAATGTTTTTCACCGATCCAATAGTAGTCCTCTTGACTTGTTCCTTCACGATACAACAGTCTAATCACAAAATATAACTCAAAAACTCTGAACAAGAGTTGAGTTGAAAGCTACCCAAAAGAACACCTTCCTTCAACTAATAAAAACTCTTTTTTTACTAAGTTTTTCACTCTATATTTTTCTTCTGTCTCTAAACCAAATGAAGATCACCACTATTTGTAGTTGAAAAAATCTTCCTAGCAATGAATAGGAAGATAATGGTATAGTAAACAATGAAAATAATGATCGTAAGAATTACATAGATTACAAGTTATAATGGAGGATAATGAGTGAAATAATGTATGAAAGGTTACAAAAGTTTTACTAGACAATGAAACTTTTCTTGGATAAATGGTCAAAATCCATCAATTGGTTTGTTTACAAAATGCAACATTAAAAAATGTTGCAACTCCGAAACGGAGTAATGCACTAGTGAGTAATGCAACAACATAAATTGCCATCAACATTCTGCAGCCCATGAAAAGTCAACCAAACGATAGTACTAATGACTATGTGGAAATGTAAGAAATGTAAATTCTTAAAATATTAAAATGCCACACTAACAAGATCAAAAACTGTACGATGGGACCCTCCACTAAAATATCCTTAAGAGTGTTAGTAATTTTAGGTTATCAACATATACATTTATAATAAATTCAGATCCTAATCTTTTCATAAAAATTCAAGGACAATTAGGGTCATTCTTTTCATACATTTTTCTTCCTTGATTATTTCAATCCATATAAGAATTCTTGAAAATTGAAAAAAGTTTCTTTTCAAAAACGTCTATATGCTGCAGAAACCTCGATTGCTTCAAGCATTTTCATATAATCTTCATTGTCTAGCTAGACATGACAATTATTCATTATATGCATTCAAGTTTTTCATATGTTGCCAGATTAAACAAACTTCAATGCATCCACCATAGAATAAAACATTTCCAATAATGTTAGGGTTTTTGCGACAAACCTTTATGCCCCAAGGCACAAGCCGCATTTGATATCTTACGGTTATACTATAACATAATAATTTATATGTATCCCAATGACATTATACCTTGATTTATGAACTATCAATTCAAAACGTCACTTTTCTAAGTGAAACAAAATATAATTAAATCATGCATTTTACTTGATCAATCATTTATCTGTCCACACTCTATGACATATTTGAATTCAAGATCCTCATCATAATTTATATCATTAAGTGCTAACTCATATCAACGATACCGTCGACGATTATTTGATATCGATTTCAACAAGAAATAAATTATTGAGATCTCTTTCAGGTACCTGAACCTTTTACGAGGTTTTATTAAGTGTTATGTCAATGTTCTCTTTATAGAATTTGCCTCATTATCATGACTATATTGATCATTTGCCCCTTTCAAAGAATTATATTTGAAATCGATTGGTCTATTACGCTTTCGGTGTATCATAGACTCTGTCCTTCAAAGACTTCTCATTGGAGCATTTGTAACTGAATTATATCATAGGGTCAGTACATCTGGCAATTGATTGCAACATTATGCAAATGAATTATCACTTGAACTTCAAGTTCAGATGTTTATTTAACGAGGAACTAGATAATTCATGATTAACCTCACATAATTTTCAGTTGTCAATCATCTCTCCTCCTAATGTTAGAAAATCTAACATTCATCCCAACCTTATTTAGAAATTCATCTTTTTGCGTGATGGAACGTAAAATCATAACCGCACTCAACATTTTAGATGAAAAATATTTGGTTCCTGCCCCGGCACCAATTTTAATGGAAAAACCTTATTGGCTTGATGCATACATGTGTTGCTATATGTTAAATAAATTTATCTCATTCAAAATCTTATTTGGAAGTTTATTCTCATACTCATGGTTTAGCTATAATTAGAGGCATACAATTTCTGCTAAACCAACCAACATTATCAATATAATTTCATAGTTTTGAACTGTGCTCTTAATTTAACAATTTGAGAAAATAAGCTTACAAATACCAATTTGTAAGTTGACAACAAAACTTATGTGATCATCGCATAGATAGTTGCAAACGATCCACATAGCAGGTGAATGAGCCCATATTCACCTTTTTATATGTCCCAAAATTTCAAGGGATTACAATTTCAACCTTAGTTGGTACAATGATTATTTTAATAGAGAGAACAAGCAACACAATAGAATTCTTGAAGAATCTTTTATTTCCTCATCATATAAGCCACCTGAATTCTCAATTGCATTTGCATCACATTTTGACCAGAATGGTCAATCGGTCATGCCAACTGATCTTTATTTCAGTACACTTATAGTTTACTTTTGCATTCATCAGAATGCCAATGTTTGTGTGCAATAAACAAGAGGAAAAATGGGGTAATCTTTTACATAAATATTTATAACCCACTTCGATTGTAGTAATCTCAAGATATTAAATATTTTCATAATTTATAGTCTCAATATTTTTTTTCAATTGATTTGAAACGCGAATTTTTTTTTATACTTACTACAACCCTAATAATATTCCTCTGGCGATAACACAACTCGTTAGAGCTTGAAATTAATTTTGTGTACTATCATATATTCCATGACACCATCCATATGGTGAACATCTTCTTCAAGGAGAAAATTATAGTATTATTGTCATGGTACAAATTATTACGAACAAGACATTTTCTTGCATTACTTTTGTCATACCATAGATACACAACCAATGACAAATTTGTATTGCCATAAAATAATATTATTTTTTTCATGGTCACAATCCTTATAGGCGAGAATCACTTCTTTCTTTTTTACTTCGGTAGTTCATAACAAACATACCATAATATTCATGACGTATAAACGTACACGATCATTGACCGTTTCTGCTAAATAAAATTTTATTTATTTTTCTAAAACCCCTCATAGAGATGGGTTTTAACATATGTCATTTTTGTTCAAACCTCCCATAGAGGTGGGTTGTAGCATATATCCAACCCATAATGATTTTATCACATCTTGACTCATTCTCTTATAGAATAGTTGATCATTCACGATAATCATCACAAGTCACACTCTCTTCGAGGAATAAACTAATAATTTATAAAGTACATTGTCATGGCTTTAAAATTCATCATATTTCTATGACACACCTCCACATCACTTTGAAAGATCAAGTGTACCATCACTTTATCTTCTTGTCTTTTGATGGAGGATTTATAAACTTGTCAAATTATTTGTCGACAACATTCACAAGTCAAATGACCTATCATACCATTTTGATAATAAAAATTTCCTTCACATTTTGAAGGACAATATTCATTGCTCTTTTTCATATGGTTAATAATTTATCATCTTTAAGACTTATTATTCATTGCCACCACATTCATGCAATAGAATGGAGCAAATCAATTGAAACGTTCGAAGTCATCATACATTGCTACCACATTCTTTTCAAGAAATGGAGAAAATTCAATAACATGAGTTTCATGACTTTTCATCAAAGCCTTAATCATCATTATATCATCACTATGATGCATTGACTCAAACTCAATGTTTTATCCATATAAGGCTTTTAATGACAAATTATATGAGACTTGATTTTTCATTATGTGAATCCGAACTTTAACATAATGTCTGTCCTTTTGGTGCGATGTGACTTAAATCCATTGTCTTACCCTTTAATCATATCATATAGTAGGTCAAGTGCATTGAATTCATCTTAGAGCTTCTTTACTCTCAACAAATATCAACTGAATCTTCATATTCTATTAACATAATTTCATATAATTAGTTGATTTAATCAACTTCAATTACTACAAAACTACAATTTTAGTATTATGTAATATAAACTATTCCAATATTTAAATCTCAAAATAATTTAAATTAAAATATATAGAAAAAGTTACTCCTTTGAATCATAGAAACATGATAATAAACAATTTGGATGCATCTTGGAACAAGCCAACTTTGTCGTTGGGTGTATCAACTTTATCGTCTCTTCCTTTCTTTCTTTCATTAGAAATATTTGGGAAGAGATAAGTGTACAATCTCTGCTAGCTATATTGTTATCAAGCATCATAACATTAATATAGAGACTCATGCTGATAATGTAATATAAAATTTAAGCTCAAAATAATATAAATATAAAGGAAGAAGATAAGAGAAGCAGATGTAGGAGAAGACTTTTTTCTTATTCAGGTGTATATATCAAATGGTGAGTGATATCTTTATTTATAGTGTTGATATATCACTTCCAAATGTCACCACATTAATAGATACATAGTTATCTCTCAATGTTCTTATCACCTTCGAAACACCTCTACATGAATCCAATTTGTTGGATAACTCCAATGGATCATCCAAATAAAACAATGATTTATAACACAAAATTAATATTTTGAAAATTTTTCTTTTTATGGTTCCTTTTTACTTGTCCATTTTGGCAAATTAAGAAAGAACAATTTTTTTCTACCTACTATACCCTCAACTCTCAATCAATTTATTAGGAAAAAGGTAGAAATCTTTGAAAATTATAAATTTTAAATAAATCTACTTTGTAATAGGTATGTCAATTCAAAAATGGAAGAGTAAATAGAAAGAATTAAAATTTAAAACATAATTATGGTCACCCCAGCTGTAATAAGATAGACATTTTTTGTCCTAGTAGGTATGTCAATTCAAAAATAAAAGAGTAAATACAAAGAATTAAAATTTAAAACATAATTAAGGACACCCCAGCAGTAATAAGATAGACATTTTTTTTGTCAACACTTCAGTTAAAAGAATTTCAAAATGCGAAAACTATATGCCAATTTTATAGCAACAACTAATTCATCAGTAACATTTCAACGGAAAAGAATAAAAAAATGATTTAGATTTTATCCTATTAAGAATCAGTCAATTTCTCACTCACTAGTAATTACGTATTATGATTTCATGACCACTACATTAAGTAGACATTTAGACATATAACTTTTAAATCGAGACATGGAACTATAAGATGAAATCAACATTTAGATATGCAATTTTATATCATGGATGAAATCCCAAATTATCCAAAAAGCATAATTTATCATTTTTCATACGTAAAAATCTACTCACAAATTAATATTTTGTTAAATAAATAAATAAACAAACATATATTAATATCTACTAAACCATTTATTTACTATATACATAAATAAAATTTATGATTCATATAATCATATCATTACTTTTTGAACATTTTATACCTCATACAAGAATTATTTTTATCAACATAAAATTTATTATTAGATGACTAGTTAAAAATCTAATTTTTCGTGTTGAAAAATAATAATAAATAAAACTTAACATACTCTAAATTTGATTAAAACTGAGAATTCCATTTACTTTTCTGTTTGTATTAACTATTATATTACTATTAATCTATATTTTTTGTAATGTAGAAGAATTTATGATTTAACTACATTTAAAATAGTAAAAAGAAAGTCATCTTTAAGATGCGTTTGTGGAAATAACAAAGATAGATAGTAATATATTTGCTCGATAACTACTAATTTGTTATCGAACCAATCGATATCTTATTGATTAATTTTTTTAATAAAAGGGCTTAATAACCGACTTTTGCTTAAAATAACAGAAAATCTTATTGATTAGCTAGCAGATTAATTAAATTAAAATCAATATCCAATAAATCAAACTATTACGCGAAATTATAGTATAGAGGAAGAGTAGAAACTGATTTTACGCAGAGAAAGAGGAAATGTGGGTGATAATTTTACAAAGAAAAAGATGAAGAGTAGCATTGATTTTATGAAACGGATTCCAATATATTATCTATATAAGTTAATTTTTTAAAAGAGTTTGAATGGCCTTAAATTCGATCCCAGATTCGACTGAATTAAACATTTTTAATTTATTAAGAGATTTTGTCCCCTAAAGTGTGAATCATTCATATTTAGACTTATTAAATGCAAACAAGTAGGGTCTTAAGTTTTTTTTCATATTTTGGGTGACTTTAAAAGCTGATTTAATCTACTTTTAAATATTTTAAACTTAATTCGATATTGACTTAAAGTTTAAAATACTTTTAAGTTGGATATTTAAAGAAAAAATAAGTTAAAAGTTGTAAATTGGTCTCAACTTATTGGTTTTTTTAACTTAAACAAATTTTTTATTTTGACCAAAATAATTATTTTATCATCCCTTAACTATTTTGTGAACCCCAATATATCCTCCACTAATAGAAACCCTATGTAAGACTCTTTTCAATTCAAAACTTTTGATAATCATTCTTTAGTACTCTTTCTCAAGAAAACAAAAATTTCTTTAAATATTCTCTCAATCCACTCTTAATTGTCATAATTTTTATTTTTAGAGTCAACCTATAAAAATTTTGACTAACATTTTAAGATGTATTAATTCATCATATTGATATGCAAAAAATTTCAATTTATAATACTTTTCATATAGTTTTTGAATATCTAAATTTTTTGTTTAAAATATAGATTTAACATAATCTAATTTAACTTTAAAAATTAGTCAATTAACTTTTGAAAAGTGCAACTGTAATCATTTAAAATTTATTATATATAAATTTATTAAATGATTCGGATTATATTAAATTAATCCAAATAAATGTTACAGATTAATTTAATTGAGTTAAATATTTAAGTCCAATAAATATGGACTTAATTAAAGTCTAAACTAAATGGTTTGGTCTACAATAGATGAGCCCAATTTGTTAAGCATAATTTCAGCTGATTCTAGAGGCCCATCTTAGCGCCACGTGTGCAAATGATGTGCATGCCAAGTCAAATAAGAAACCAATAGAATCATGACACGTGTCAAAGATGACAAGCCGGCTCCATAAAGTCCATATTCCATGTCACATAAATCTTATTGGCCGAATGGAATCCTATTCCAATCGCAACTCCTCTATTCTAAAACTATAAATAGGAGTCCTCATAATTCAGAAAAGAGACAGAAAATTATAAACAAGAACCTAGAGAAAATCGGTGGTACAAACGCCATTTAATTCTCTACAAAGCTATAAGTTGAAGAATTCAAGAATTCGAGTTCAAGAATGATCAAGATCAAGACCGTTGAATTCAAGAACAAGCTCGAAACCCTTGAATTTAACTAAAAGTCAAGATCAAGATAAAGTTTAAGTTCAAGTTCATTAGAGATTCAATAACAAGATTTAAAGCCCTTGAATTTATATTTGAAAAGGCGAATTCGGAGGAATCATAGAGATTGTAACATTCGTATTTGAAATAATAAATCGATTGTTGCTATAATTTTTCGTTCTTGATTATTGTTTTCTCAAAGCGAATTTTACCGTCTACAAATTCTGGTATGCCCAGTGGGACAATCTCTACCTCTCATCTCAACTTTTCAAGAGTCAAAGAATATCGAGATGACTTCCATGAACAACAACTCTCGATCAACTGCCTCTAAGGCCACTTGCTCCAAGTTCTCTAGTGAAGTTGAATGCATCCTTGTGTTACCTTTGAAAGTTTCGGAGCTGTTACGAGAAGCAAAGTTGCTACACTAGGACAACAAACAATTCAAGTGTCCTCTGCATCAACTCATGTTTTTGGGTCTTCAACTCTAAAAGGAGCAAGTTCCTACAAAAATGCTCTAGAAGGAGGAAGTAGTGTTGCTGAAAAGATCAAGAAGACACTGACTCTACTTTAGCAATCTGGTTACAAGAACTCTGCCACAAGGGAGAACTATAATTCAACTTAGGAATCATCTCCACGTACAATAATGTGAGTCAGCTGAAAATTAACTTATGCGACAATTCATGCTACTCTCCTGCATCTCCAATGGTCATGCAAACAATGGTGACTGTTGCCTCCTCTCCTAAGGAACAACTTGCAAATCTGACGAAGTTGGTTGAAGGATTGACAAAGCATGTATAACACCAAGAGTCTCGAATTGATAAGTTGATGGATTGAATGAAAAGAATTTTAGATGGAGATGTGAGCCATGCGCCTGGAAAGGGTATTGAAGTTCAAGAAATCGAAGATCCTGCGAAGAAAGTCCCGCTTGTTAAAGAGATGCCAGTTTCTTCTGAAGGGATGATCCCATTCGATCGCTTGAAGGAGTTTAATAAAGGCACCATCAAAGATAAGTATGAAATGTCTACCAAGTCTTCTCATATGTATGCTAAACCATACACTGCTAGGATTGATAACTTAAAAATGCTTGCTGGTTATCAACCTCCCAAATTTCAGCAATTTGAGGGAAAAGAAAATTCGAAACAACATGTCGCGCACTTCGTCATGTAATAATGCTGGAACTTATGGAGACCATCTTGTCAAACAGTTTGTCCACTCTCTAAAAAGAAATGCCTTTGATTGGTACACGGATTTTTAACCTAATTCTATTGATAGTTGGGAGCAACTAGATCATTAGTTTCTCAATCGCTTCTATAGCACAAGGCGTATGATGAGCATGATAGAACCCTCGAATACTCACCAAAGAAAGGATGAACCGGTAATAGATTTCATTAATCATGGAGGAACGAAAGCCTAAATTGCATGAACAGGCTTAGTGAAGCTTCTACAATTGAAATGTGTATTCAAGGAATGCATTGGGAGCTTCTTTACATCTTGCAAAGAATAAAACCAAAATCCTTCGAAGATTTAGCTACTCGTGCTCATGATATGGAGTTGAGCATGTCCTTTGCTGGAAAAGATATGATTATTGTCTATGATCCTCGCAAAGGAAGAGACAAGCAGGAACCCAAGAGATGGAGCAAATTTGAGCCTAGAAATGACAACAAAGAATCCATGAGTGTAAATGTGTCCCCTGCAAAGTTTACCCGAATGAGGGCATAAAGCAAAAATGTGAGAAAGAATTTCCAAGAACATTAAAATCAAAAGTCAACACTAAGGGAGATGTAAGAAAAAAAGTATCCTTTCTTGGATTCTAACGTTTCTGAAATTTTTGATGAATTTCTCGAGTTAAAGATCATAGACTTACTAGAGATGAAGCGACCCGATGAAGCTGGAAAAGTTGATAACCCAATTTATTGCAAGTATCATAGACTTCTGAGTCATCCTCTCGAAAAATGTTTTATCTTCAAGGATAGAGTGATGCAATTGGTTAACTAAAATAAAATTGTCCTTGATGATGAGAAGGCTAGTTCTAACAAGATCTCTATCACGTTTGGCTCACTTGATCCGGTCCAAATATATATCTCTAAAAATCATAAAGAAGAATCATTAGACCAGGAAGTTAATATATATGGTGATGGAGGTTGGATTCTTGTAACTAGGAAAAGACGCAACAAGTCAAGCTTACGAAAACAATCATCTGAGCAACCGGTTAGAGGGAAAATGGTGAAGAAATTGGACAAGAAAAAATCAATCAAACGCCCAAAAAGGGAAAAAAGGTAGAAGTGTATCACTACCAAAAACCTCGATGTCCTATGACTCTAAAGAAATTCTTACCAAGATCATTCGACATAAAGTCTAATCAAGACAATGTCGAGGCATCATGTTTTAATGCTGATAAAGAAGAAAAAATGAAAGTGCCTTATACTAGAAAATAAGGAACAACAAGTGAATATTCACCAAAAGTGTCTTCTAGTGGCGAAGAAAAAGCAACAAGGGAAATATCAGCAATGATGTCTCTTTCATCTTCTGAAAAACCTGTTGAACCATCTTTTCAAGAAGCAAATGCACGTGAAACTAAAAATCACATTTACAGATAATGATCTTCTATTTGGTGAAACACTACATAATCGTCCTTTGTATATGGTGGGTCATGTGCTAGAGAAGAATATAAATAGAATCTTAATAGATGAAGGATCTGGAGTCAACATTTTGCCTATCCACACATTGAAGGAACTTGGCATCACGTACGGTGAACTCAGCGAAAGTCGTCTATTGATATTAGGATTTAATCAAGGGGGCAAGAGGTCCATATGCTCTATTAAATTAGAGATACACATGGAAGATTTACGATCAAGCGCATGAATTCATGTGATCGACGCAAAACATCATATAATATATTACTTGGCAGGCCTTGGGTACATGAGAATATAATTGTCTTATCTTCGTACTATCAATGTTTGAAATATCTTAAAGATGGAATTGAAAGGAAAATAGTTGCAGATGATAATCATTTCACCGAAGTTGAGACACACTTTGCCGATGTAAAATTCTATTTGAGAAATTATATTGTTAAAGGGGCCAAATCCAATGACATCAAATCAATCAAGTCTGATAAGATCATAAGCAAAAGAATTGATACGGCTGTTGAAAAGGTGAAAATTGACACTAAAGACCTTTATCCCATTCTTAATGAAGGGAAGATCATGTCTTCGAAGAAGAAGCTAAAAACTAGGCTTTGCTATGTTCCAAAAGCAAAGAAAGAACAAGATTAATCATCTAAACTTCAAGAAAATGCGTTGAGAGAGCTAACTGTCACAGACTTAGAGTATTTGCTAAGACTCAGTGCAGCACTTGACAACTTACTCACGAATCTTTCACGATTTTATAAGCTCAAGTAAGACTTTAAGACTCGGAACGCTAACAGAATGCTTTGAAAGACTTAGAAAGAAAAGAAAGAGATCTTTGAAGAAGGCTTTTGTATTGCTTCGAAGAATTGCTTACAACTTTGCTTGATGCCTTTGCAAATGAGAGGCACCTCTATTTATACTACTTCCTAGGGACTAAGGTGCAATTAACATTTACTTTATAAGTCCCTAAAATATTTACACTTTGGTCCCTTTCTAGAGAATTCTACACTACCTTGGGACCTTCTCTAGCCTTCTTGAGGATTCTAAAGTGTTCTAGAGTCTTCCGCACAACTCTAGAGCAATCTGCCCCTTTCCGAATGTGAAATTAGGCTGAAATTGTGTCGGGACTTCTCACGCTCCCCCACCTGATGATGCGGCAACCACGACACATTGTTGTGAGAACTACTGGACTTTGTCCTTGAACTGCCACAAATCTTCATATTTCTCCCATGTGGCCTCTTCCGGAGTTTGTCCCTTCCAATGCACAAGGAACATGGCGCTGGCTTGTTGACCTCGTTTCCTTTTGGCTTGATAGTCTATGATATCTTTGATCTCTCGGTCATGCGAGGCGGTGAGATTAATAGGTGCCTGTTGTAATCGGTTTCGGCTTGGATCTTCCTTGTCCTCATGGTACGGTTTGAGGACGCTCGCATGAAACACCGAATGGATCTTAAAGTTTGGAGGTAACTCCAACTTGTACGAAATCTTGCCCACCTTGGCAACGATATTGAACGGACGCTCATATTTGCGCACTAAGTTTTGATGGACGCCTCTTAGTTCTTTGAACTCTCTTGGATGGAATTTCACCAGGACAATGTCGCCTTCTTGTAGTCCGTGGGACGACGCTTGCGGTTGACGAACTTCTTCATCTTCTTGGCTGCCCTGTCTAAGTAGGACTTGGAAGTTTCAAGCTCCTCCTCCCATTCCTTTGCAAGATGGTAAGCACCCAAACTCTTTCCCTCATAAGTAGTTGGCAACGAATGTGGAGTTTGGGGTTGTTGGCTTGTCTCCAACTCGAGTGGTGTGCGCCTAGTGGATTCACTCCTCTGCAAATTATAAGAAAATTGTGCCATTATCTAGGAGTCTTGCCCAATCCTTTTGATGCGCACTGACATAGTGCCTTAGATAGCACTCTAACGGGGCGTTGATGCGTTTGGTCTAGCCGTCGGTTTGCGGGTGGAATCTTGTGGAAAAGTGAAGCTCTGTGCCAAGTATTTCAAACTGCTCTCTCCAAAAGTTCCCGCTAAAGAGGGGGTCTCGATCGCTGATGATATGTCTCGGGACCCCCCAATATTTCACCACATTCTTGAAGAATAATCGAGCAGCTTTCTTTGCGTTCCAACCGGCTGTGGCAGGCATGAAAGTAGCATACTTTGAAAACCTGTCTACCACGACCATGATCGTACCGAACCCGTCGGACTTTGGCAAGAAAGTGATAAAGTCCATGAAAACGCTCTTCCGTGGGCATTCTACTACGCGTATTGGCTCTAGTAACCCTCCCGGTTTCCTTTCCTCCACCTTGTCTTGTTGGCACACTAGACAAGTCTGCACATAGCACTCGATATCGTCCCGCATGCATGGATAGAAATGAATAGCCTCGATAAGCACCCTCATACGTCGCTGTCCTGGATGCTCAGCCCAAGGTGTGTCGTGGCTTTCTTTTATAATGTGCCGCATGATAGACCCAAGCTTGGATACATAAACCCTTTACCCAAAAGCGCCTGTTTTTGCCTTGGTCAGCCAATTCCATAAGCTTTTTGGCCTCCGGATCGTGTTGCATGCCATCCTTGATTGCATCTTTAATATCACAGTGAGCTAAAGTGATGGCAGCAAGCTCGACCTTTCTACTTTGTGCGCATCCACGACATTGCCTCCTTCTGTCTTGTACTCCAAAACGTAGTTGAACTCTGCTAGAAAATCTTGTCATCTAGATTGCTTCGGGGTGATATTTTTTTGGGACTGAAAGTAGCTAGTGGAAACATTGTCGATCTTGACCACAAACTTGGAGCCTAATAAGTAGTGTCTCCACGTGCGTAGACAGTGCACAATAGCCGTTATCTCTTTCTCCTGCACCTCTACCATCATTCAGCCTCATTTAGTTTGCGGCTTTCGAATGTTATTGGGTGTCTACCTTGAATTAAGACTCACCCAATGGCAAAGTCTGAGGCATCCATATCTATTTCGAAGGTCTTTGAGAAGTTGGGCAGCATCAAGACTGGTTCCCCTGTTACTGTGGCCTTGAGACCTTCGAATGTTATTTGGCACTCCTTGCTCCAAACCCACGACTTATTCTTCTTTAACAACTCGGTCAGTGAGGAGGCTTTAGCAGAGTAACCGCTGATAAACCTATGATGGTAGTTTTCAAGTCCAATAAATGATCACAGCTTGGTCACCTTCGTGGGTGCCTCCCACTCTTGGATCGCCCTAATCTTCGCCTCGTCCATTAGGAGTTTAACTTGGCTGATAACATGGCCTAAGAAGTGCACATTGGGCTGGGCGAACTCGCACTTCTCCCTCTTGATGTAGAGTTAGTTCCCTCGTAAGATTTAGAAGACTTTTATCAGGTGCTCCACATTTTCCTCCAATGTGTTGCTATAAATGACTATGTCATCCAAGTATACCACCACAAACTGGTCCAAGTAGGGATGAATGATCTCATTCATCAGCGTGCAAAAGGTGGCGGGTGGATTGGTTAAGCCGAAAGGCATCACCAACCACTCATATGCTCCGTATCTAGTCACGCACGCTGTCTTTGACTCATCTCCCTCTGTAATGCGTATTTGTAGTAGCCTTTCCGTAGATCCATCTTGGTGAAGTACTTGGCCTGTCCAAGATAATCAAATAAGTCTGCAATCAACGGGATAGGATATTTATTCTTGATTGTGACCTTATTGAGCGCCTGATAGTCGATGCATAAGCGTAACGACTGGTCTTTCTTCTTCTGGAACAACATTGGCGCGTCATAAGGTGCTTTGGATAGACGAATATGACCAGCCTCGAGGATCTCTTTCAACTGTTTCCTTAGCTCCTCTAACTTGGGTGGAGCAATGCGGTAAGGTGCATATGCTGGTGGCTTGGCTCCGACCCCAAACTCAATCTTGTAATCTACCTCGCGCCTTGGAGGTAGAGTCTTCGGCAGCTCGTTCGGCATCACGTCCTTGTTCTTTTCAAGGACAATCTCTATGATCGGTGGAAAGGACTCTATAGCACCATGGTCCTCTTCTGAACTTGCTGTGGTAGCTAGGAACGTCAGTTCTCCTTTTTCCAGGCCCTTCACAATCTGCATGGCAGATTAGTGGGCATGTCCTTCTTTCTTTGGCACCTTCACTAGAGGTACCATGCATGACCCTTCCCGCTCCATGACCATGAGTCGTTAGAGGTAGGGGTCGATCATAGTGTGGCAACATTGAAAGAACTCTTGCTCGAGAATGATATCAAATATGTTTAAAGTATTAACGGTAAAGTTTGTTTTACCTTGCCACTTTTCCAACGAGATGCTTACTCCTTGGGCAACCCCGCATACAGGAGTCGGTGGGGCGTTAACTTTCTTGATATGGGTGTTGCTTGGAACAAAGTTTATCCCTAACCTCTCTACCGCCGTTTTGGTCATAATGTTTGTTTCAGCTCCGTAGTCTACGATGGCACGAGCTAGTCGTTCATTAAGGGAGATGTTTACATACTGTGGAAATCTCTTGGCTTCTCGGTCTACTTGGCTATCGCACCGCACAGTCCAACCATGCCCAACTGCTTCGTGCCCTCGTCCTACCCTTGCTCTTGTGTGTCCTTCTCCTTCCGTTTGCGTAGGATGGTACCAAGGTTCTTCATTTAGAAGCACCTGGCATAGACGTGTGGTCCTCCGCATATGTAGCATCCATCTCCTTTGTTGGCCTGCGCCTGCTTCTCTATGTAGTTCTGGCGCCCAAACCACTTGTCGTCTGGCTTGTGGGGGTCGTGCTGCTTGGGATGTTCCTAATGCTCCTTGCCTCGGCCACAGTCTCCCCCACCTTTGGCATGACTACTTCTTGTATCCTTGCCCTTCGCCTTGTCATGTCGTTCATGCTTGAAGTCTGTCAAGGACTCAGCTTGTGTGATCGCTTCATCTATGGTCTTGACTTGACGCCGCTCCAAATCTATCTTGGCCCAATTATGCAGTCCGTCCATGAAGTGAAACAACATGTCTTCATCCGTGAGGTTGTGAATTTGAAGTGTTAGAGTTGATAACTCCTTCACATACGCCTGAATGCTTCTCGTTTTCTTAAATTCCCAGAACTTGCGCTTAACCTCGTACATGACGTTGTTAGGGAAGAGAAATTTCTTGAATTCTTTGGAATTTCTCCCACGTGTTGATGGTGCATGTCCCCTTCCCGATCTTAGCCTCTTTGTGCCTCCACCATAGCATAGCCAGCTCGGACAAGTACAATATGGCAGTGTTGATCTTGTTATCATCACTTCTCACCCAACTACACTTGAAGTAGTTCTCCAAGTGCCATGGAAAGTTTTCCACCTCTTGAGCGTCACGGACGCCCTTGAATATAGGTGTCTTGGGAGCCTCGACCCTAGCCTCCCTATCACGATTAGGTGATGCAGATCCTCCAACCTCCACGCCTTCCTTGAGTGCTTTCACTTCGTCCTTCAGTGTCTCGATCATGCCAAGCACTTCCGTAAGTTGTTGCTCCAATGAAGTGATGGTCTCCTTCGTGTTAAGCACTTCCATAAGCCGACACTCCAATAAAGTGATGGCCTCCTTCATCTCGAACTCGGCCCGTTGGCGTCCCTCCAACTCCTTTTGGATGTTCTCGGTCTCCTAAAGGGTGAAGTCCTCAAGGGTCTTGAACTTGCTCTCAGTCACATTCATGCGCGGCCTAAGATCTCGATGACTTGTTTTGCGACTTCCACCCTTGCAACCCATTCTTCTCCAGCGGTGATGTCTATGGCATCTTCACATTTTTCTTCGTCACTTTCCTCAACAGTCGAGGGTGGGTGATATGTTATAGCCTCGCTAGGTGTGAGCTCGAGCAGCACCTCCTCATTACCCTTTTGATGTTTCTTCCCCTTTTGGTTCTTCTTTCCACCATCCATACAGACATTGGTGGTGCTAGCGCCGTTTACGTCTCCTTTTGTAGCCATTCCCTTAGTATCAAACTTGCTCTGATACCACTTAGTCATGGACTTAGAGTATTTGCTAAGACTTCGTGCGGCACTTGACAACTAACTCACGAATCTTTCACGATCTTGTAAGCCCAAGTAAGCCTTTAAGACTCGGAACGCTAGAGATGTTTTGAAATACTTAAAAGAAATAAAGAGAGTTTTGAAGAAAGGTTTTAGTAGTTCCTTGGAAATTTGGCTACAACTTTGCTTGGTGCCTTTGCAAATGGGGCGACCTCTATTTTACTACTTCCAGGGAACTAAGGTACGATTAATAATTTACTTTATAAGTCCCTAAACAAAATTTCACACTTTGGTCCCTTTCTAGAGAAATTCTACACTACCACCTTGGGGACCTTCTCAGCCTTCTTGAGGTTCTAAATATGTTCTAGAAGAGTCCTCCGCCACAACTGAGCATTTGCCCTTTTTTTCGTACGACGGAACTTTAGGCTGGAACCTTGTGCGACGTCACATCCTTCCTATCAACAGACTTATTCTACTAACACTTTCTTAAAAGTTGCCAGAAAAGTACAATCGCCCTCAAAATCAAGTGCGCGATATGACACTCACTCCCTACAACCGCGCTCCGAGAAGTTTTACTCCTAATGTTTTTACAAGTTATTGTGAAGCGGGAAACAAACCTAATGGCCACCTCTAGGGAAACTTCCAATTAGAAGAAGCCACTAGCGCGAGAACCTGCAAGGCTAGGTTATATGCCACTCTTCCTTTGGCATTTCCTTATAAGCGGCCACGCTAGTAAAATAAACTTTTGAAGATGCTCAGTGCTACCAACTAAAATGCCTTTCCCGTCTTTGATTGACTGGGGAAGCGACTTGCCAAGACTTTGTGTTTTTTGAGAGGTTGGTACTTTGAAGCAGAATTAACAAATCGAGACATTAATTAAATTACAACCCCTACTCACCTTTGATTCGCAAAGTATTTCAAAGTTTGATCCTTCTAGAATGGAGGAGAACGCATGGACCTTGCGGTTCAATGTGGGGAACTCAAGGCAAAAAGCTCACAGTGTTGTTACACCAAGAGCTAAGGAGATAAAGAAATGTAGGTTCCTCAAATAATTGTATACAATCCAAATGAATTGATTCTTATGCCTCAAAATAAAGATTGATGAAAGATAGAAGATATTGTGTCTCATGTTGTCATATATCTATCAATGCCAATGATCCTTTTGAAGAGGAAGATCTGGAGATGCTCCACCAAACTTGAAGAAGAGAAAATCAAACAATAACTCTCTTTGAGCACGTTACCTTGGCACTTTGATACCCGGGCCCACTTACTTGCGATGTGTTTTTCAGAAGTTTGGAGCGAAACACTTCCATGCATATACTCAAAGAGTATAGAGATGTCTTCGCTGGGAGTTTAAGAAATTTCTTGATTGAATCCTAAGCCAGCGGTTCCATCAGTTGTCAAGCACAATGGTTGCTCGTCCTGTAAGCACTCAATATATTTTTAGACCAAATGTGTTACGTTTTAGAAAATGAGTTTAAAACTCATTGAGCTTCTTTATTTATTCGTGTGAGGTCAAATATCCTACATGGATTTCAGTAATTGTTCCTATGAGAAAGAAGAATGTCAGAAAATTCGAGTTTGCTTTGACTTTAGAAGATCTCAATTAATGCTCCCCTAAACAGAGTTATCCCTCTTCCCATTTCGGAGTTGATAATTGACGCCCCAGCACTCGGTTATTAGGCAATGACCTTCTGATGTTTCTCTAGATAGAATCTCAAATCCGGATGAGGCACAAAAGGGAGGAAGAACTCACCCATTTTGCACCCTCCGAAAGGTTTTTTTTAATTGCTTACACAGGTGATTGCCCTTTGGTTTAAAGACTGTTTGGTTCCATATATCAAGATTTATGCAAAATCATCTTTGAGAAGTGCTCCATAAAATGTCGATCTATGTTTGATTCTTGGTAGTAGAGTCGAGAAATAGGGGTGATTTTGAAAGACTTAAGGATGGGTGTTTTGGTTCTTTGAAGATATCAATTGAGGATAATCCATTGAAAGGTGCCTTCGAAGTTTTCTTCCGAAAGTTTCCTTGGCTTTATTCATGAGAGACGATCGAGATGAATTGAAATGGTATCAATCCAAGGTGATGCAACTTGCAAATATCCCGAGCCTCGAATATTCATTAGTTTCAAAATACCAGAGAATTTAGCCTACTTAAGACGATTCTCTCAATCTACAAGGAGTATTGTCAGCCATTCGGTCACCTCCTGAAGAAGAATGCTTCTTTTAATTATGTACCAACATGTAGTGATATCCTTAAAATTCAACAAATCGTATCTAGTGAACCTTCGATTTTGGTAAGCCCTATACCTGGAAAACCATTGATACTCACATTTCCACACAAGAAAAGTCCTTTAGGACCCAGTGTATCTCAAAGAATAGTGAAAGGCAAAGAAAATGCTCTTTATTTCTAGAAGACACGATGCAGCCGAATTACTAAATTATTCGACGCAATTAAAAAGTTATACTTGGAATTATCTTCTAAATCAACGTGAACATTATATTTGAAGCTCTTTTGTCCTGCCTTATCTCTAGAGAAATCCCATCAGTTTGTTTGTCAAAATATCGGTCCCCTTAATGACCGACTAGCAAGATGGTACCCAGAGAACCAGAAATCTTTTGGACGCCAGAAGGCTCAAATTTCCAACAATTTGAGATTGTGTATGTCCCTCCGCACCTTTGAAGGGACAAGCATTAGCGGATTTCTTTGTAGACCATCTGATACCTGATGATTGGGAGTAAACATGAGCTTCCTTTGAATTATGCAGATGTCCATCGAAATTCCACCTTCTTGGAGAATGTAAACGTATGGGGCTGCACATCTTGCATAGCTTGACTTGGCGTAGTGTTATTCACTTCGCAGAAGAGTCTCCCATCTCCTTTACTTTTGAAACGCAATGTGCTCTAATAATGTCGTTGAATACCAAGCGTTGATCTTAGGACTTGAAGATGGCTGCAACATAAAAAATTACCCTTACAAGTCTTTGGTGACTCTCAGTTGTCTTATCACCACTCTTGGGAAGTTCTGAGGTGAAGAACTGATTGCATCCTTATCAAAATTATTGGTTTCAAAAGTTGTAGGCTTCTTGGAGAGTCGCCCTTAACATGTGCGTAGAACGAAAATAAAGAGTTGATGCATCGGCGTCCTATATTCAAAGCTCACCCCTTCCTATCAAACACTAGTTACTATATGTCAAAAATGATAGATTACCACCGAGCCAAACTAGGAGACTATACATAATTTTTTTAAGCATCTCGTTTTATCCGGTTTCTGAAGGCGCGAGGAAGATTGGAGACAACCCTTATTGACTCCCATTTTTTATGGATACACTTCCAAAATCCAAAGAGGCCTAACTTCGTCGTCGTTCACCTTGTTCCTTTACTACAGGAACACACTATAAGAAGATCATTTGAGGGTGATGGCTGTTTACGATGCTTTGGGAAAAGGAAGACAATAATTCAATTCACCTCTGCAGAGCACGACTCGGAGTGTGTGGATCCACATCACTCCCTACAAAAACTCCACTTTCACATAAGAGGTGATAGTATATTATTGCTACATGGCGAAGCATTTCTTAGTTAAATGGTCGCAGATGCGATGCGGTCAACTTTTATTGTATGCGAATTTCATCTCATAGATCAGCCTCCGCAAGTATGCACCCAACTATCAGCTCTTGGACATTTTGATTCTGGGAGATTGGAATCTTGGTGGGCCACTACCAAAGTGTTATGGTGGACACTTGTATATTTTGGCTTGCAACTGGATTACTTTTTTAAAATTGGCTGAGCTGTCACTCTAAGAGGTGAAAAACATAAAAAAAAAAGAATGAATGCAAATTTTATCCGTTTCATATATCTATTTTCTTTGGATATACCGCTATATAATAATAACAGACAATGGCAAGCATTTGGAACAATTTAATACTACAAAGTGTGACCTCTTTGGCTTCAATCAACGTAAATATTCTATGTATCAGTGTCCCCTGCTCTTTCTTGTCGCCTCTCCGGCGTCCTGGGCGCCGCCGTGCGATTCCTATGATCAGGTCGTTCTGTTTCTCTTCCATTCGGCATTTATAAACCTCGTTATAAAAACTGCTAGAGTTTTTTGGTGTTCCAAGTCCAACGGGATTGGCATGAGAATGAAGAACCTTTGGGGCTATAGGAGAACTACCCGCACACCAGTCAAGCACAAAATCTTATTCTCTTCTCTTGCCTTTGGAGTAAGCGGACTACCCTCGAGCCTCAAATACCTTTCCTTAAAACTGCTATTCAAAGGGATCACTGAAGAGAAATTTTTTTGACTGCATCGTGCTGAGTAGAAGCGACTTGATAAATATGCTAAGCCCAGCAAATCTTGAAGTTATCATCTTGTCCTATCTCGTGTTTTCACGAAGAGGATCCCCTGAGGTGATGTTCAAATTGGTAAGACAACGTTCTTCGCGGTAAGACCCATCTTACTTCGCAAAAATTCTAGGGGGCAAGTTTACCTCAAAGGATGACCTTAGTTGTCAAAACATATTCACTTGGTGCGACATCGGTTGATGCAGAAAGGCGTAAAGCATCGATCCTTATGCACAAAATTCCTACCGAGGTATTATACCCTTAGAGTAAGATATTCTCTTATGTCGAGCCACAATTGCATGTCACTCGTGGCCCACACGATTAAAAACTACTTGTACTCACACAAAAAATAAACAGTAAACTAAAAGTAAATAAAAAAATTACTCAATCCCCCAAAACTACGTTGTGACTTGATACTCTTCATTGAGGTACGTAGGCACTTAGAACCATATTCTAAGTTTAGTTGCATGAGTGTCAAAAAATCAAATGTTCCCACTTGATTTGTCGCATAGAGGTCAAAGCGATATGCACTTTATTTCATCTTTTATCTCATCAAACTTTAGACTCGTGCGAAGTATTGATGGGCCAATGGAGGAGGATAACCCTATGAAATATGAGCTTCTTGACATTACCTTGGTCTTTAGATTCAGATCAGTTGTTATCGCATTCTTCAAATTCTTTCTTCGATATGACAGTTTGAAGCATCAAATTTCACAAAATTCATAAGTCCAGTTGAATGTGTGACTTAAAGAAAAATGTAAAACTTCTGCAACTCTATTGCATCTTATATCTGAAAAACGATATGGATGATTTTGAATTACTAAAAAAAAGCTTTCCAATCAGAATAAACCAACTTCTAATCAAGAAGCCACTAATATGCTGAAAAACTTTATTACTAGAAATTGTCTAAACTCAATCAAATTACTAAAAACAAACGGAAGTGAATAAATAATAAATATTTTAAAAAGCCTAATCCAAGCGTAACTTGTAGTTGGTCAAATCTTGAAGACTAGCCTATAAATACTCTTTTTTCTGTTCCTTCGAATATTAAGTCTCAGCGTATAATAAACTACGTCATATTTCAAAGAGGAAGCTCATATTCTGTCACTAAATCCTTGGTTGAATGTCCTCTACTTTCCTTCTTAGCAGTTTTCTAAAACATTCAGTCCCCTCTCTTTCCTCCTGATACAGTTGCTAGCTTTCCGCTTACCATCTTTAACGATCATTCCTAGCTAGAAGAAATAATTTTTCCTTCTGACCCTCTCTAACTTTTGAATTCGAGACACTCTTTGCATTAGACCGCACCTCCATCGTTTATCTCAAGTGAAACCTTGTGACAAAAATTAGAGTGTTCTGATCATAAAAGTAGCATGATGCAAAGAGAATCTACCAAACTCTTCAATGGTGAAGATCTAATAAATTCATCTCACTCATCTCCTTAAAAATATCATAAATATCATCTTTGTAAGATGAATATTGTTTAGAGAACTTCTAGAAAGTTTTCCACAAATAAAGAAAGACCCAAAATGTACTTCCTTTTGTGATTGAACACAACACCTTTTCCTTCGTAGACAAACATAGCATCATTAATCTTGGGAAGAACTCGGAAAATCTCATTTGAATAAGGAGCAAATTGTTTTAAAGTTTGGACACAAGAAGTAGATGACGACTTTTTCTCTTTCTCGATATTTGAAATTGATTTTGCCTTAGGTCTCGATATCGTAGTATACTCTTCGCTAACTTGTGGCCTTTCACGCTGTCCGACAGTGTTAGTCTACAATTGAAAAGGCAGGTTAGCAATATCATTTCAATTTTTTTTTAAACAAAAAAAGAATATACCTTGTCACTCTAAATTGTCAATGATCTAGAAGGACAATCGACATTTCGGACTTCTACAAATTCAGCCCCAGATGGTTCAACTCTTTGCCTTTTCCAACATCGAATCTGCTATTTTTCTATTTTTCTTGAAGGGGACGTTACTATAGAAAGAAACGGGCATTTCTCGTTTAATCATTAGGAGAATGACTAGTTCTTTCTTAGATGTCTTAGGAAGTTACGCTTCTTACTTTGATGTTGGGGAAGCAAGTGGTGTCTGACTTTTGAAAGTGGTCTTCGCGAAAACTTTCACTTTTTTCTTCTTGACTGGGTACATTGTGACCCAAATTTTTCAAACCATAACATCCATTATCCTCAAGACTTCCATATGATCTCTCCCACCATATGAAATATTGGGTGGTATAAAGCTTCTTTGCGGAAGTTACCAAGGAGGAAATGTTCTTTAGACATGTCACAAACGTGGTACTGCAACGTGCATTCTAAGGCCTTCATCAGTGACTCAAACAAACGAATATCAGTTTCTAAATAAAGATAGGATCTATCTTGATGGACCAAATCGACAACTAATCGGTGCTGACTAGATGGCTCCATGATAAAATAAACCTCACCCTCCTTATGGAAGCTAATTAAAACAAATGCTCATACCATATGTTGGTCCAAATCTGGTGCTTTTTTTTCATCAATCAATAAATAATCCGGTGAGCCCTTCTTAAGTGTGGTTTTCATTCCATACAATTCTTCCCCCGAGAAACACTACTTTCCTTGCTCATCTTTCAAATCTCTTATCACCTCTCCAGAATATACCACCATTCGTGATAGAGAAGGTCCACTAGTAAATGGATAGTGTGTCTTGAGATAATAAGCAAGCATATCATAAAGATAGTTAATAGGAAAACAAACTGTTACATGGTTCAACTGTGAATAATTTGAAATTTTGTATAAGCCATGATATATGCTTGCTAAAATCGGAACCACAAAGCTAACCCTTCTACCGCTTCCTATTAAGCTTTATATCTCAAAAGTCTCAGGTAAAATGAAATTCCCTTCTTCATATGGAAACACAAACGTGCATAACCAACATGACAAAAAGGTCGTCAGATAAGTCTCACATTTTTATGTTTGTCTCCAAGCTTAGAATATACTATATCGTGAGTACTTGACCATGTGGTTATATCAGTAGATATCTCGCCTGTAGGATTATGAGTACACGATAGACGTTGATATTTCTTCTCTTTTCTTGGGGGAACTTGCTCATACTTGAGATCTTTCTTGCACCAAAATTGTATCCCTTCATTAAAAGAGACTCCCATATTACCATGATTTTCCTCTTTGATATGATAAAAGGCAACAAACATATACTCACAAGTTCGAGGGAGAAATATTTCCCTCTTATCATTAAATCTTGTACGTTCTATTGAGTTCGGTATCACTTCTTCGTAAAGGAATCTGTTAGTTGGCAAGCCACCAAGAATATTAAAGTCCCAAAGAGATATGGATGTTTCCCTAGAAGATGTAGGTAATGTATTCATTTGAGGACACCAAGCCTCAAAAAAAGCTTGTATAATATTGGAGTACTGATCATATGTAAAAAGATAAGCAAATACAAAATCACGAATACCAGCACTGTTTAGAGTTTGTTCGTTTTTGCTTAAGACGTCTTATGTCCATTCTAGTATCCCAGAATGCAGCGATATTCTCCTTCGCCAAATGTGTTCTCCAACATAGTTTTTCTTTTTTGAATCATGCGGCGACCTAAATTTGAAAGAGTGCTCCACAATGTTTGTAATATGAGGATTGGTTTTCTAATATACCACACTTTGGGCTATTAGATTTATAGATCGTATTCTATGTCCAACATTTCATATAAGTTTGTTTCTCCAATTGTGGGCTATGGTCAACATCACGACCACAACAGATTCTAGGACATAAACTTATTCTCCACATACTCACCGGCTCTATCCAATGATGAGATATTCAAGTTGAGAAGATGGACAAGCATAATCCTTTAACAAAACCATTGTTCAAACTGTAAAAAGAAAAAAAAAGTAATTGTTAATGTTTATTTATAATAATTCATGAAAGAAGATAAAATTCGAAAAGGAGGATAGTTAAGAAGGGTGATTAATTTAAGCATTCGGGACAGTGTAACACCTTTAGAGTATTGCTCTTTTAAGGCGGGAGAATTACATGGTATTCTAGTAAAACTTCAAGTTTATTAAGCATTCGAGACCTTGAAACACCTTAGTTTTTTTTCAAGGCAAGAGCGTTACACAGTATTCTGATAAAGCTTCAAGTTGTTTAATCATTCGAGATCTTGTAACACCCTAAGTTTTTTTTCAAGGCAGGAGTGTTACACAATATTCTAGCAAAGTTTCAAGTTGGTAAAGCATTCAGGACCTTCTAACACCTTGAGTTTTTTTCAAGGCGGGAGCTTTACACGGTATTCTAGTAAAACTTCAAGTTGATTCAACATTCGAGACCTTGTAACACCTTATTTTTTTCAAGTAGGTAGCATTACTCGGTATTCTAGTAAACTTCATTTGTCAGCATCTGGAACCTGTACCCTTGATGTTTTTTTTCAACGCGGGAGTGCTAACAACACGGTAAAATTCTATAAAGCTTCAAGTTGGTTAGCATTTGATACTTGTAACAACCTTGAGTTTTTTTTCAAAGGAGGAAAGGTTAACACGAATTCTATACAACTTTCACGTTTGGTTAAGCATTTGGGACCTTGTAACACCTTGAGTTTTTTCAAGGCGGGAGCGTTATACGGTATTCTATTAAAGCTTCAATATTGGTTAAGCATTTGCGACCTTGTAACACCTTGAGTTTCTTTTTTAAAAGGGGGAGGGTTACACATTATTCTATTAAAGCCTTAAGTCGGTGATCTTTAAAACGGGGACGTTAAAAAAACATCCTTTCACACCTCAAAATCAAATTTCCTTGTCTTAAAGATAATTCTCTGTGTACATGAACTTCCTGTTTGTGTGTGTATATATATATTATATATATATTATGATAATATATATATATATATATATATATATCTACAAACCGTGACCTGCGAACACTAAAAAAAAAGACAAACCACAAGGAAGTGAAAAAATAAAATAAAGACAAAAACACGTACATGTAGGCTCACGTTTTACACTTCGAAGGTCTGCGAGAGAAAGAGAAGCTCGTATTAGCTGACGTTGAGAATAGAAAAACACTAATCTCTATTTATAGATGTTAATACGGGTTATGGCATTGGAGGAATCTATATCCTATACCAATTGTAACTCTATTCTTTAGGTGTTAATACGCCACTAAAAGAATTCATATTCTATACCAATTATAATTCCTTTTTGCTTAAAAAATCCTAACGAAGCATGGCACTAGGAATTGAATAATTAAATAAATATATATTTTTTTTTAAAAAAAAAAAAAGAAAGGCAAGATAATCCTTTTCGTGCTACAATTGGATTGTTTGGTAAATCAAATATCTAATTATCCTTTCTCCTAAATGTAATCGGCTAAGGATAATCGAAGGTTGGCAATATGATATTGAAATATCATTTATATGCTCCAATTACGCTGGAGTATATACCAATAAAATAATCTAAAATACATGGTATATAATTATCGTGTAAGTAATACTTCAAGTCTAGTGGTCAAAAGATACGGTTTCAACAAGATTTGAAGCAGGGGTATTTGTAATTATTTAAAATTTATTAAATATAAATTTAGAAAGATTCGAATAATTTACAATAAACCAAATACTGTTTATGGATTAATCTATAATAATTGAGTTACATCTTTAAGGCCAATACTATTAACTTAATTAAAAGTCTCAATAAATGGTTTTGGTCTCCAATAATGGGCTCATTTGTCAGCCCATTTCATCTATTCTAGAGGCCCTCGTGGCACCATGTTTGCAATGATGTGGCAATGCCATTCAAATAGAACCCTAAATTCAGACATATGTCAAAGATGACAGCACATATGTCATGTCACTTAAATCTTGATTCTCCGATGAAATCATATTTCATCGCAACTCCTCTATTCTAACACGATAAATGGGTCCTCATAATGTAGACAGGGACATAAATTCTAAATAAAGAAGATAGAGAAATCCTTTCCGTGGACAACACGTCATTTAATTCTCCTACAAAGCTCCCAAGTTAAAAATTCAGCATTTGAAGTTTCAAAGAACGATCAAGATGAAGACCATAGCCTTCAGACCAAGTTCGAACAAACCCTTAATTCAATAAAAGTCAGATAACATTTCAAGTTCATTAGAATTCAAGAACAAGTTTTAAAAAGCCCTTGAATTTCTAATTGAAAAGGCGAATTCCTCTGGAATCCAGAGATTTGGGGGTACATCTGCATTTTGGAATAATAAAATCGATTGTTGCGAATACATTTTTTTTGTTTCTTGATTCTTGGGTTTTCTTGACGCAATTTTTCCTATCAACAACAACATAACAAATAAAAGTGGACGGAGGGAGTACATCGTAATTTCTTCTCGATAAAAGTAAAAGTGAATTGAGACTCAAATTAATTTATTTTTGAGTTAATTTAAAATAAAAAGAGTTGAAATAGCAAATTTATTTTACTTTATTCAAATTTAAAGGCATTTAAATCAATTAAGCAGAAAAGAAGGTTTTCAGCAAATTATACTACAAATTGTTGTTGCTGCTGCAGAGCTAACGGGAAATAATATCTTCTTCATTTGATCGTTCAAAAGGACAAATAAACAAAATAAACTAATATTGTTGATTTAAGCATTTTCAATTCGATAACACAATTTTAAATATAAAAGGTTATATAGTAATAATAATAAGGATAAAGTTGCAACACATTTTCTCATAACTAGTTGATTCCACAGATAGAGGTTTGGTCTTTCGAATTCGTGTCTGTGGTGCGACTTCTTTTCTTAATAGCATCACAAAGAACAACATCTCTGCAATCCTTGTCAAATTCCTTCATCAACCAATGCCCATTTTCGTCTTTATAGCCTTTATTCATATAACACATGCTCTTCTTGTATTCTTACCGGTCCACCCTTCTTTTGAACAAGTTTGCTCTTGTCTTGCTGTTTCCAACTGCCCTTGTTTCCCATATCTTAACTTGCTTTTCTTCTAGAGCTTTGTGATGAAGAAGCGATATTGACTACAGTCATTGTCTTCATAGTTATTACAACAAGGTACTTCTTGACTATAAATGTCCCATGGTTCTTGTTTACTGTAAAATCAATATGAAAAGTGATGAATCCAGAATCATTCATGAATTTCCAGCAATGAATCTCAACAAGAAAGTAACAGCTTCTTCATTAGTAGTCGGACTGAATCGAAAACCCTCTTTCAAATTCTCCATTATACACTCAATTACTCTTCTTATTTTCTTCGTACAGAAAAAGAAAACAGAGTTGGCAATTGATACAGAGAGACACATTTGTATGTAGACTTTTTATGGGAACTTTTTCTACACCTTTTCTATAGCACAAAAAAAAAACATATTTGGAATCTTTTGCAGTAGTATATTTTATGGAAATTTTTATACCCAAAATAAAAAAAAAGGAAAGAATTTACACGTTCTCTATAACCCAGCATATACAAACTTAGGATTTGGAAAGTTTTATTTTTCAGAGGTTGACAACTCCAGTTTTAATTTTATTTTTCTTTAAAATATGAAAAATAATAAATTTGAAGAATATGGTGTTTGTGACAAAAAAAAACAACATATTGAATCATAACACAGTACAAAATGGAAGATATATCTAACAAATTAAATAAATCAGGCGCATATTTGAAGTAATTCACTTTGTATTTCTTCTCTCTGCACACAATGGCGGATAATATGCAACATTTGTACTAATCTGCTCCTTCCTAGATTTAAATGAAACTTCATTTTCCCAATGGGGATAGGCATTTGAACTTTAGTCCATGTCCAAAACAATGCCCAAAGTTTGATGTATTTTACCTTCTTTGACTTACCACTCTTACCACTACAGTAGATCTATGTCAAGGAAGAGTAAAAAAATGAATCAGTTGACATGCATACATGAAAAATATGACTAAACTCATTTCCATTGAACCACTATCTCTTTTTCTTTTTCTATCTCCAACGAAGAAATAAAAACGAACCTATAAAAAAAAGAAACTGATGTAATATCTACTCACCTTTTTCTTCAATCCCAAGTCGTAATATGAAAAGTAAGTTTGCAAAGTAGCTGGGCATGTAACACTACCTGTCAAAATGGTATGTTAAGCAAGGCGTCCATTCAAATAGCTTCCAATCTTATCTTTCACGAACAAACAAAACACATAGACATTGACTGTGACTTTGTTAGAGAGAGAATATGTGAAGGGATGCTGCAGACAGAATCCATAAACACAAAACACCAACTTGCTGATCTACTTACAAAGAGTTTTGGGCAGGGATATACTACTGAGCAAACTTGGGATGAAGAATGTGGTTCAACCATAAGCTTGAGGGGGAGTGTTAGCCAAGAGTTAACCAGCTGTATGGTTGAGTTCGTTGAAGCATTTTAAAAGTTAGTTACAACGCTGTATATACATTTTGTGGTCTTATAGTGATATATAGACTAGTATATATAAAAGGGCATACATGTATAGATTCATGAAGATGCTTCATAATTAATTCAATGAAGGGGGGCTAGGCCTTACCTTTCCATTCCTAATAAGGTGTTGTAGCTTAGTTATTTAAGGTGCCTTGAAAGAACCAACTTGTGAGTTCATCTTGAGATATCCAGTATACGTTGGCTTACTTTTTGTGCCAGATATCAAGTTCATTGAACATCATATGAATGAATAATATCATTGAGTTCCTATTCTTGTACAGAAGTTGTAGTCTAAAGTCAAATTAATCAACATCCTAGAAAACATATAGCGAAGCGAACTTGCGCCTAACTTGTTTAGGAAGGATGTTTCTGTTTTAACTAAGTGAAGAAAATGTACTGACAACCGGAGTAAAAAACCTTAAATAAAGAAGCAACTAAGGAGGATGCCTTTCTACATTAAAAAGAATTTATACCAATTCAGTTCAGAATGCTAATATACATAATGAATCTGTAATGCTTCCTAGACATCAAATCCGGAAACATCAAATCAATATCTAGCATTTGGATGGCTTCAAACGTATCAGTAATGAATGATAATGCTCACATCATTCTCGTCTCATCTCCGCATATTGTTCAGCCACTCAAAGAAATCATTTTGTCTATCCAATTCGTTCACTCCTCAGCACCCATTCACAAACTTCATTGTGCCTTTAGTGCGAGTTCTCTCTAAATATGCACGAGAACTAATCTCTGCATCCTTGTCAAATTTATCAGTATACGTAAGATTCGGAATCTTTTCATCAACCCGTGATCACTTCCTGTTATAGCCTTTATTCATATAACAACATGCTCTTCTTGTTCCATTCACTGGTCCTCTCTCCGTCCTCTCGAACAGGTTTGTGTCTGCTGCTGTTTCCAACTGCCCTTATTTCCCCACATCGCCACTATATCTTTGACTTGCCTTTCTTCTATTGAGTTTTGTTTGACGAGGGGTACTGACAAGTCATTGTCCCACATTGTAATTACAGCAGGGTAACTCTGACTGTATATTCCCATGGTTCTGGTTACTGTAGTCATCAACATGCAGTCGTATGAATCCAGAATCATTCATGATTTCCCGCAAGTGAATCTCACAAGAAGTAACAGCTTCTGGTATCAGTCGGACTAATCGACCTCTTTCAAATTTCTTTTATTATAACACTCATTTCTCACTCATTTTCTCTTTTTCTCTTCTTTTTTTTTTTCTTTTTTCCTCGTACACACGAGAAACGGAGTTGCCAATTTATACAGAGGGGCAGAGTTGTATGTAAAATTTTTTGGAAACTTACTACACGTTTTCTATAACAGAAAAAAAAACATTAGGAAACTTTTGTACTAGTATAATTTTATGGAAACTATTTAATAAATTTTTATACCAAAAGAAAAGGAAAAACTGTATCACTCCCAAACAAGCATAGAAACTGAGAATTTGGGATTTTTTTTTTTTTTTTTCATTTATAATATAGGAAATAGATTTCAAGTATAGGTGTTTGCGTGACCAAAAAATATGAAATATCATTTATCATCTATATGTTATAGCATGAAGCTCTTAAAGTTGGTAAAGTTGAAATTACTATTTTTTTGCCCCTACAACTAATTAAAAAGTATAAATTATCTAATTATTAACTATTAATGTGCTTAACTCTAAAGTGAAAAGTTTGAATCACCATTTTGACCCTTGTCCTAAATTGAAATTTGAGTAATAACACTTTAAATTAGTTAATTTAATATAAAATTGTCTCATTTTAATAATAAATATTATAACCTACTTTTGTACTCTTATCCTCTTACTATTCCTTAGAATTAAGTTCTATCTAAAATTTGCTATTAATATTCTCATTTTTAATAATATGTTTCAGTTATTATCTATATCTCGATATTTATTATTTAATCTCAATTTACTCCGTCCATATCAAGATAATAGCATCATAATACATAATAATATATAATAATAATATATACTAACGTGGAAGGATATGAGGCAAAAATTAGAATACATTTTGTCCCTATATCAGTAAAAATATTAATCCGTCTAATATTGTTACCTAAATATTAATAGTAAATTTTAATTACTATAGGGAGGATTAAACATTAAGCATTATCAAATTTAATCAAATTCATTCCGGTTACAATTTTTTATGTTTGATGGTTATTAATATTAAATTGTTAGAAAACAATTAATATCAAGAAGACAAAAGACTTCCATATGAGATTGTTCAATAATTACAAGGTGAAGACTCAAAAGGTTCAAATTAATTCAGAACACGACTAGGTCTCGTTTATTTTTTCCTTTCATCCTCCCCCTCACCCTTCAATTTTTTTTCCTATTTCAAAGTCCAACCTAAAAATGAAATTAACTTATAATCTCATCTGATCTTCTTACTAGAAGTATGTTAATATGTCATTTTTTGAAGTTATTTTCATAATTTTTTAAAATGTTTCTTTCTAATGTTTCCTATCTTATTCATTTTAAGTTAAATATGTTCTCTTTAATTAAGAGGCTTTATGTTTAAATTTAAATGATGTTACTTATTTGGACTTAATAAATTATTGGTGTAGAACACTGTACATACTATATATGTACCATTTTACAAATATTGATTGTAATACAAAATTTATATTAAATAGTTTAAAATAAACGTGCAACGCACGTTCTGAAGACTAGTAAAATAAAACATAGTTAATCATGATTTTCTTCAATGTGATTCTTTCAAAATTCAAACTCTCACTTATCAAATTTAAAATTGTTCGATTCTCATATATTTATTGTGTACTTTTTTGTTTCCAATTATTGATACTGCTATCTAAGCTATCTGTCATACATTTTTATTATTTTAATTTCAGATTTTGAGTAATAAATTGTTGGTACAATAACGTATCAAATGTAATTCCCACCTTGTGAGGGTGATGCATACATAGTTTTATCCTAATCTTGTGAAGAGATTGTTTTTGTTTTACTAATAGATCCGCATTCCAGTAAAGCATGTCAGTCAGTGAGTAAAGGAATACCATACTTGAACATAATCAGTAGGACAAGGAATAGGAACATAGCAATAACAAACAAAAAATATACAATAGTCGAAACAATGAAAACAACAGTAATAGTCAATCGAAGAATAAAAGAGGTGCGTATCAATGATAATACGAATATGGCAAACTAGACTACATCCCCTCACATTTACTAACCTTCTATCATAATCACAACCTTCTATATTCTCCTATCTAGATCATGTTCATCAGAAAAAAAAGATCCAGTAAGTTGCTGTCTTCCTCGTTTAATCATCCACCTCTCCTCAATCTAGTTCTTACCTTCCACACTCCACTCTATACACAATACTATTTTTTGTAACACATTTTGTTATCATACAATCATTGGACGCGAGCATTTTTTTATCTGCCCTGCCCCACACAATGTACAATCATCATCATCATTAATCCTCAAATACTTTTCCGTGATAGATTCTATTTGGTACTATTTTTCCTTGTGTTAGGTACCAGTACATCAATAATAACAAACATGATTTACCCCCAAATATGATCATAGAACAAAAAGATTATATTCTTTTACACATTATGTACATTAGAAGTTACTTTTCTTTAACTCTAGTTTATTACAAATATCAAAATGATGAAGAGTCACAATTATGAAATCAAAACCAAATAAACCACAAAGATTCTTACCACATGACCCTCCAAGTCTCCAAGCCTCTCTGTTCGGACTTCGTCATACCCTTTTTTCTTATTTTTCTGCCTAATAGACAGTACAAAAATTAAACATTGTAATGTGTACAGAAGCAATGAAAACTTTGAATTAGTAAAATTCCATGAACAAAAAAAAGAAGGATACAATCATTCGCACAAATGAATGAGAGTTCATAATTTGCTTTCACCTACATAGAGTAACAAATACGACAACGCACCGATGAAGCTAACTTCAAACTGATATTCTCTCTGCTCCAATGTATATATCACATTTTTCTTTCTAGCTCGCCCAAGAATTAACATATTTCCTTAATGGGCAAATATTTAACGACACTACCAACATTTTACCCATGTTGGATCCCTTTTATTTGGCAAAAAGTCCAAAAGGTGTATTTATTTTAAAGAGTAGTTTTGAAACATGTAGAATCTTTCTATATCCACTCTCAGTGAAACAACATCACATAAAATGGTATGGAGGGAGTACATTTTATGCATTATCCAACAAAAAGACGTACCAGCCGGAACAAATTATAAGTATTATCTAGAAAGCTTCTCTTGGCCAACTTGATTCCTTATACAAGACCCAAACTTGAAAAAATAGTGTAACTCATCTAAGATCAACAATCATGTGAAAACATATTTAAACTCTTTGGGAATACATAGTCTCCATATACTTTTCTAAAGAAATGAACTTCAATATTTACTCTTCACTCTTTACTCAAGTTGAACTTTAAGTCTTAAAACAAAGTTAAAATGTTTGTGAAATACTTTTGAAAACCTTATAAACTTCTCTTGACTTGCTCCTTAACTTCTATATTTGACTCTTAACTTTCCTAGAATTGAATTATGGATTCAAGGTTCATGATCTCATGTTTATGAATGATTTCATGATATTTAGACGTACCTTAGAGTGTTGGAATAAACTAGAAAATATAGGTACGTTGTTAAGGAACTAGTACGGAGAGGTGGGGGAAAATGAGAAGAACTGGCGTTCCTGGCGCTCTGAGGGGAGCGAGAGTAATATTCAGAGGCTGACTTGGGGTGGTCTGGCTGGTGCGGCGCCCCAGAGGTCAACATTCTGAGACAAATTTTAGGGGCTTTGAGAGTGGCGGCGCCCCAAGACCCTTCCCAGGTGCTCCCCAACTTTTCTTCTTCATTTTTCATCTCTAAATCCTTTAATTTCACTTAGTTCTTTACCCAAATACTTAGAATCGATTATATATTCAATATATACTAGATTCAAATAGAAATTACACCCGAAGACATGACTCAAGTCTCAAGAAAACTTCAACAACACAACCCACAAAAATTCAAACGAATTTCATCAAGCACTCAAAGGATTTACTTTCAAATCTAACATACTTCACTGAATTGAATCATGATCGGCACATGGGTGAACTAATTCAATGTTATGTGAACTCACATACCTCGTAGGGATCACCCCTTGAAGAAATCCACAAGAAATTCTTGAATGTTCTTGATTTTTCTTCACTTCTCTTCTCCTCTTTCCTCTTTTCTCCAAACCCTAGCGTGAAGTACTTCAACTTTTATAAACTGACTAGAATCTGAATTTACCCCAATTAAACTCATATAAATAAATTAAAAAATTGGTAATGAAAAGACTAAAATACCCTTCAAAAATCTGAATTAGACTTTTCTTATTTTAACAACCCAACTTTCTATGGGCATATCTCACTCGTACGAATTCACAATCGCATAAACTCGGTGACGTTAGAAAGATAATTTAATGATATTTCCTACGATATCTAGAAATACACCTAACTAATATTGATCTAGGAGTTATATTCATTTGAAGTTGACCAAAAATTCAGTCTTAATTTAACTTAAACAAATTTCCAGATTTTTCTTATTTTCAAAAATCACTATTTCCAACTTTTAACCTTTTCGTAGTTACTTCAATTTGCAAGATGTTACAATATATCCCCCTTGGTAACATTCGTCCTCGAAAGAGATTACTATTAATAGTCTAAGGGTGTAACATCAACCATTCAGTTCAAACACCCAATAAGACATGCAAAACAACATGCACTTTAATAAATACCAAGAAGGATTAGTACCTAATTTGGACTTACCGGATTCAAAAGAGAGGGGGATATTCTAGGCTTCGATCATCCTCAGCTTCCAAAGTAGCTTCCTCAACAAATTGGTTTCTCCAAAGGACTTTAATGGATACTACCTCTGTTGTCCTCAACTTTCAAACTTGGCCATCCAAAATCATAACCTAAGTATATTCATAAGATAATCTATCCTTGATTCCAATATATCCAGTTGGTATGATCAATGAAGGATCGCCCATGCACTTCTTCAACATGGAGATGTAAAATACCTGATGAACCTCTGTTAACTCTTGTGGTATCTCTAACTCATAAGCCACCTTACCAACCCTCCTAGATATTATGTAAGAGCCAATATACTGAGTACTAAGCTTCCCCTTCTTGCCAAATCTCATAACACCCTTCATGGGTGAAACTTTTAAATTCACCCAATCATCTACTTCAAACTCTAGCTCTCTTCTCCTAACATAAGTGTAGAATTTTTGATGAGTTTGTGTTATTTCAACCTCTCTTGAATCACTTTAACCTTCTTCATATCTTGATGAACTAAATATGGTCCTATCAACCCAGCTTCACCAACTTCAAACAATCCAATAGGAGATCTACATATTCTCCCATATAGAGATTCATAAGGATCAATTTGGATGCTAGAAAGGTAACTATTATTGTAAGCAAACTTGATGAGAGGATGTGATCATCTCAATTACCTTTGAAATCGATCACGTACACCCTCAACATATCCTCTAAGGTCTGAATAGTGCACTCTGCTTTCCCATCAATCTAAGGTTGAAATGTCGTACTTAAGTTCACCTTTGAACCCAAGCCTTTTTTAAATTGTGCACCTCTGTATGATATTGGAGACTGAAACTCCATGAAGTCTTACCACCTCTTAAAGATACAACTTAACATAATCTTCTATTGAATGGGTAGTCTTTACCGACAAAAGGGGGCTGATTTTGTCATTCTGTCGACAATCACCTAAATAGAATCATGCTGCAGTAAGACCTTGGTAAACCTGTGATGAAATCTATATTAATCATCTCCCACTTCTATTCCAGAAGTTCTATATTCTCATCCAAGCCATTGGGCTCTTGATGCTCTACTTAACTTGTTGTCACTTTTGAAATATAGCAACAAATTCAGCAATGTCCTTCTTTATACTACTCCACCAATAGACTTCTCCCAAATCACGATATATTTTTGTGGAACCCGGATGAATGAAATATCTAGAGCTATGAGCTTCCTCCATGATCCTTTATTGGAGTCCATCCACCATTGGTACACATACTCTACCTTGATATCTGAAAACGTCATCTCCCCTTTGTTCAAAAGCTAATACTTTTTGCTTATGAACATAGAAAAATTGAGTCTTGGCCTTACATTTCTTTCACTTCTAACACTAATGATGATTCAGCCCCTTCATCACCACTACTATTTCTGTTTAATCCATTAGTATAACTTCTAAGTGTGCAAGTTTACACACATCTTTCGCTAATGATACACTCAAATTATACTTCCCTAAAAAAGTATAAGTGGTCGTATCAAGTACAGTTTCCAACTATTAGGTTGGGATCGATCCCACGAGGAAAATGGTTTAGACTTAACTTCAATGTACGATTACTTAGATTTAGTCAAGTTCTTTCCAAAAACTATTAATTAAAGAAGCGATTTTGTGAAGCAAAAATCTTTTAATATCTCTAAGTAAAACAAGTGATATGAGTAAATCTTTGATTTTTGTAAAATCGTGAGAGAAACTAGGGTGTAAGTGTTCCCCTTAAGGTAATAACGTTATATTCCTAGCTATAACAATTCTTCCCTAGTGTTTTGCATGCAAAGTGATAAGTTAGGTATCTCTAAATCCTTGGTCCAACATTTAGAGAATTTCTCTATCATTATCACGCGTACCAATTGGTCTGCTATGTGTTCTAAGAACTAACCCTTACCTACTACCCCTCATAGTTAAGCACGCCATATTCGTGTTGCTTAGTTAGATTACTTCGCCCAATAGAATCTAGCCTATTAGATTGTATCTCACGAAATCAGTTGATAAAATTCTTTTCCTCTTACTACCGCCTCCAACTACCTCCTTTTCCGACAAGTAGCAATAAGGCGAGTTCGAACCTCGTGCACTTGTTTTAAAAAGACTTCTAATTCTACAAATACACGAACAATTATCAATGTGAATCCCCCTATTTGAGAATTGTTTAACCTAGGTTTACTTAGTTATTTGCTTCCTGGTCCTCACACCCCGGACACCTTAGTTGTGAATTTTTTTTACTCATCATCCTAGAAGAACCAATGCATAGTGATAAACATTAAGCAAGAACTGACTTTGACAAATTTTTTTTTTCCCCCGAAGACTATCAAGAATTTAAAACATTGAAACACAAGAAATTACTCTTCAAAGCCAAATCTAGAAATTTGAATTCATGCGAAATTGCAAACTCACTCTCCAATAACAAATTATGAAAGAATAGAAATCCAACCATCCACCCCCAAAAAAACGAGGTTTTAATACAACAAACACCTATTTCAGAAATATTGTCCCTAATTAAGGAATTAAAACAAAACGTTGTCCAAAAGCGGTTTGTATGACGCACCACAGATGGACCCCACCACATCCTCCGTTAGTCAGACTTTGATCTTTTTTTCTCCTTCAGTTGGCATATATTCTCTAAATCATCGACTGAACCACAACATAGTCGGCGCTGCATCTACATTCTGTCGATGCCTTTTCGGCATTCCATACTAAGACGTTCTTCGATTCGTTACTGGGACATCTCGATACATCGACGATTCAACATATGGTTTGTTGCTTCAATTCGACGGACCTTCGATCCTTCCGTAAAATCCCGACCCTTGGTCAGATTTCCCGATTGCCCAATGCCTGAACTTTCAGCAGACGGGCCACCATCTCGGTCCGTCGATGAAGTGATGGGACGTTGATGGCCTTCGTGGGTCCCTCTGCACTAAATCTCATTGCCTTCTGCGTTTGGTTTTGGACACGTTTCACTACCAAAGACAAATATAATCATGTTAAAACTACTACAAAAGTCTCCGAAACACACAACCAATCTTTAATAAAAAGCATTGAAGTATCAGGAATCGCGATACACTCAACACAACCCTTACCTCTTAAACCGTTGTTTAAATATCCTCAAGCGAACGCAGTAATGACTCACACCAACATTTGTACAAAATCCTCCTCTTAGCTTTCATAATACACATGGCTTCAACCCAACTTTTTCTTCTTGCTTTTTAACTGCATGCTTCTACTCTAGGCTGATAGGCTTACTCTCGTTGATCAGACCATGACATAACACTCACCGTGCACGACACCTCACTATCTTGCCTCTCGCCAGTTTTACCAACTTTTCCGATAATTGCAAAACTAGTGCCCTTCTTCAAAAGAAATCCTCCTTTTTGGGCACCTGATTTCAAATTTTGAGTACAAGGATACTATTCAACACTCACACTCCAACAATATCACACCTATTTAGTAATTGTCGCCATAGGCTGCCCTTTTCCCTACTGAAGTATCCCCACATTACGACCCTTCGGACACGATAAGACTCTCTTGCTCCTTGGCTTGTACCATAGACTCCGGGTCGGATATGCCTACCATATGGTGGTACATTTTTAAGTATTGACTAAAAATTGACCTCCTTGACTTTCGGAACTAACATCGAAACAAACACCAAAAAAAAATCTTTCACACTATCTATTAATGCCCTATTTTTCTTTTCTTGTATCTCTGCTTTGGCTTTCTCCTTTATATATTCTTTGTGAAAGGGCACTCTTACTTATTTTTGTTCAACTCTTTTTCTTTTTTTCCTTTCTCTGTTCTTTTTATTTTATTATTTTTCTTCATGCAATTGATTATTTTGACAATTTTCATTCACCTGAGTCCACTCTACTTCTCTTTGATCACTTTTCTTTTCTTTTCACATTAACTCTTTCATCACTACCTTTTGGGTCCCACTCATAATAGCCACCCTCACGCATATGACTTTTGCCATGATTCAAGGTACACATTACCCAGGTTGGGTTAGGCCAAGACGAGGTCAGTTATGCTTAGCCACCTTACTTATGCTTTTGGCCTAAGTGAAGGTGCACATTCCAATGAGGGACCAGGGCCAAAACTTATCTAGGGTAAGGTGAGTATGGTGTAAGGAAAAAAAATCTATTTTAGGCTCAAACATAGTTTTTGGATGAAAATGGTAACAATTTCATTTGGTTCACAATTTAGCCTGCCTAAGTCGAACAAGGGCCTAATGATCCTTTTTCAAAGATCGTCTAGCACCTTCCTTTTTGGCAGACCAATCGGCGCAGTTCTGCTATGTACCCAACATGGAAATCAAAACTTCCTTACACTCCTCTTTGAACACCTTGTTACCCTATCAATTGTCAGACACATAGTTTAGTGTTCATTTGGAGGTCATGCGTGTGCATCTGTTATACTCTGATATAGAGCCCAACACATTCCAAATTCTTTATACTTATTCATGCAAGCATTTTTTTAGAACGGGATATCATTCAACTTTTATCCATCGCTTCATATTTAACTTCATCTTTGGTAAAATTTACGACTGTCCCCGATTTTCACCGTAATATAATCAGTCTCTCGGGGAAAAGGAACACAAGACGAACCGCGAAGAAAGATCGTGAAATTGGAGCTGCTCTCAGACTTCACCCTAACCCTCACTTCCATCTACCACCCCCCCACGCCCACAAAAACATGATGATTTGTTTCCCAAATAAATTCATAAAAAATATAAACACAAGGTGGTAGGCTAAGCAAACCTGAGGCGTATAGCGCCGATGATCAAAAAGCAAGGGGGTCCAGTTTCCTGGATTCCGCAAACTCAGTAGTAGGGCCACCCTCAGTGGTGCCCACAACAATCTCTGCACTCTCAGTGGTGCTCCTCTCAATAGCCTAAGGTCTTGAACTAGATGCCCAACAACCAAGTATCGAGCCCTCATCTAACGGGTCTCCTTATCAATCACAGAGGCTCTCCTCGCAGCCTCAAGGTCCGTCCACTCCTTCTTCCTTGCACAGGCATCCTCTCCCTTAGTGGTACGGCTGGAACGATGCCGCTTGGTAAGCTCACGTGCCTCTAAAGGCAGTGCAGTGGGGGTAGTGAATAGTACAGTAGGCACTGTTTCCTCTGCTAGATAAACAGGAGCAGTCTCGGGCTTAGGCCCCCTCATCTCCAGAATGCAGTCAACATCTCCCCGCAACTCCCATAATGCCTCCTGAATGGTCAAGTCATTGTGGGAGGCTGTGTTTTACGCCCAAATTTGAACCCTCCCCCAATGCGATTAGTATCGCGCGTTTCTTATTTTTGCTGAGTTTTGAAAATAATTTAGCTTATAAAATTCAAATGTTTTCCACGTCAGTTCCAAAAGAATTTTATTAGCGGGCCTAATCCTTAAAATAGGGTAACTTTCGTTCATATATTAGCCTTATCTTATAAATATTTAAAAATCATCAGAAAATATTTTTATTTTAATTAATTTAAATACTTTGTTAATTATTTAATTAAGTAATTGTTTATATTACTGATGGCTAGTTAATATTTAAATCTCGTTAAATTTACGAACTCGTTATTCCTAAATCGATTCAATTTTACTCATGTTTAGAACAAATGTGCTAATCAAATTCAATGTAGTTACGTTCTAAATCAAGTTGCCAATTCATGATTTTTCTATAAAAAATTTTGGCCCTTGAAACACTTTCAGCTATCCCTTTTCCAGCCAAATCCAAATCCCCAGGCCCATTTCATTTTCTTTCTCTGAACAATTGACTCAGCCCGAAGTCCTTTGTAATTTTCAGATTTCACCCAACCCCTTTTTTTTAACTCCCAGCCCCAAAAGCCGACCCATTTTTTTACCCGCCCCACTCTTCTTTCCCCTGAAACAGAAGAGACCTAGAAGCTCATCTCCACAAATAAGGTGAAATCCAACTCCTTGAAAGAACGAAAATCACATTCACGCGCTTAACTAAGCTCACTCATGCCACCATCAACTCACTGGACACCCGAACTTAAACAGTCTGGCTTTTTCGTCTATGCAAGTCGCGAGTTTGTACTTGTCCTACGTGAGATTGAATCCTACGTCTAGCCCCAAAGACAATCGATCAATCCCGACAGTCCCATCCCCTTTCCCCTTTCGGAATGGGTTGAAAATCCCAAAAAAGTCTGTTTCTCCAAAAGGATGAAAGGAATTTTGAAGTTTGAATTTGGAGTGGGCCTCTTTCCCATCCGTTTTTACCCTTTTTCCCTCCCAAATCCGCAACCCTAGTTGTTCCCCTTTATATTCTTTGCTTTGTTTCCACTACTAAATGGATGATTTTTGGTAAAAAACGATTTTGAAAGAAAAAAAATTTGACAGGTTAGAAGAACTTTGAAGAAAAACATAGCAAAACGCTACATTGAAAAATATACTAGAAACATGTTTTCAAAGTAAAAAAAAAAAGAATAAAAAGTATTTTTGAGAGTCGAAATTGAAGACTTCCAAGAATTTTCTTTCGGAATTCCATAAGAGGTCGTTCGAATTCAAGTGTGGTGGTGGAATCTCCCTTAGCTCGGCTATGTCTCAGTTCAGCCGTCCGGAAAAGGGTAATGTCTACTTGTGTTCATTTTTATATTTGGATTCCAAATACTATGTATTGCACATGTCTCTGTTCGGTTCCTTTGGTTACAATCATGCCTTCTTCTTTATGATATTCTTAGTTGAAAGCGTGTTCTGTTTGAACATAGATTTGAGTACGTTCTTCTCATTTCAGTCAGTTAATCTTCGTATGCTTTGGAATTTGCAACAAGCGGGTTGCATTCGTTTATCCTTCCTCTTTAGTTTTAGAATATATGTGTAGGTGTCGAGTAAACATTTTTTTATGTTGAAAAATCTGGTTCATGAGGTTAAAACATTTGATACTCTATTACCTATTACTCTAAGATAGTGAGATTTGTCACTGGTGGGTTCTTCGGAAGACGCATTCATATGTCTCATGAGGTGTGTTCGAGTAGTGTATCAATAGACCGTTCATAGGTGAAGGTAATCGTAGTTTGAATTATTTTGCATTTTATCGTGAATAGATTGAAGCGCTAAAGGCGAATCTTCTTATTTTTTCACAGTTCCGACTAGCCATGGGTCCGAAACATCTCTGTGCTCGAGCTCTATCCGTTTTGGAGGATTTTTCCCCTTTGTTTTCCTATTAAGCTCTTCCTTTAGCGTGACTTTATTTTATTGATAGTTTCTTTGTTTTATTTGTCTCTTGGGTTATATAGGCCCATGTCCATCCATGGTGTATTGCTCTTCCCTAACAAGATGTTCCTAATAACCGTGTGCAATAGATGTCCCCGTGCTCATATAAATATGTATATGCTATTTGTATGTATCTGCTAGCTGGAATGTTAGTAGAGATCAAGTTTCTTTTGTGTTCTATTAGCCATGTGCATATATTAATGACTATTGTATTGTTTCTTCTTGTTTGAGATGATTCACATGCTCTCTCAGTTGCTATTTCCAAAGCTCGTTAGCTCTCAATACGTTTGTGTAATATATTTAGTAAAATTATATGTAAATTTTCATTGTTCAGGGCTCACACACATTCTCTAATAAATCGCGTATTTCTCTTTATTTCATCTCACGATTTTGTGGGTATATCTTTTCCCTTTGCTTATTTGCAATTGACAGTCTAATCGATTTCATCATGACTATAAGCTCCCTCTTGCACATTTACCAGTGATCATAAGGCCTGCTAACTCCTTTCCCGAGTCGGCCAGCCTCCTAAAAACAATGTACAGGATGAGAGCAGTAGCATGTTGTTGGAAATTCAATTCCCAGGTCCGGAAAGTCAAAAACAGGTCGATATACGATCTGTATACCCTGATATACGATCAAAAAATATTATATACAGGTGAAAAAAATGTAAAAGCACATGAAAATGTAGGAGATAATTTTTTTTTACTAAATGCAGGTTTTGGAAGGTCCGAATCGATAGAATACAACCCTACATACCTTGATATACGTGAAATGTATACACATATTTTGAAAGCAAATATGGCTAAGAGGCCCCAAATAAAGGGAAAGAAAAAAATTCTCTTTTTTAGGAGGCCAGCAGGTCAAATAATGGGCAATATTCATTTTTTGGGCCATTTTAGATTTAGGACAGGTTGTTAAGATTTGGGCAAAGGGCCAAAATTTGATACTCTCTTCCTTTCTTACTCTAATTATATTATTATGACTAACTTTATTTATCATATAGTTTTAATTTAATTAATTCCCGAGTTGACATTTCTCTTAGATTCATATAATTATAATATATATATATATATATATATATATATATATATATATATATTATATAGAAGTCGCTAGCTTTTATTCTATTTTTAGTCGTATTTACCCCTTTATGTCACTCCCCCTTATAAATGATTTCACTGTTTTCCTAAAGAAAAAAAAATTAATTCAATAATGATAAAATAGATTATAAATTAAGCCTCCTTACTTGGTTTACAAAAAAATAAAAATTATTAAATAGAAGGTCATTTTTAGTCAAATCACCCGCAACCGTGACTTAGCAGGCATTCGTCGGAATGTACATTCGAACTTCGAACCTTTTTCAACTGATTTTTATCTATTTTAAAATCTTTTGAAAATAATTATAAGTTTTCTTGATTTTACCAAAATATTAATTGGCGACTCTGTCAATTCGAAAAATTAATTTCTCTTAAATCATAAGATTAATTATTTTTGAAACTTAGTCATTTTTTACTATTATATATTTTTAAGTAAAACAGAAATGACAACTTCGTTGGGATTACTTAAAGTTTAACCACATGAGATGTGACTGATTTGACTAATTGTTCTTGGTTGTTGTTAAATATGTTTGTGCCCCGAAAATGTTTAAATTTTCATAAATTGTCATTTGTATTTCATGGCAATACTTCCATATGGAGTAATCTATTAAAGGACGGTTTTGGCGGCACCGCACCGGGTTTTTTATACTCACCCTCTGTAGGATTAGCTACAATTTATTGGTTCGCTATGCTTCCCACTGGTTGTCGCTATTCTAGCCCAATTGTCCGTTTTGGGTTTCCTACCTGATCTCTTTGAAAATCCCTTCCTAGTCAACTAGTGTGGCTGAACCAAATCCCAGATTTAGGAGGCTTTGAACTTAGATGACCAACTACCCCAGGCGTGTTGGGCCCATTAGAAAGCCCACCTTGTGTCCTACTTGGCCCAAATTGCCAAAAACAGACAATCATGCTTACATGTTGATTGAAGGATGTATATGCGTTTTAAAACAATTTATTGTCTAGGGGGGGGTGGGGGTGGGGGGGGTTGACTAATTTTGTTTCCCATTTTTGTAGGATGAATCCGACACACAAACCTTTTAAAACAAGAATGGTTACCATTCCCGATCCCTTACTCAAAGTATGGTGGAGGTTCATGAATAACAACGACAAAATAATCATTCAGAAACACATAGGTTACCTTCTGTCGCTGCTAGAGATAAATGTTTGGCCTTGACTAATTGGGACGATGGTGAAATTCTAGGATAATGAGAACATGGTCTTTAGGCTTGGGGAAGTAGAGTTGACACCAATTATAGAAGAAGTTCTTATCAACTATGAAAGTGACTCCATGTGCAACAAAAGGAAACGACATCCTCATCCAGATCTCCTAAATCTCATAATATGGGATTTCACCAAAATTAGAGAAAAGTTATCATTGGTTAAAGACGAGTGGATAGACAAGCTCCCTGGCCCAAATATACCCTTCAGAAAACTATATTATCGGTTCGAGCGTGAAAGGGCTTAGCTGAAATATAGAGAGTTTTGTTTCAAAAAGAAATGGAAAAGAACGTTTCCCTCGCATTTATCAATTTTGTTTTTGCTCCGAATATGGTTTTTCCATTCCAGGTAAAAATACACTATTCATCCGTGTGTTATGGTCACATCATGCAATCTTCTATAGAGTGGATTATAACATCACGAAGTAATACACTTTAGCGCCTATGGATTAATGGCCGACATATATAGGGCTTTTAGACACTGTAGAGCGTTAAAAAACCTTTTTTTCAAGGTGTAATTGATACTACAGTAGGTGGATTGATGCGACATTAATCAAACTTTATAATCAAAGAACCAATCCCGTAAGGCGGTCAGAACGACCATACTGCCTCCATGATTGGTGGTTGTATCACCCATCGTGCAATAAGCTGGAGGAAGAGTTTTTGGTATCCGAGGCTTCGAGGGATTGAGAGAGAAGACAGTACCATGGTCATATACTCGTTTGGTGTTAACTAAGAAAATGGTGGTTACTGGAAAAGGTCCCTATTTGGTTTTAATATATGGGTTAGAAGGAGACTAGACCATATGCTCCTTCCAGTTTTGAGACAACTAGGAGGAACCAAGAGTTGCCCTCATTGGGCAAGTATGAGGAAATTTGGTAACATTACGCCACGAGAATGGACGAGTTTCATTCGCTAGACATGCCTAGGATGTGGAGATCTCGAAGAGTGTTGGGTGAACCTGTACCAAACCTGTTTCACCAAAAATGTTCGAGGGATACAAAAGAATGGTGTGAAAAAGAGTCCCTCGCTGGAACTATTGAGGCCTGGTCGAAACGTTTTCCACATTATTGCAGATATGGAACCAAAAAAAACATCAAGTCGCTCTCAAGAGAAGTTTTATAAGAATGATTGAGCATCAAACTCGGTCACTTGAAGATGCCAAAGTCATAGCTCGATTGAAATAGAACTACGAAGAATCCAGACAGTGCAGGCAGAGTGAGATGATAGCATGGAACCAAATTCAGTCGATCGGGGGTTCGGACTCACAAGGCGCTCGATTGGCGAGAGATGCATCCTCGGGCGACTATATGTTATGTGGGGGAAAGGTCAACCATCCGCCAAGGACCAACTTGATGAAGGATTCAGAGGACGGCTTGGTTTTTATTTACCATCCATGCATGGGCCTCGCTTATTTGTGCTTTGTTTTGTATTTATTTTCAGAACTAATTTATTTATTTTTATATTTTCAGAAGTTTAGAATGCTATAAGAAGTTTTTTGGATAATAAATCAACTTAAAAAAAGGCCCGCACATTATACAATCCTTCCTTCGTTAGACTACTACCCTTGGCATAAAGGGTCACAACATGTTTTAGGCCGATTATATGTTTTTTAACTGTTATGTGTTATGTTGCTCTCAGTGAATGAGGATTCATAAACCCCTCCTATCCAAAAATTTCAAAAAGAATATACAAATCACTATTACAAATGTCCGACCAAAAGTCCAAGTTTTAAGTTCTCTCACTCGAAGACCCTTCGTATACCACAAAATCCTACCACTTTTCATCGTCTTCAGCAAGGCAAAATCACTCCTATGGACAATGTAAACAACATACAGATGGAAATCCTGTAGAAGAGCTACAGAGAAAGATCAACAGATCGCTCGGAATTCACAACAAGCCAGGAGAGGAGGGCTTCAGGTTGACATTGCCACGCAATCCACAAAGCTGCACCGTAACTGAATGAGGATCTGGCATCAGAGATGAATAGAAAGAAAGATTTTGAGAATGTAACGGAGGAACTTGCGAGATCAGTTTGACATTTTTCGTTTTGAAAGTTGCTTAGAAGAGAGCGAGAGAGGCCGAAATAAAATCGGCACAACCGCTCATGTTAGCTAAGCCTGTCACTCGATAATGAGCTCGAGTGGAAATGAGGATTCGCCTCATTAGAGAAGGATGACCACAACTGAGGAATAAATAAAGTCTTCCATAGCAATATGATTGATACTTCGAAAATGGGCGCAAAATTACCTCGTCTCTTGATGCCATGAGCTGGATAGTGGTCCCGTCCAATGCTTTCCCTGAAGAAAAGATGAGGAAGACAATGAATGAATGAAATCGTCTACAAACCTTAATTCCTAGGTCGTCTGAAAGGAGGATCCTAATGCTACAACAAGAAAGAAAATGACTAGTATGTCGTCATCATTTTTATCTTTGAAACTCTATTGTTGCTTTTCAATTTCCTTGTAATCACAATGAATGAATGAATGAAAATATTTTCTTTTGTACTCGAATTACGTTGGGAATGAATTCTCTTTGTGAGATAGGTAGGCAGCCTTCCCAGGCCCGGCCCCTATCATTAAAAATTTTCATTCTCCCCTTCATTTTACGAGAAGATACAAAGACCAGATCAAAATACGTCAAAGAGCAGCCACAAGAAAACGGTATCTTAACATGATCTAGACTTTCCGAGACACCGACTAAAACAAGAAAACTCCTTCTTGTTATAAAATTTGTTTCCTTCCTCACTCGTGGGTTGAAGATATCCTCAAACAAAGTAACTTGTATGTTTATCTGCTCTATGTGTGATAATGTGTATTTTGTACTCTGAATTTGCACTGACAAATCTGCCTATGTGTTGTTTTCCTTCTCAGGTACTTTGAAACTGACCTGTGTCGATCAAAACCTGGCAGATCATCCCTATTTCACCAGATCAACGGTTCCCCGCGATTCTCTTCCTATGACACAGCTCAGACAGGAATAACGGTTATGGGGGATAATACAAAGAAGGAAAGTTCCTTAACAGATGTTGTGCTTGTCAACGAAACCTGTAGCAGACAAGAAATGAGTTGATTCTGCCGCTGATTCAGCAATTGTATAATGAAGGGTGGAAATGCAAAAGAGAACAGGAGCTGCCTCTGCTGGGGTTTTCTATAACGCTGCTAATGGGCAGACCTCCATCTACTTCCCTTTCCTCCAATATGGTCCACTCAGAACTAAGAGCTACAAACACCTGTTCAGAATCCGTCGATTGTAATCTGCCTACCCAAAACCCCAAATGCTTCTGCATCCGACAAACTCCCACTCTTCTTCAACAAACCACCACCCAATAGCCATCCCATCCTCAAAATACTTCTCACACTCGCTCCACCCCCAAAATCAAAATCAAAACCAATAGTTTTCAATCCCCAAACACCCACCACCACTTAAATTAGAATACCAACCTCAGACTTACCGACATACATTATATCGCTCAAAATGCTTTTCGAGTCCCTCTTAGCTCCACCCTTACCAAAAGAACTACTTCCCATTCCCGTCCCTGTCGAGCATGATTTTTCTCACGGTTGTCTCTGGACCTTAGGTGAACAGGAAAACAGGAGTGGCGGGCAAAGGAAGAGTTTAACGGTCGACCTCCGGAAGAGATCAATGAAGCCATGAATAGCTTCAGTGCGTTCCTAATATCGTCGCTTTAATACGAAGACTTATGTTTCATCGAATTTGACTGCCAACGGGTTCATGAATCCCGGAAGTTATTTACACCTTTTTGGAGAGTGGGAACCCTAATTGCTCATTTCAGAGCCTACTATCTTGCGAGAACCATCTTGTTGAGTTGGAATGGGTGGCTGACGCTTTAAGTTGATGCGGCTCTTCAGCCGAAGCCTATGCGGAGAATCCTCTTGAATGTTTCACAACTCAATGATACCAGGCAATGTCCCGCTGATGCATGGCCAAGATTATCGATCGATTTGCTTACAACGTAGAAATTGTTCCAGATCGATCTCTCTTTGGATAAGATGAAGCACAGTCATCGAGAGTTAATGGAGTTTCGCTATAGGTGGAGAAAAGAGCTGCAAACGGTGAGACCCCACCCATGTCTGAGAAGAAAATCATTGACGTATTCTCGCTCATGCAAGAGGCCCCGAAATATTATGATAAAATTATGTTGCTCGTTCTAGAAACCATTTGCTAAGATAGTCAGATGGTGAGACTATCGCCAGACGTTTTAAAAAATCAGGATCATGCCCATGTAACTGCATCGCCTGGATCTCAGGGTTGTTTAAAAGAATAGAGAGGAAATTTGTTGTTATTCATACGGGGGAAGAAAACCCTTATAAGCCATCATATTCCCAGGTCGTTCCGTGAACTTCCCCAAAGTCCCCTACACTACGAAGATTTCTACATCAATTAGTCCAACCTAATACTTTGAATGTTTCTTCCCCGTTTATTCCGAACGTCCAGCTCGATCATATACCAAGTCCACCCCAAATTACAAGTTCATCTCATCTCTCATTTACCCCCAAATCATCCCTCCATCCTACCCCAATTCCTCCTCCTACTTATCAGGTGTTGCTCCAACTCCCTAACGTGTAGTTGAGATACCACGACACCCACCCCCTCCTTTATCAAGTCCAGTCCACTATACCGAATTCCCTCTCTGATTACCAAGCTCCATCGCAACTACAAACAAAATCCAATATCTATAGCCCGTCACGTGCCAAGACGAGAAGTTTCATAGGTGGTTCCTCCTCAACAAGAAGTTAATGAACCTCCTCGACCCATATCGCACGCAGAATCCTCAAGAGAATTGACTGCGCTTACTAAGATCCAAACAAAATGTAACGATCGACTGAATGCAGTCGGATACACCCCCCCCTGTGGGCCCCAATACCCGTTGGGATGGTCATTCAAATTCCTACAGGAACCGATCAGAGATGTGATTATCATATCAATAGTGTTTGGTCATGATATGAAGACTGTATCAACATCAAGCATAAATTCAGATTTGATTGATCAAGAGGTAGTCTCTCTCAACCGGCGTCAACCAAATGTAAACACAAAGTCAGTGTTGCACTATCATGAGGCAGCATGTGCAATATAATCGAGACAGACGATACTGGTGTTGAATGAATATGATTACTCCATCATTCACGATGATTGGAAAGATTGATGCTTCTTTAATCTCCAAAGAGAAAAGAGAGTTTGTTAGCTTTTGACAACTGCAAATGTTGTTGCTTTGGTGCCGTCCAAAAACCTCGTCAAGCCAAAGTTTGTTTATTGAACTGAATGTTGCTCAAGGCATGACCAGGTCCCTGAAGATGTTACAACTCCGACGATCTTTCTCTTGGTCAAGCCAAAAGTTTGTATTTTGAACACTGCTGGTTGCTCAAGGCATGGACCCGTCTTGAAGAGGTACACTCTGACGATCTTTCTCTTGGAGGACAGAAGAAGGATCAGACTAAAAGGCCAATAACCGAAGGAAAATCGGAGGAATTCTGGAGAAGAATGCAGACAAAAGATAATTCTATCGTCAGGCATTTGGAGAAGACTCCAGCTCATATCTCCGTATGGGCCCTGCTGATGAGCTATCAACCCTACAGGCAGGCCTAATGATAAAGTCTCGATGATAACGTAGGAATGCAGGAGGCACAAGAAGCGATTAACGTAGCCACCAGATACCAGGTTATGTCGAGGGGACACCGGATCAACTTTTGTGACGATGTTGAGCTTCCTGTTGAAGGAGGTAACAAAGCAAGGGTTGCCGGTCTCTGTGGGATTGGGCCCGAAAAAAAAGTTTGTCAACGCTTCTTAGTAGATGATGGATTTGGTCTGAATATTTTCCCGTTGTTAAGTTGAGTGAGGCAACTAAGGTTTTGACCTTGGGGAAAAATAGAGCAAAACCAAGTCAAATGAGAGGCCTTGATGCGGGTTCAAAGAGACACTGGCGAAGCGGTGATGTTGAATTGGACATTCAAAATGAGCCCATCAAAATTAAGCGTGCAATTTCAAGTATTGGATATCGATACCAGTTACAACCTTCTTCTGGGAAGGATCTTCATCTATATGGCTGGAGCCGTCCACTCTACTCTCCATCAGATGATGAAGCTTGTATGGAAGAACAAAGAGCTTGTTCTTCATGGCGAGGAGAGTCACTCTGGCAGATAGACGTCGATCATTGATGAGATATCGCGAGGTACAAATTTTTACACGATGGAGCTGGTGAATGCCACTGGTGATGACTTGGACCCCACAGACACCCATGCATGTCGTGGACAAGATGATAGCCACTGTGATGCTACAAAATGGTTTTGAGCCAGGGTTCGGATTGGTAAAAGATTCCCAAGGAATTATTGATCCTGTTTTTGTCCTCGTTAAGGGATCCAGATATGGTTTGGGGTACATCCCCAAAGATGATGACATGAAGATAAAGAAGAAAAATGATCAAACATTAGCTAAGACGATCCCACATTTGTATCAATCCTTTCCAATCCGGGAGTATGCCGAGCATGAAGACCTTGGGGAAGGAATCTGTGACCTCTTCGAGGAGATCGATGTTGTTGTTGAGGAGGAGGTCGAGCTAGCTGGTATCTACGATGCTTAGCCAGGAAAGATGCTGCAGAACTGACCTCCAAACCCACATCCAGAAACCTAAAACTCTTCGGTAGAAGGCACCATTCATGCAAATTTAAAATCGGGTGGTAGTTCGGAGGGCCGGGACCACCATTTTACATTTCGTAACTGTTTGATTTTGAATTTCATCGTGAGTTCAAAGAAGGAAACATGTGCCCTATGCCATTAAGCCAAAGTTTGCATTTATTTTCATTTGAATGAGGAGCCTTTCTATTTTCAAACTTTATGGATTTATATATTTGTTGTACTTTACTTTCCTAACTTTGTCTATTTACGATTTCAGTAACATAAGGTTTAGACCTGCCAATGTCATGTCGTGTTACTAGATGAATGAACAAAATGAGGCAGGTGATGACGAGGTTGACGAATACGAAGTAAAAAGTGAGGAACCAGATTATGTCACCGAGGAATTTTAGCAGTTTGTAAATTAGCATTAACCAAATCTAGAGAAAACGAAAATGGCAAATTTGGGGGATCCAGAATGTGTTAAAGAAGTTAAGATCAGCATTCACCTAAATGAAGCTCAGAGAGAAGGCCTAATTAAGTTGCTTGCTGAATATATTGATGTGTTTGTTTGGGAATTCGATGACATGCAAGGGTTGAGTACCGATATCGTATCTCATAAACGGCCGATTAACCTGGGGTTCGATCAGGTGAAGCAAAAAGCTCGGAAATTCAAGCCTAAACTGAGTTTAAAGATTAAGAAAGAGATCACCAAATTGATAGAGTCTCAATTGGTGGAAGTGACACAATATCAAACTTGGCTGGCCAATGTTGTTCCGGTCGCCAAAAAAGATGGGAATATCAGGATTTGTGTAGACTACAGAGACCTCAACAAAGCTATCCCGTAGGATAATTTTTCGCTGCCGAATATTCACATTTTGATTGACAACTGTGCTAAAGCATGAAATGCAGTAATAGTAATTTGTTGATTTGTTACGCGGGCTATCACCAAAGGATGAGGAACAGCAGGAAAGGGAAAACATCATTACACCTTGGGGTGTATCATTACAGACGTGCTGCCGTTCGCCTCAAAAATGGTGGTGGTGCAAAACCTACAGAGGAGCTATGACGACCATTTTTCACGACATGATTCATAAGGAGATTGACTTTTATGTGGATGACATCATAATCTAGTCCTGCGAGGGAGTTAGGAAACACTTGACCACATTTGAGGAAATTCTTTTATCGTTTTGTGCGCTAAAGACTTGAAGTTTCAATCCCGCCAATGTGCTATTTTGGGAGTTCACAGCAGGAAAGTTGTTGGGAAATTTATAGTCAGCCAAAAAAGCGGGACATTGAGCTAAACCCGCCTAAAGATTAAAGCAATCAAGAGGATACCTCCGCCGAAGACGAGAAAAAAAAAAAGATGATAATAAGTTTTAGGGAGGTTAAACTAATCAGTCGAGTCATAGCTCAATCCCCGTGGTGGTGTGCCATTTTCAAGTTGTTGATTGAAAAGAAAAGATGCCCCGACAAAGTGGACGAAGGTGTAAGATGCTTTTATGTTATCAAGAAACTATTTGTCTAGTCCAACGGTTATTGGTACTCCGGGGAAAAAAAGGGGAAAGTCCTTTGTGAACTATACTTGTCTGTCTCAGATACGCGCATTGGATGCGTACTTGGTCACACGATGTTGGACAAGAAAGAAGGAAGGAAAGGACTATCTATATATAAGAAATAAATTTATCCATCCGAGTTCTCGTTACACTTGGGGAGAAAGTGTTGTGCTTTGAAGTGGCTTACCTGAAGCTGATGAGACATATTTGTTTCTATACACATACATCATTTCCAGATGGATCAAACCGAAGTATATCTTCCAGAAGGCGTTGCCGACCCAAAAGTTAGCGAAGTGGGAAATGTTGTTGGTGCATTTGAACATTGTGTATGTGAATCAGAAAAGCGATTAAAGGCACAGGCTTGGCTGATCATCTTGCAGAAATCCCGGTTGATGAAGAGTTGAACACTTCAGGACTTATTTTCACGATGAAGAAACTGGTCATTGTGGGTGAGGCATTTGGAAGATATCCAGGTTGGGATATTATTCTTGGATGGAGCGGCCAATCATCACGGTAAAGGATTGGAGCAGTATTAGTGTCAGAATCTGGTCAGTACTTCATGTTGGTTGCTAAGCTCCGATTTAACGACAACATGCGCGAATACGAAATGTGCTTCTTGGTTGAAATGGCCATTGGACATGAAATATTTACGAGTTGTTGTTATCGAGATCAGAGACCTTTTGATTCATCACAAGTTAGGAGAATGGACTGTGAAGACCCAAATATTATTACCTTAGTACAATATGTGAAGAAAGAGCTGTTGCAACAAGAGGTTTCGCAGACGAAGGTTCAGGGACATACTCCCAGAATACAGAAAGAATGGCCAAGTTCTTGACACCATTCACTTTGCTGATTAAACATACGGATATAAGATTATATTGATCTCGGATATAGAGTTGAATGAAAGAACATCCAGTTCCATTGTTTCCATGTCAAGAAAACTAGACGGTTTGCGCTTGGGGTATTTGCTATAAAGAAAGTATTTGGAGTCTGAAACTTATACTGAAAGATGCTACGTCCAACAAGAAAATTTGAGACAAGCCTGGAACTCAATTCATTTGAAGCGGAGGAAGGAGAACGAGAAATCCTGTTACAGGAGGGGGAGGACTCCAAACGTAGGTAGTAAAGACCTGTGTGGATGCTGTTGAAGCTATGAAGCTTATTGAACAGATACATGCTGGATTTTGTGGCACGCATATGAATGGGCTCACTTTGGCAAGAAATATTGTTCGAGCTGGATATTTCTGGATGACTATGGAGAATGATTGTTGCAAGTTTGTGCAAAAATGCCACAAAGGTCAAATCACAGTGATTTGATCTGAGTGCCACCTCGCAAACTTAATTCTATGAGTTAACCTTGGCCATTCGTAGCTTGGGGTATGGATGTCATCGGTCCAATAGAGGCAGACGCTTCTAATAGACACAGATTCATTTTTGTTGCCATTGATTATTTCACCCAGTGGGTGGAAGTAGATTCTTAAAAGTCGGTAAACAAGAAAGTGTAGCTCTGTTGAAACCAATTTGATGGCAGGTCAGAACGTTACCAAGAGCTCGATCATTACTGATAATGGTGCAAATCTTAACAGTCATGATGGATATATATGTGAGCATTCAGATTTAATCACAAGAATTAACCGGCTTATCGTCCCCAAATTGAAGGGGTTGGGGAGGCCGGCCAATAAGAATATCAAAAAGATTCTGAGGAAGATGATGACAATCCACCGAGGGTGGGCATGAGATGTTTCCATAGATTTATATGGGTTATCGAGAGACTGTCAGAATGTCGACTGAAAGGGGGGAAACAGATAATCCGTACTTAGTTAATATATGAAATAGAAGCAGTCATACCTGGTGAAGTCGAAATACCATCGTGAGAATATACAAGAAGCTGAGCTAAGTATATGAATGGGTTAGTAAGCGGATAATTGATAAAACTAACCTTTGATTTGAGAGAAGAGAATGGTTTGTTGTCTGTCATGGTCAGTTTTATGACAGAGAATGATTCGTGCCTTCACAAGAGAGTGAGAGCCAGAATTTTCGACGTTGCGGTCAGGTGGTTCTTTAAGCGTATTTTCTCATCAAGACGTAGTTACCAAAGGACAGTTCACACCACATTGGCAAGGTGCTTACATGGGTTAGTAAAAGTATTACTCTAGAGGTGCTTTGGTGCCGCAGAGATGGATGCGCACCGCATAGCGAAACCTATCAATTCAGAAATGTCAAGAGATACTACGTGTGAAGCTTCGGTTTTGGTTCTCTATTATTTATTGTAATCATTCTGATGCTGATTTGTTTTCTAAGATTACCTTCTGTGTATTGAAACGGTCTGACCTGAATTTTTGAAAGAAAATAACGAGATACGTAGGCGGCCTATGTCGGCCTCGGTCACCCCAGTTTATCCTTTTTAATATTCCTGTGTATTTGAACTACGTTCGATCTGAATTGTCAAGAAGGAGATACGTAGACGGCCTATGTCGGCCTAATTTCCCTTATTTTGTCAACCTTTGAGTGGGGAACTACGTTCGACCTGATTTCTGTCTCAACGGGATACGTAGGAGCCACGAGGGTTGAGTCATGTCTCTCGTTAGATTTTTATTCCTCTTTACAATAAAAACCCGGACAGAATTTTTGAGAGGGACTCAAAAATTCTCTAGGAGAAGAATCTTCCTCAGCAAGTCAAGACTGAAGTTTTTTTTAGATTTGCAACTGGGACAGAATTTTTGAGAAGATCTCAAAAATTCCGCAATATACTCAGTTACAGTGGAAAGATAAGCAAGACTATTAAGTGAGACAGAAATTTTGCTGATGGCCTCAAAATTTTAGCATAGTTTTATCTTCATGTCCGGAGTGACTCTGAAAACTCCTCAACGAATAATTAGAAAGACCTCTAAGCATCAGACACAAAGATGTTTGTTAACGCTGATATGACATGACTTGGCAGTGACCTTTTTCAGATATTATTTCTAGGAACGTTATGCTCTTAATTTTCACTTTTATGTTTCATTTGTTTTGGCATAAAATATTTTTGTCTCATTCCATTAAGAGTCGGGGGAGGATAGAGAAAGAAAATCAATTGGTGACGCAGGGTTTAGGTTAAGCTTTTCCTGATCAATCAGCAATTCTTCCGAGGGATTAAGTATGGAGAAGTCAACGGAGAAAGAAACGACAAACATCCCAAATTAATAATTTTCCTAGAATTTAGGAAGTATTTTATATCGCTTATGTCGTATACTTGGGAATATGAATTTTTTATTTCAATCAATGTCCGAGAACATAAAATTTATAAAGAACGTCCAGCTAGATTCGAAGGTGAATCAAGCAAAAATCTCAAGGAAAAGTTTACAATTTTTGTAAAGGACGTCATTTGCATCAGAACGTCAGATATGATAATATGCATTACCCGAAGGGGTCAGTTATTTTATTATCGATCAAGACGATATACTATCTGGAAGTCGTTTACCGTTATAATCATTGGAAACAATATGATTATCCAGAAGGTCCCTATGTTGCTCGATTGAAGCACTATCTTCATTTAGTACCAAGGATGACATCAAAAGTTAATATATATTTTTATAGATGTTGGTTGTATCGTGCTTCATTGGTGACTACTAATATATAGGATGAATGAGAGATCATGATATCCATATAGAATTAATATTCTTCAGACTTTGAAAGATATGAATTTTAGCTAAATTTTGAAATGAGAGTGTTTGCTTGGAGACTGTGGCATTCATAAGCCACGTTATGATTTTGATAAGTGAATTAAAGTGATACCCCAAAAGATAGGGGCAATGCAAAATTGGCCTAGACCCACATCTCCAACTAAATTAGGAGTCTCTTGGGTTTGACTGACATTATAAAAGGTTCTAGAGGGTTCTCATCCATTTCAACCCATTCCCCATTGACCAAGGTTGACGCAGAAGAAAGTGATTTCAATGGTCTAAGGACTTGTGAGAAAAGCTTTCAGAATCGAAAAAGGTTGACTAACTGCCCTAGTATTTACCTTACCTGAAGGCACTCAAGTTTTGTAGTGTATTGTTTTGGTTTGGATTTTGTTTTGATGTAGAATGGAAAAATTTATAGCGTATGCCTCCAGATATGTGAAAGATCATGATAAGAATACCCACCCATGACTTAGAGTTGGCTTTTCTAGTATTTTCTTTGAAGATATGATCCTCTATTTGTATGGTATTTCTGTTGATTTTTCAGATCCACAGAGCTTTCAACATGTGTTCACTCAGAAAGAGCATAATCTCAGACAAAGGAGGTGGTTAGAGTACTAAAATATTATGACATGAGTATTCTTTATCACACAGGTAAGGCTAATGTTGTTGTTGATGCTTTAAGCAGTTCTCTATGTGTAGGAAGAAAAGAGAGAGTGTTAGCTGATGCACTTGTGGATTCACGGTCTATTCAATGCTTTTTTTCTTTCAGATCGATTGTGTGTCTAGAGACTTTTTTGGTAGTAGTTTTTAACATGATCTTGTTTTGCAGAAAGGTGTCCGAAACCAAAATGCTGAAGCAAACTAGATTTAGTGTAAGGTGACCCATGAAATCCTCGAAGGCCCGTCATTTTCCACCATCGACGGCCCTTCATTCCACGACGTGACCGTGATGTACCGTCGACTGAAAGTTCAAGCATCTGGAGAAAACTCGGGTAAATCTGACTAAGTGTGGGGCTACGAAAGGAATCGATGGTCCGTTTGATCGACAGACCATCCTGTTGAATAGTTTGATTGTATCGAGAGAGTCCCAGTTACTTGAGTCGAAGAAAGTCTAAGTATTGGAACGACGAAAGGCATCGACGGCCGTAGACGCATCGACGGACCGTGTTTTTTGTTTGTTGAGTAACTCAAGAGATGTCAACTGAAGGAGAAAAAAATATGCTAAGTCTAGACTGATAAAGGCAATCAATGGTCCGTCTTTTCATCGATAGACCGTCTGTTGGCTCATCGATTACAACCGTGTTTTTGGACAACTTTCCTTATTTTAATTCCCTTTTAATTTAGGACAATATTTTCTATAAGAGGGTGTTAAACCCCATTTTTGGGTGGATTCTATTACTTTTCAAAATTTTTGTTGGAGATTGAGTTTTGCAACTTTACATTAATTTAAAATTTTCTGGATTTTGTTTTGAGTAATTTCCCTCTCGTTGTTTCAGTTAATTTTGGATTTTTTTCTTCTTCAATTTGTCAAAGTAAGTTCATGATTTATGTTTATCTCCATTATGAATGTGTTCTTCTATACATGGGTATAAATCCACAACTAGGGTAGTGGGAACCATGAGTGATTAACACGTAAATCTAGCTTAATACAATTCTCAAATACGTATTGCATGCATTGACTTTTCCATTTAGAAGTCTTTGTTAACGAGTGCACGCATTAGAATTATCGTATTGATACTTGCTAACCATGGAATGGTAAATAGGAAAAATTATCAACATAGAATGTAGTAGGATACTACTAATGGCTGTTTCATTGGTGCGAATGTAATAATAAGTCATACATCTATCTATATTTTAATATGAAGTAAAGGTAAGAGTGTATCTTAGACAGACTAGTCGGAACCAATTTTACGGGTTAATTCTTTAAATGCCGGACCAAGGTTTAGAGATACCTAACTTATCACTTTGCATGCAAACACTAGGGAAGAATTGTTATATCTAGGTATACGATGTTATGAACCTAAGGGGAACACTTACACCCTAGTTTCTCCAACAATTTGAATAAAAATCAGAGCTTTACTCCTATTACTTGTTTTACTTAGTATTACAAAATTTTTGCTTAAAAATCCCTCCATTTAATGTATCTGTTTTTGGAAAGAACTGACTAAATCTAAGTAATCGTACATTGAAGTTAAGTATAAACCATTTTCCTCTCGTGGATTCACCCCAACCTAATAGTGTAGGTTCCGTACTTGATACGACCGCTAATTTTCTTTAGGGAGTGTAATTTGAGCTTATCAAATTTTGGTACCCGCTTCTGGGGAAGTAGCTTTTAGATTAACCTTTGATAATGTTACGACGTTTAGGTCAACGATTTCCCTTTTCGATTTTTCTTTTTCTTTTGTTTTTATTTTTTCTCCAGGTCTAGCTTCTATTGTATGCCCAAATACACGAAGCCGAGGAGAACTGCTAGTTTCCATTTGACCTCGATCTTAACCCGTACACTTCAAAGAATGGAAAACCAGCAGAACCCATTAAAATCGTGATGCGGGGTTAATAAGGCATCCTCCACCACCTGTTGATGCACACAATCAGGTAAGTTGGCAGAAAACCACGCTGAGAATACCTATGAATATGCAGCCTCCCGTTGCACGCCCTATAGAGTTGCCCTCAAGAGTGTTATAGGGGCAATGCCAACATTAATGATTCTAACGGACCTCTAGTCTTCCCCCTCTACCCAATGGGCACAACCGTTCGTATGTGATTAGTAGTTTGATGCAGATGGGTCCACCCGAGGGTTTGTTTTCAGGGCTACCATCAGAGGACCCCATGCTCACATAGCCAAACTAAGGTCTGTATTCAAAAGTTGTGTAGGGGAGGTTTGACTTAGATATGAACTTCATCGGGTTGGCGGGTGTTTCCTCTATCATTGACGAGATGCAATAGTATGTTTTACTGAGCTACCCTATAATTCCATCTAACCTTGGGATCAGTTGAGAGATGCATTTCTAGCCAAGTACTATCCAGTGTAAGAATCTTAATCACAAGGACAAGGTGAACAATTTTGTGTCACTATGAGAGAGTCGGGTAAGTAGCTCTTGGGCCAGGTTACTTAATTTTGAGGAGTGTCCCAAACCACTGCATTGACAATGAGTCGTTTGAAAGAGTACTTCTATTGGGTAAAGACAAATAATAAAATAATATTCGATACAATTTGGGGGGTTCTTATGGTGAGTGCACTTATGCTGAAATCGCAAAGAAGTTGGAGAAAATTCTCGCAACAATAAGGCTTGGAGTAATAGAAAGTCAGACACTAGGAGAAGCACTTTGCAGTGCAAGCTACACACAATCTGACGACCATTGGATTGTGAATAGATAGCTCAAAGGAGGTATGTCTGTTACAGATCGAAGCACCGAGGTGTTGAGGCATTAGCGGCAATGATCATGAATTTTGAGAGTGATGGTATTGAAGTATGGTCTTTGGTTGCGGCACTTAAACAAGGCGACTATCGGTCAAAACCAAAGAAATAAGATTAGATATAAGCATAACGAGTCTCCACCCACGAAACCATCTATTGAGAAGGCTCCAAAATTAGATCTTAAGGCTCTACCACCTCATGTGAGGTATGTATTCTTGGGTAGAGATGACACTTTGCCGGTAATTATTGCATTGAATTTGAATGTACACAAGTAGAATGTTGGTCGAAGTTTTGAAGAGGTTCAAACGAGCCATTGGCTGGACTATTGCAGACATTATTGGGATCTCTCCCAATATTTATTCACACAAAATCCAACTCATGCCGATTACAAGCCAAGTATTGAGCACCAGAGACGATTGAATCCACCTATGCAAGAGGTAATGAAAAAGGAGATCATTAATTGGTTGATGCCAGAGTCATATATCTATTGCAGATAGTAGTTGTGTATGCCCTGTTTAGTTTGTGACCAAAAGGGGGAAAGGACGTAGTGCCCAATGAGAGGAATGAGCTTATTGCAATGAGGCCGGTGACTAGATAGAGAGGATTTGTATGGATTACCAGAAACTGAATGCATGGACTGAGAAGACCATTTTCCTATGCCCTTCATGGACCAGATGTATATAGTCTCCGCAGGAAAAGGATGGTATTATTTTCTTAATGGTAATTCGGGTTACAATCAAATCTCTATTGCCCCTGAAATATCAAGAGAAGAACTACTTTACTTGCCCTTAGGGGATGTTCGCATTCAGATGATGTCGTTTGGGCTATGTATGCACGGATTACTTTCTAGAGATTTATGATGTGGATATTCTCAAATATGGTGGGGACATTGTTGTGGTGTTTGGGATGACTTTTCAGTTGTTGGCGACTCCTTTGATCAATGTTTGAGTCACTTGGACGAGGTTCTCAAAAGATGTGAAGATTGCAATCTTGTGATAAATTGGGAAAAATGTTACTTTATGGTTAAAGAAGGTATAGTATTGGGCCATCGCATCTCGGAGAAGGGGATAGAGGTTGATCGAGCAAAAGTTAAAGTTATAGAGAGACTTCCTCTACCCATCTATGTAAAAGGTGTGAGAAGCTTTCTAGGACATGCGGGTTCTACCAGAGGTTTATTAAGGATTTCTTAAAAATTGCACACCCTGTGTGCAAATTACTTGAGAAGGAATGAAAATTCTATTTTAATGAAACCTATCTGAAGGCATTTGGAGAGTTAAAGGAGAGTTTGGTGTCTGCACCCGTAATTATTTCTCTTGATTATAGTAAGTCATTTGAGGTGATGTGTGATGCTAGTGGGGTTGCTCTTGATGTGGTATTGGGACATAAAATGGAGAAAATCCCTCACCCCATCTATTATGCAAGTAAGAAACTAAATAAAGCATAAAAGAACTACACTGTGACTTAACAAGAGCTTCTTGTGGTGGTATTTACTTTCAAAAAAATTTGCTTCTATTTGCTTGGCAAGAGATTCATAGTGCATACATACTACTCCTTTGAGGTAGTTTATGGAAAAAAGGATTGAAACCAAGGTTTAATAGATGGGTGCTGTTATTGCAAGAGTTTGATTTTGAGGTAAAATATAGAAAAGAGACTGAAAATCAAGTTATCGATCACTTGTCGATTAGAAGATGAAACTATGCCAGAGTTGGGTGAAAAGATGAAATTCATGATACCTTCCCGTAAGCATGAAATGGCCGCGTCTCATGACTTGATTCCATGGTTCACTGATTTTGCAAATTATCTGGCAATTGATATGTACCATCAGAATTGTCCTTCCATCATAGCAAGAATTTCATGCATGATGTGAAAATTATTTAGGATAAGCCTACTTATACCAAAGTTGTGCTGATGGGATTATTCGTCCTTACGTGCCGGAGTTGAGATGTTAAGTATTTTGGAGGCATGCCACTCCTCGCCTGTGTGTGGGCACCATAGTGGTATACGGACAACCCACAAGATCTTGCAGCGTGGGTACTATTGGACAACCATTCTCTAAGACGATCACAAGTTCGCCAAGTCATGCGATAGGTGTCAAAGGGATGGAGGAATTTCGAAAAGGCAAGAGCTCCCTTTAAATCCCATTCTAGTAATTGAGTTATTTGATGTTTGGGGCATTCTTTTATGGGCCCATTTGTGAGTTCTCATGGGCATTCATTTAACCTCCAAAACTTTTCAAATTCTTGTCCCAACTGTTTCCCTCCCCTTATTTCCTTTCTTTTAAATCATAACACCATATCTCTTCCTTCAAAACTAATCATATTCCCCCACTCCCGAATTCCCCCAATTCCCAAAACCGTTTTATTCTAAAATACTTAGTTCTCTTTATTTCTTATTTCTACGGTCGGTGTTCAAAGGTGGGCATGTAGGTTTGTTGAATATCACTCACTCGTACACTCTATTACGATTTTTAGATATTTCGATTCCCTTTGCTTGATGAATTCTCGTTTTTTGTGTTGGAAACAAAAATTAGATTGCTGGTCTTGACTTAGGGACAAATTGTATGTTTATGCTTGTCAAATACTGGGTAAAGGTCCCTTAGAATGATAGAAACTGAATGGGTAGTGGTATGTTTGGGTTAAAATGAGTTATAGACTTTTCGACTTAGGGTTGGGGTAGCATCTTTTGAATTCGAGAATGAACCTTGCGAAATCGAAACCAATAGATGAAGAAATGGTCTTGTAATTGATAGTGCCCGTCAACCAGTAGTGCGTCTGAACTGGAATGTGATTTGTGTTTCAGTTCGGACATCATTATTCCGGGGAAGGTTCAAGTCCTTGGCACCATCTCTTCGGATGATTAGCACTTCCGATGATGAGTGGGATCCTGAATACGTGCTCCTAGTACTCGGACCCCTACAACAATTGCAACAGCCACTCGGGGCACCCCCAAGAATGTGCCTTCCAGCGTAGTCACTGCCTCCTAGTCTGATGAGGAGCGCAAACTGAGGCACACCATCTGGGTCTTCCTCGGGTTTTGAAGGAGCGTCTGGCTCAGAGGGCATCAGTTCAGAGTCGAACCACTCTACGGGGTCGAATGAGGCCACTGCCTCCAATTTCAGATCAATTAGATCCACTCACCCAGAGGTGCCTGTCCACAAAGCATTGTTTGTTGAGGCTCATACTTCGGAGTCTGCTCCGACGCCCTAGGATGATGTCCCTGCTCTATGTTCTGATATCCAACCGATGGTTCATAGATATTAGTATCAAGTCTATAGGGATGCAAAATTTCTTAACGACAAGGGGGTGATGACCAGGTTTGTGACAGTTGAGCCGAGAGTTCTCATAGGGATCCTTCACACATTCCCTAATGTGCATAGATTGTTTACCCGCCACAGGCTCGAGTGGATGGCTAGGAGTCTGGGGTAGTATAGAGAGGATATTGTTTGAGAGTTCTAAGCTTCATATGTGGCGACTCTCCGAGGTTGTTTGGACAGGCAAGCGAAACTTCCAAACAGGACCCCTCACACAGGTTCTAGTTCAAGCTACCTGGTGGATATTTTCTCTAACCAATGTTCGTCATTTCTTATGTGGCACCTCTATAGATATCTCTGACCCCTTGACCCTAGAGTTTGATACAGGTGGTGTATGGTCAAGAGTGGCCAGTTTCAAAGGACTAGCTATCAGAGAGAGTCCACCAAGAGGTGCTTGCACAACAACTATCCATTGGCGGTGAGGGAGAAGACTGGTGTTAGACCCAAGGCCTTATCAAAAAGGCCACCCTCACTTTAACATCCGAGTTCTTCTAGCTGTTAGTTCGCCACCACCTATCTCCCACGCCACCAGATAACATTCTTACATTGGATAGCGGTATTAGTAGCAACTTTGGTGGCCGGTTGGAGATTGACTTCGCAAACTTATTTATACCGATGATACTGAAAGGGATTTAAAACATCTACTACTTACTAATTCACTTGTATGATCTTCCATTTATGAAAGGATACTGAGTCCCAATTTGGCACCATGATGCCCTCCGTACTCCGGCTGGAACTGTGGATATAGGTCCATCAGGATCAGTCCAATGTGGTGGCACCACAGAGAGGGCCTAAAGTTGAGTTACAGCTGCTGAGTTAGAATACGACTAAAAATAGAATAAAAAGCTAAGCGACTTCTAAATATATATATATATATATATATATATATATATATATATGAATTTAATTAAATTAAACTATATGATAATAAGTTAGTCATAATAATATAACATGAGTAAGGAAGGAAGAGAAATCAAATTTGGGCCCTTTTCCCAAATTTTAACAACCTATCCTAAATCTAAAATGGCCCAAAAAGAATGTTGCCCATTATATGACCTGCTGGGCCCTAAGAGATTTGTTTTCTTTCACTTTTTTTGGGACTCTTAGCACATTTTCCTTTCAAAATATGTGTATACATTTCGCGTATATCACGGTCTGTAGGGTTTATTCCATCGATTCAAACATCCAAAACCTGCATTTAGTAAAAAAAAATATATCCTGCATTTCAGTTTGCTTTTACATTTTTTTCCACCTGTATATCGTATATGTTGATCGTATATGAGTGTATACAGATCGTATATCGACCTATTTTTCTTTCATTCAAAATTATTTTTTAACAAAAATCTTCTATTTAGCAGTGGAAACAAAGCAAAGATATATAGGGGAACATCTAGGGTTGCAAATTTGGGAGGTAAAACGATAAAACGGATGGGAACGAGCCCACTCCAAATTCAAACATCAAAATTCCTTTCATCCTTTTGGCGAAACAGACTTTTTTGGGATTTTCAAACCATTCAAAAGGGGAAAGAGGAAGGGACGGTCGTGATTGATCGATTATCTTTGGGCAAGACGTGGAGCAATCTCATGCAGGCAATGACAACTCACGACTGGCAAGACTAAAAGCCAACCTGTTGTACGTTCTTTCAGGGCGTTGGATTTCAACGTATTTCCGGGATGAGCTTCTGGGTCTCTTCTGTTGTAGGGGAAAGGAAGTGGGCCGGGTCAAAAAAAATGGGTCGGTTTTTGGGGCTAGAATTAAAAAAATGGGTTGGGTGAAATCTGAAAATGGAAAAGGACTTTGGGCCGAGTCAATTGTTCAGAGGAAGAAAATGAAATGGTTTGGGGGTTTGGATTTGGCTGGAAAAGGGATAGCTGAAAGCGTTTCAAGGGCACAAAACTTTTGATAGAAAAATCATGAATTGGTAAATTGATTTAGAACGTAACTACATTGAATTTGATTAGCACATTTGTTCTAAACTAGTAAATTGAATCAATATAGGTATTAACGAGCTTCATAAATTTAACGAGATAAATTTAACTAGCTTAATCAGAATATAAACAATTAAGTATTTAAAACTAATTATAAAAGTATTTAATTGATTAAAATAAAATTTTTCCGTGATTTTCAAATATTTATAAGATAAGCTAAATATATGAAGGACATACACTATTTTAAGATTATAAAGCTACTAAAATTATTTTAAAATGACTGGAAGAACATTTTGAATTTTATAAAGCTAAATATTTTAATTCGTTCAAAATTTAAGAAACTCGCGAACTAATTTGACGGGGAGGGTAAAATTGGGCGTCAACAACTATCTCTCATTTTACTTGGATTGATGCAAAATTCGAGAAAAATAATTTTGACTAATATAATTTTGACCGAACACGTATTCATCTTTTAACAAGGGACTCGGTAAGGACTTTAGGCATTATGGGCGAACACCGAAAATGGGTTTCCTACATATCTCAGGCTACATGAGAATTCGGACACTTGTAGTTCGATACACTTGATTTAATGCATGATTTTTTAAATAAATCGAAAGCCACCTCGATACCGAATTATGAAGGTACAGAATGCTCGAGAATAAGATCCGAGAACGAATGTTGGAATACAACCAAGTTCTCAACATTGAGCTCGCCTACATATCCTTATACCTTTGGATCAGGTTGCTTGTACGTCGACTCTATCAATTGAGAAAGGAAATCTATTATGTTAGATAATCTTGCTTCTGGATGAGAGACAATAGGACGAGTATGAAAAGAGGCTTGTAATCTCTTATCCTAAATGTGGTTCTCTTCACATACATAGGTAAGAACTGTACACAGACATAATTTTTGAAACTCTTGGTGTATCATCACTCAATTGGAAATTTCTTTCGGTAGTATCAAGATTCCGGATGCGAGACCGAACTGACAAACTAAAGAAAAACAACATGCCTTCTGATAGGGGTGTGGTTTGATTGTGGTGGAAGTCGCTCCTCTGCTCGCGTCCTAAGAGTTTTACATTCCTCTTTGAACTGTCTCCGAGTCTGCAGCTAAGAAAAAGTTCCACGTTGTGTTGCATCCTTTTTGATGTCGTCCGCACCTGTGGTATGTTTTGGAGAATTCATCCTTTCGGATGCTCTCGACAAAGACTGAGATAAAACTTGTCAGCATAAAAATGCAATTTAAATGGGAGACAATGTCTTTTACCGTGTCGACACTTAATCGTTCTCCTCAACATTTGATGTCAACTCAATTGGTTTGACGTAAATCAAATAAAGCTTATTTCTTGTGTTTGCAATATAATCTTCAATGCACTCTTCATTTGATGTCAAAATAAATAAAGCTGATGCAATGCTGATATTTTCTTTGTTGCTTTCGATGATTCTCTTGGCATTAACTCTTGCCAAATAAAGATGCAGTTGATGTTGAGGGGCAAATATTTCCTTTGAGATGCACGATTCCTCCTGTGGCAGTGCATGATTTCTTGCGGGGCATGAATATTTTCCCGCGATGCGTGATTTCTTGCGGGTATGAATATCTTCCCGCGATGCATAAATTTTTGCAAGACATGAATATCTTCTCGCGATGCATAAATTTCGACGTGGCATGAAATCTTCTCGCGATGCATAAATTTCTGTGAGGTATAATATCTTCTCGAGATGCATAAATTTCTGCGATGTATGAAATCTTCTCATGATGCATGAATTTCTGTGAGGTATAAAATCTTCTTGCGATGCATAAATTTCTGCGAGGTATGAAATCTTCTCGCGATGCATAAATTTCTGTGACGTTGAAAGCTTCTTGTGATGCATGAATTTCTGCGAGGTAGAAATTCTTCTTACGATGCTTGGATATTAACACGCGATGCATGACCTTCCATGATGCGTGAACATTGACTCGCGATGCATGGTCTTCCGCGATGCATGAATATTGATTCGCGATGCTATGTATCCCACGATGCATGAATATTAACTCGCAATGCATGATCTCCGCGATGATGAATATTGACTCGCGATGCATGATCTCCCGCAAGGCACGAATATCTTTCTGCCATGCACATATCTNGATACAATTTTATTCCTTAAATGGTGACACCGCTTTATAAAAAATCCTGTGTACGCCACTGCTCGAAAGAGATCACATAAACACACATGAAAAAGAAAAATTGGAAAGAGATAACAGCCCCCAACGAATGCATGATCAAATGCTTAACTTGTGACGAAGATAAACACATTATTCTATGAAATAAGAACAAAATTACGAGCTAATATGTTCTAGACAAAAGGTGTTGATATTATATCCAGAAGGAGAGATAATTGCAACAATTAACTAAGAGTAGGATAGATAATTATAGAAAGCCTCTTGACTAGATGAAAATATACAATATTAACTAAATGATGTAAAGAAAAGTCAACAGTGAACTAAATGAATTGATTGCTAAACCAAATGGCATAAAGGCATGAAAGTTATGGTGGAAAACTATCATTTTAGTGTATTTAGATGTAACTCTCAATATTCAAGATTTAAACTAAAGAACTTAACAACTATAACGAAAATTACTAAGTTAATCGGCAAGAAAAATCCAACTCACTATAAAACTAAGAGATAGACATAAAGTCACCACTGAAGTTGTTATGTATTTTCATAAAGACACCTTAACTTTGAAAGTGTCTTATCACTCCATAAAACTTTTTAATATCTTTGTAAATTTCCTTCATCTGGGTTGACGCGCATGATGCTCACTGTTTTCAACCCGTTTAGCCCGCCCCGATTCTTTACTATAGTAGAAAAAAAATTTCTTTGTTATTTTCAACTTTCCAAATTCTTGATATTTTCTTCTCTCTCTGTCAAGATTCTTGGAGGAACAAGAAATTGAATTTGATATTTTTCATCAAAATCTAATCACAAGATTTATGAGGGTGTCCCACCCCAATATGACAAGATTAAGAGGATGGTTATTCTTGATGCTTAAAAGGTATTGAGGCTCCAAGCTGCACACAAGTAAGAGGAAGAAGAGAGCCAAGCTTCTCTTGGGGAAGCTTTCATCAGAGGTTGGATGGAGCTATTTTCGATAAAATCAAAGAACTCGAGAACAAGAGGAAGAGGAAGGAGAGAGTTGTGGTAGCATTTGATAGGAGAAAGAAGATCGATGAATCATCTTAATCTCGACCTTTTTCTTTGTTACATTGTTTTTTTGAATGGTGTATTTTCAGTTTAGCATAGTTTCTCCGACTCTTTTATCCTTCATTATTTTCTGTAACGAAATTGAATCTGAAGCTTTAAGTGACCTTGAAGAAAAAAAAATCTTTCTACTGAAAATTAAAAGATAAAACGAATTCTTATCATATTACGTTTCGGGAAGATGATGAATTCATTACCAATGTTGATCTTGTTTTGGAAAAAATAAAGAAGATGAGATCATGAAAAGTGGGCTATCAATGGCTCTTTTGAGTTTTAATTTGGGGAAGATGATTTAAATTAATAAAATAATTAATGATAGAGAAATAAAGTAACACGTGGCACTTTTCAACTGGTTAATCACATTTAAAACATTACATCACGCTCCTCATGTGCGTGGTCACAACGCAGAATAGAGAATGAGTCAAAATGGCCCATTTACAAAGATATTAAAAAGTTTTGTGGGGTGATAGAACACTTCCATATTAAGGTATCTTTATGAAAATACGGAACAACTTCAGTAATGAGTTGTCTTTCTCTAAAACTAAACTAACTGCACACATTAAAAGCTCATGTCATCAGGTTACATTGAGAAACAATAAAGGAAAGTGTATGACAACTAACTTAAAGGACACTACTCGACACTTCCCAAAATTACAACAATCAAACCATAACTAGATAATGATCATCTAATCTTGAAAGGAGACAAGAAAGCCATTCAGACAAAAATTATGCTTACCACATCAATTGGCTTTAAAGAGAAGGAAAGACCTATCATGCTTTGTTTTACATTTAATTAACGAAAACGGCTCAAAAATACTCTTAAACTATTCGTAATAGTCATTAAACTCTTAAACATATTTTGGCTCAAAATTACCCTTCCCTAATATATTGGGTCAAAAATACCCTTCTTATTGATGGAGGTTGTTAAATGCCATGTGGATGTCATATGGATGCAACATTGCATGTCAATAGATTGATTTGTGCTACAGACTAAATAGAAAGGGTCAAAAAAACTCTTAAACTATCGAAATAGCTTATATTTATTCTTAACATATATTTCAGCTCAAACTACCCTTCCCATCAAACTATGTGCACTAGAAATCTATTGAGGTGTATGTGGCATGCATGTGGCATACATATGGCATTTAACAATTTTCATTAATTAGAAGGACATTTTTGACCCAATAGTTTGACGGGAAGGGTAGTCTTGAGCCAAAATATGATTTAAGAGTATATCTAAGCTATTTTAGATAGTTTAAGGATATTTTTGACCCTTTTCCATTTAATTTAATACAAACTTGAATATGCTCTCAAATAATATTAAAAGAAATAAACTAGGGAAACACCACCTTAACACATATAAATAAATGGATAGAATCTTAGGCCAAAACATTTAACAAAGCAAACGGATTTTAATTTGCGTCAAATACAGCAAACACCTGACTAGTTGATCAAACATCACCAGAGAATAAGCAAAGTAAACATATATACTAGATTAACTCAAACTTTGAGAAGAGAGTAACTAAGCCAACATATATAGATCACATCCTCATCAATTATTATTTAAAACGCCACAACAACCAACATAAGCTAAGCTCCAATTTAGCAACATGATCTTAGTATTTAATGCTAGAGCGGGCTAGGATATATTTGAAGAGACTAACACATACTTCATGAAAACAGAAACAAAACAAAGATGAGAGAAGCTTGCTAAAGAAGCTTACATTTAGGATTGCAAGCAACAAACTTCTTTTCGACTAAATTTAAACGAGAGGGAGGATAAACTTAACAACATGGCTTACCAATCAGTAAGAGAAAAATAAAATCAGAACATGGAAAAAGAAACCGTCAAATATCAGCAACTCAAGGCTAACTTAGGCATAATCATTAGGAACTAGTCATAGCATGATTGAAGATTAAAAAAAATACAACAACAGACTTGACATAGAAGAAAAAAAAAAGAAAATGGAAAACCAACACAAACTAGCATAAAAAGACTCACGCTAATCAAAATCATAAACATGGAGTTAGATCATTAAGTTATAGATGAACCAATTTTACACGTGTATAACAGTTGCAGCCAAAAATTGCACACTCTATGATTTAGAGATCAAAACAAACCAAATAAATCATATTTCTAAACTAAATAACATAACGACTTAAACTAAAACAATGCCAGAAAATGTCGCAGATTAAGACACAAAATAACTCTTCATAACAGCCAAAATAATAACACAAAGAAATCACTATAATCTAAAGCAAAACCGAACTAAAGTCGAGAGGAGTTCTACTTTGAAAAGCTTAAACCAAAACTAGAGCACATGAAATTTATGCAAAAATTTGAGATTTGAACGACTACGAATAGCATCGAGAAGCTTAGCAAGAACATTATTACGCTACTGATAAGAACAGGATATTTGCTGGCACAAAAATAAATTTCTCATTGGAACAGCAGCAGCCAAAAAGAAACAAAAGATTTCACAATCTCGTAGATATTAAGTCGAGATAAACGAGCTGATGAGTTACCTTTGTGTGAGCAGTGAGACTAGGACAAACGAGCTGAGAGCGGCGACTCTTCTACCACAAAATCTCAATACAAACAACAAGCCAAGAAATTCAAGGCGGAACTAAGAGGCTACTTCCTCGAAACTTAGAAACAGAGAGTTTGAAAAGAAAATTTTAAGCATAAAACCACTATTGCCAAGAGAACTCCGACTCAAAAAGAAAAAAAACCTTTTTGTAAGCTATTTTTGAAGGTTTTGACCAAACTAAGTCATTATATAAAGCAATTCACCAAAATATATATTTTTCAAAATTTTCAAAACAGTATAAACGTTTTCCATAATAACGTTTAGGATATATTTTATTTTTTAAAAGCCGATAGCGTCAGATTGATATACGTTACTCACAATAACGTTTACTCCTAAAAAGTTACTCACAGTAACGTTTTAGGAGTAAACATTATTGAAAATAACGTTTTAGGAGTAAAACGTTACTTATAGTAACGTATCTCAACCTAATGCTGTTAGTTTTTTTAAAATAAATATACCCTAAAACATATACTGTGAAATACGTTTATAACTAGTTTGTAAAATTTAGAAAAATGTATTACTTTATAATTATTTTATATAATGATTAGTTTGGTTAAAAATTCTCTTTTTGATATCACCTCAAATCCCAATCTTTTTCCTAGTCCTCAATATGAGAGTAGATATTATTATACAAAAGAAAAGAGATTTATGGGGGAAATCTGTTGGAAAATTGAAAGAAAGAGTTTGAATTTTCTTTGCTCATTTTAAGGCCAATAACAAAAGAGATGGAAGAAGACGTCTGGGTGGGACCGGGTATTGTCACTGATGTGTCAGGTGTTGTTGTATTTATGTGGGCTGGGGCGCTGGGAATTAGAGATGATGAAATTGGTCCTGAGCTACGGGGCTGCTGGAATTTAGAAGGGTACTAAGGAGTGGGCTGAAAATTGATGGGTTGTTGGAAATGAAATTTTTCAAAATGTCAATATTTTGATATTTAATAGGATCCATTGTTAATATTTTCATTATTTAGTAAAAATAACAAAGTTTTAGTTTATTATGTATCTCATTTATTTATTTTTATTTGTTTTAATGAGAGAATTAAATGTTAAAAATAAAAAGGAGAAATTAAGGGGAGAGAAAAATAGTAAAGATGAATGATTGATTAAAACTCTCATCAGTTACAAAAATTCAAAATAAAAAAAATACAGTTTGTTCATAACATGATGCAAGTAATATATGAATACATACATTTGTTACTTGGATACAATTTTGTTCAAACGTGATGCAAGTACTATTGTGAATACATACATTTGTTGTTGGATACAAAAAACTGTGATCTTTGCATGCAAATGCAGTTTCCTGAGTAAATGATATATGTAAGAAAAAGTATTCAACTTGGCAAGCATAAAAATATAATAAATATGCATAATATAACTTAGAAACTACATCATATAAAAACAATTTAGATAATAATGTAATTTATAAATCAAACTTGACATTTTCAAAATGTAATGATCTAATGAAAATACCAAACATGATACAATGACGATATAATAATGAAATAAAATTGAATGAATACAGTGAATACAATTAATATGTATTTATACTTTAACTTTGAAAACATTCAAATAACATTACTATTTGTTAAAAAAAATGTATAAATTTTATATGTATGTTTATTTTACTGATACAAACAAGACTCTCACAAATCATATTGAATATAAACACATCAGAATACAAAATCATCCAAAATGAATTCATTAATAAATATCATACAACACAAATACATGAAAATTACATAGCATACAACACAAATTCAATAAATACACCACAACGAATACAAAATCATCCAATTAGAATTCATTATTAAATCTGAAATATCATATTCATGTAAAATGTATTCTTAAATTATTGAATAACTACCAATGTAAAAAAAAATATAAAGAAATGATTAAAAATTTGATACATTATCAAAATTGACAACAATTATCGCCAAAATACAAGAATAAAATAAAAAAAGGAAACTAACAAAAATTGCACGGTCTACATAAGACATTTGCAAATATATTCAATACACATACTAAATTGATTTTGGATACATAAAAAATAAAATCAAACTACATTGTTGAAAAAAAATTGTTCTTTAACTTTAACTCAATATGCAAAATACTAAACATGCAAAAATAATTAATTATCGTCAACTATTTGGTCTTCTCCGTCTTTTTCAAATACCCCACGAGTAGATGATGATACTATATTTTTTATCTGAAGAGAAATAATTTGTTCTGATCGTCTCTCTTCCCTCATTTTAGAAGTAAATCCTACATTATCCGCTATTTCTTGAGTAATACATAGATTAAAGGATGAAAAATCACTAGAAATTTGACGATTAAAATGACTAACTCTAGTAATTCTCTTAGATTCATCCATTGAAGATTGTTATAGAAGTCTAATAGAGATTTATCCTACTTTCAACAATTATGAATGATTTAGACAAAAATAAAATCAGAAAATAAATCAAAAAGAAAAAGATAAAGATGAATACCTTAATTAATGAGATTTGTGTGAATTCAATTTCTGAAGATTAAAATACCAAAAATTACGGCAGAGAGATATGAGAAATTTGAAAATTGAATGAGAAACCTGAATCAGTGGATATACATGGGAAACCTGAATCAGTGGAGTTAAATAAAATAATTTTTTTAATTAAAAAATTAGTTAGAAAACATGTAGGCAGTAGGAGATAAATAGGGGTTTAATCAGGATACATGTTATTTTTTAAAATAATGATATTTTTGATATTTTTACTAATATTTTTAAAGTAGTGAATTTTTACTAATTAAGTTATGAATTTTGACTAGTTTGCTAATTTTTCCTTGTTGATAGAAGAAAGGGCCAAAATGTTGGTCTTTAAACTAAATTGAGATTAATGGTGGATTTGGTCAATATTTACTTAAGGTGAATTAAAGTAAATTAATCAGTGTGATTCTCAAACTTAATGATATAAAATAAATAATTCAAATAAAACTAAACAATTTCAATAACTCAAAATTATAACAATAAATTATGCTAGATTAAATTAATAACATATTTACTAAATTAAAAAATTCTTTAGACAACCTCAAAAATATTTATAAAATATACTAATTATATGCAAAATTATATAAAACGTGAATATTAATTAAAAATTAATAACATGATAAAAATAGTTAAAAATAATATTAAAATATTTTGAATTTTATAAAACTAATTATTTCAAATTGTTTGAAATTTAGAAAGCTTAATGATTAATATATATTGTGGAAGGAAATATTGAGTGTCAACACATAGACCCTTCATGCATACATATGTACGAGGAAGATAACCTTCAATTCAATACCACATTATGCTAATCAAGTAAATACCTCCGCCATAAGTGAATCAAACATCAATCTATCACAATTATATATAATTAAGGATCAATCTCAACCCATAGATCCAAGATACCATAAGAGATAAGACAATTGACATAATTCCTTAACCAACTCATCAACGTAAGCAATTTAACAAGAACTCATTCATAACCTGTCTTTCTAGGTCATGATCCTCATATCATCAATACGTAAATAATTCACCACAATAAGGCATAACTACATTCATTAACTAACTTCATATAAACACAACTATTCATTATACTTCCATAATCAACCAATTACCAATCAACTTCCAAAATAGAGAGTTTCAGGGAAAGCATGGTTTCTTGAAGGAATTCAATATAAAATCACCTTTAAATCATCAGTCAAACCATAATTCATCATTATAGTCGCTTTGAAAACTTTTTACAAGTGAACTCAAACTTAGACTAGAAAGTAGGATTTTTTATCATTGAAATACTTTAAAATCTCTTTCGATTTGAATCCTTGAGTGAAAGATTAATCAAGGATGAAGCATCACCATACCTTTTACTTGAAGAATCCCACAAAATCTACTTGAAAACTTGAAGAGTTGACCTTGAGAACTTGGAAACATCACCTGCAATGGAGGTTCCTTGAAAGAGAGCTTTTTGAGAAGAGAGGTTTCTAACTTTGGGGTTTCGAAAATAATGATATGAAAAATAGTGGTTAATACTTTTAATACGCTTAAAATATGTTAAATCACTTAAAATAACCGTTCACACACTATTAGGGGTCGTGTCTCATGACAGTACACAGGTGCCATCCACGAGACCTAGATTCAACCCCCTTCTCTTCAAGAAAATCACCATCGAACATTCGGTCAGGCATCATTAAAGAGACATCGCTAGATTAAGATGTGACATCTAGTTATTCAGTAGGCACACCATCAATCGATTTGACTACAAACTAAGCCTTAAGTGATTTGAGGCCTTTGAAGAGGATAGGACTAGAAGGGGTGAACACGAAAGGGATTCAATAGTGTCTACTAAGGGTGAAACTAGTATCTTAGTGTGAGGCATTTTAAACCACCTATACCACACACTGGAGTGGAAAGAGAAGGCTCATCGGGAAGAGTTTAAAACTAGAAAGAACTAGGTTTTTCAACTTCTTGTGATTTGTGAAGGAAGTTTCTTTGAATGAGATGAAGGATTTGACATATTGATAGTGAGAAGAAGACAAAAATAAAAAAGAGAAGTCCTTCTTTTGTTTTGGAGAGAACACATTGAATATTTGAATAGGAAAAATATAGAGCACGCGTCTTTATCATTGAAATTGGGTTCCTGAACAAGAGATGCCCTTGGATTTGAAAATGAAAATATATTTGTTACTGACACAAAAGACATGGAGATGACACGTGGCAAGTGACCACTATGCAATAACTCAACATATTAAGGTGAGACTAACCTTGTGAGAGGACCACTCCCTTGCCATAAAATAGCCTTGATCAATATGACTGTATCTTCCCTTTAGCCAGAGTGTCATGAGCACAATGTAGTCGTTTAGAGTATTTTGCTAATAGGAAGAATTTCTCTCTACAATTTTATGCTTTTATTTAGTTTTTAAATATGTAGTCAATTGGTCATATCATATAATAATATTATGTCTTTTAAGTATACTTTTATTTATTTTCTGATTTGTTAATCATATGATGTGCAATTGTAAATTTCTGTATGACACCCTAATTATTTTCGAACCCAACAAGTGATATTAGAACACATGGTTCAATGATCCAATGGGATAAGTTTGAAGACAGGTTCAACAAGGTTTCAAATCAACTTGCAATAAATTTGATAATAATAAAGATTTTTGTCCATCTACATGTGGAAAAGAGATTTAAACTATATTTTTCAACATTCTTGTCACTGCATCTTTGAAAAAGAAAATAAAACATATTAAAATTATATTGACCCATATATATATTAAACTTTATTCTTGACCATGGTAAGTTCGCAGTGATGAAGACTATGTGAAGAGCGAAGATTATCATGCATTTGAAGAAGGGTAGATTGTTAGGGTTTTGCCTTGACGTTCTTTCCTTATTTGAAATTTATTTTTTCCTTAAAGAAAAGTCGAAGTATTACCATAAATGCTTGAACTTATTCTGAAATGAATACATAATTTTTCTTTCATATTTGATTTATTCTTTCCTTGAAGGAAAAGTTTGAAGATCGATAAATTAAAAGTTTTTATTCTCATAGCATAACACAATGAAATCCACAATGTAGTCGTTTAGAGACTATTGGGGAGATTTTCTCTCTACAGTTTTGTGCTTTTAATTATTAGTTTTTAAATAGGTAGATCAATTGGTCATATCATATAATAATATCATGTCTTTAAGTATACTTTTATTTGTTGCTTGATTTGTTAATCATATGACTTGCAATTTTAAGCTTCCGGATGGCGTCTTAATCTCTTTCGAACCCAACACAGAGCAGAAGGAGTAATGCTTTGAGTCTCACTTCACAATTTATATATGCCTAACCCATTGTTCTATGTAACCTTATTTTGTTGCTAACAAAAACACTATGTATTCTTCTCATTGGATCAAAACCTAATGAATACTTATGCCAAGAATACCTTTATTTGGATCAGGAAGAAATCTTACTTTTCTTCTATAGGATTGAAAATTGCAACATCTCACATAAATGATGGTTTCCAAATGCAAAATAAACCATTAACGAAATCCAACAAAGAATTTGAACCCCTATATAGTTCATCAAATCTCTCGTTTGAAAAAGGGAGGCAGTGACATTTCCATGTTCCTTTTGCTCAGCGGCGTAAAAAGCTTTCTTTAAATAGAGAAAGAAATTTGCTCCACCATGAAGGGGTCATACAAGACAACAATGTATATTCACAAAATCTGACTCAGATACAAGAGAATTACAGAATCTGAAAACGTGCATTAACGACTGATGGCTTCAATATGAACCCATGAGAATATTATAAATATTATTTCTCGAGGAATTGATACCTTTTTTCGGCACCAAAACATTCTATTGATCTATATTATTGATCCATTTAGAATGGATCTAGCACAAAAACATTTATTAATGGGTCTAGATAGTTCTTGTGGTCTTATTGGTTTCAGCACTAGCCCTTTCCCTTTTGATTGAACATTTGGAGATAAATCTGCCATGTTCAAAGCATGATTGAGATTGTGCTGATTGTGAGGTCCATCCCCATTTACCAAACTTTGAATATCTTTGTGCCAATTTCAAAGTTTGGTAGAGTTGGTAATCTACAAAGAAGAAAAACTTGTTTTGTGCCAATTTCAAAGTTTGGTAGAGTAGGTAAGCTATGAAGAAGAAAAAAATGTTTTTCTTCTATAGCACTTTGGAGGGTAGTGTATTTGTTCTCTATAAAAGGGGAGGGAGAATTTTCTTCATCTAAGTACACCAAAAAAGAATTACAAAAGGAGAGAAAGAAGAGTGAGGCATCACAGAAGAAAATAATCTGTGAGGAAAAAATAGAGGTGTGAGCGATATTGTAGTGAGGTGGGAAAAATCAAAAGAGTGTTATATCTTTTTGAATGTGTAGTGGTCTTTGGAGTTTTACTCAGACATATAAGTGTAAAATCTACTATAGTGATATTCGTTGCTCCTCTCGGGTCGTGTTTTTTCCCTTATTAGGAGGGTTTTCACGTAAAATCTTGGTGTCATTATTTCTCTTTATTCTCGTTGATTAACCGTTGTTGTGTTCCGCATTTGTTGCCTTTATTACTGCAAATATATTTCTGTTACGGATTTTTCCCAACAATTGGTATCGAGCACAGGTTCTGCTCATTTACAGAATATTTTTTGCAGCTTATTGTACTATACTCAATTAAAAAAAAAATGTCTGGAGTAAAGTAAGAGTAGCAAAATTCATGGTGATAGTGGTTTCTCAACGTGGCAGAGAAGAAGGATGAAAGACTTGCTCATCCAACAGGGTTTGCACAGGCACTAGGCGGCAAATCCAAAAAGTCCGCAATCCATGAAACTTGAGGATTGGGAAGAAATGGATGAAAGGCTGCTAGTGCAATCAGATTGCACTTAACAGATGATGTAGTTAATAACATCATCGTGAAGAGAGTGCATGTAGCATTTGGACAAAGTTAGAAAATCTATACATGTCCAAAACGCTGACAAATAAATTGTACCTAAGAAGCAGTTATATGCGCTGATATGAGTGAAGGTACAAATTTTTTGTCTCATTTAATGTACTAATGGACTAATCAGCAGCTAGCAAACCTGGAGTAAAGACGAGATGGCTGAAGATAAAGCCATAGTGCTCCTCTAACTCGTTGCCATCTTCTACGATACTTTATCAACAAACCATTTACATGGTAGGGACTTATTGAGTTGAAGGATGTCACAATCAGCCCCTTTTGCTTAATGGAGATGAGAAAATGGCCTGAAAATCACGGACAGGCTCTCATCACGAAAGTAGAGGCAGAACCAAAGGAGCTCAAATAACAATGGTAGATCCGAGCTCGTGGAAAGTCCAAGGTCCGATCAAAATCAAAGGCCAGAAATTGCTACAATTGCGATCAACCAGGACACTTCAAAGAGATTGTCCAAATCTAAAAAGGGGCAAAGGGGAAAGCAGCGGCCAGAAGAATGATGACAACATAGCTGCCATGGTTGCAAATAATGACGATGTTGTTCTCTCATAAATGTGAGAAGAAGAATGCATGCACTTGGCAGGTTATAGAGTCGAATGGGTGGTGACAAGCAGCAATCTTATCATGCACACACCGGTAAGAGATCTTTTTTGCAGATATGTAGCCGGTGATTATGGCAATGTGAAAATGGTAACACAAGTTACTCAAAGATTGCGGGGATCGGAGACATTTGCTTAAAACCAAATGTTGGATGACACATTAGTGTTGAAAGATTGTGCGCCACGTACCTGATTTGCGGATGAACTTGATCTCGGGAATTGCTTTGGACCAGATGGATATGAGAAACTACTTGCAAATAAAAAATGGAGACTCACCAAGGCCTGGTGATTGCAAAAGGAGTTGCTCGTGGACACGTATACAGGACAATGCAGAAATAGCCAAGGGAGTTAAATGCGGCTCACGAAGAAAATTTGCAGATTTATGGCATAAAAGAATGGGTCATATGAGCGAGAAAGGATTGCAATTCTTTCCAAAAAGTCACTCATCTCTTTGTCAAAGGTACAACGATAAAACCCGTAACTCCTAGTTGTTGGTAAACAGAATAGAGTCTCATTTAAGACATCATTGAAAGAAAGTCGAATTTACTTGATTTGGTATATTCTGATGTTTGTGGTCCAATGTGAGATAGAATCGATAGGAGGAATAAATACTTTGTTACCTTTATTGATGACGCTTCTCGAAAATTGTGGGTTTATATCTTGAGAACCAAGATCAGGTGTTTCAAGTTATTTCAAAAGTTTCATGCTGATAGAAAGAGAGCAGGTCGAAAGCTAAAATCTCTCCGAACCGACAATGGAGGTGAGTTACACTTCAAGAGAATTGAAGAGTATTGTTCAAACCATGGAATCAGACATGAAAAGACAGTTCCTGGACCCCACAACACAATGTGTGTGAGCTGAGAGAATGAATCGCACCATGTTGAGAAGGGTGAGAAGCATGCTCAATGGCAAATTACCCAAGACATTCTGGGGGAAGCAAGTTCAGGACAGCGTGTTATCTTATCAATCGTAGTCCATCCGTTCCGTTGGAGTTTGACAATTCCGGAAAGAGTTTGGCCAACAAAGAGTTGTCTTACTCGCACCTAAAGGTGTTCGGTTGCAAGCTTTTGCACATGTTACCGAAGGACAAGAACCAAGCTAGATGATAATCAGTTCCTTGATATTCATCGGATATGGAGATGAGAGTTCGGGTACAGACTATGGGAATCTTGTAAAGAAGAAGATCATCAGAAGTAGAGATGTAATCTTTCGAGAAAGTGAAGTTTGGAAATGCTGAGATCTATATCGAGAAGGCCAAGAAAAGAATGGTATAGTTTCCTAATCTTGTACCATTCCTGCTTCTTCTAACCATCCCATAAGTGCAGAAGATATGATTGATGAAAGTTGTCTGAGCATGAGAGGCAACCTGATGAGATTGTTGAGCAGGGGAGCAACTTGGTGATATACCGAGCAAATGGAGTACCAGAAGAAGAACAATCTCAACCTGAGGAGATCAGAAAGCAAAGGGTATGAATCAACCAAATACCCTTCCTCGGAGTAGTCCTTATCAATGATGAAGGTGAGCCAGAAGTCTTAGGAGGGGTGTTGTCTCATCCAGAAAAGAGCCAGGATGAAAGCCATGCACGAAGAGTATGGGATCTCTACAGAAAATGGCACATACCAGCTAGTTGAACTCCAAAAGAAAAAGACCACTTAAGTGCAAGTGGGTCTTTAAACTCAAGAAGAGGAAATGGCAATTTGGTGAGGGTACAAAGCTCGTTGGTTGTAAAAGGCTTCGAACAAAGAAAGGTATTGATTTTGATGAAATTTTTTCACCTGTTGTCAAAATGACTTCTATTACGAAACTATTTTGAGCTAGCAGCTAGTCTAGATCTGAAGTGGAGCATTGGACGTGAAACAAGCATTTCTTCACGGAGATTTGGAAGAAGAGATTTATATGGAGCAACCGAGGGATTTGAAGTATCTGGAAGAAACCATGGTGTGCAAATTGATATAAGAGTCTTTATGGTTGAAAACAGGCCAAGGCAATGGTACAAAAAGTTGACTCTTCATGAAAAGTCAAACGTACACAAAAGACCTTTGTGATCCATGGTATACTTCAAAAGATTTTCTGACAACAATTGTTATTATTTGTTGTTATATGTGGATATATGACATGTTAATTGTAGCAAGACAAAGAGCTGATTGCAAAGTTGAAGACAACTTTGTCAAGTCTTTGACATGAAGAACTTGGGCCCAGCACAACAAATTTAGGGATAAGATTGGTCGAGAACGAACAAAAAAAATTTGTGGCTTCTCTCAAGAGAGTACATTGAAACGTGTACTAGAACGCTTCAACATGAAGAGTGCTAAACCTGTTAGCACGCCTCTTGCGAGTCATCTGGTGAGCAAGCAGATGTGTCCTACAACAAAAGAGGAGAAAGATGAAATGGCTAAAGTTCCTTATTCTTCAGCAGTGGGGAGTTTGATGTATGCGATGGTGTGTAAAGACCTGATATTGCTCATGCAGTTGGTGTTGTTAGCAGATTCCTTGAAAATCCTGGAAAAGAACACTGGGAGGCAGTTAAGTGGAACTTAGGTATCTAAGAGGTAACACAACGAGATTGCTGGAAGGTTGGCTGATCGCATCTAGTGCTAAGTGGGAGCAGGAAGCCTAGAAGATTTCGGTATGATCCATTTCGAAGGGCTAGACTGATGCTGATATGGCAGGTGACCTCGATAAGAGAAAATCCACTCTGGTATTTGTTTCATTTCATGGGGGCTATATCTGGCAGTCAAAGTTGCAAATGTGTCGCACTATCTACTGAGGCGCGAATATATTGCGCTCACTGAAGCTGGCAAAGAGATGGTATGGCTTGAAATATAAACGATTTCTTCAAGAACTTGGATTGCATCAGAAGGGTAGTCGTCTATTGTGACAGTCAGAAGTGCAATAGACTTGAGCAAGAACACCAGTACCATGCAAGGACGAAGCCATATTGACGTGAGATATCACTGGATTCGTGAAAAGATAGAGGAGGATCTATGCAGTTCATGAAAATCCCTACTAGTGAAAACCCTTCAGATATGCGACCCAAGGTGTATCAAAGGACAAGTTTGAGCTATGCAAAGAACTTGTCGGCATGGACTCAAGCTAGACACTGGAGCTACCTCCTTCAGGGTGAAGGGTCTGGAGGGGGAGATTGTGAGGTCCTCCCCTTTACCAACTTTGAATATCTTTGTGCCAATTTCAAAGTTTGGTGAAGTTGGTAATCTACAGAAGAAAAACTTGTTTTTGTGCCAATTTCAAAGTTTGGTAGAAGTAGGTAAGCTATGAAGAAGAAAAAAATGTTTTTCTTCTATAGCACATTGGAGGGGTAGTGATTTGTTCTCTTATAAAAGGGGAAGAAGAAAATATGAAGTGTTAATGTTAGTCGACAAAATTTGAGACCCATTAAAAGTGAACTTTATGAAAAAATAGTTTTCTTAAAAATATAAATTTTGATTAAATTATATAAATTGACGTTTGTAATTTGTTTTAGAATAATAGCTCTCTGTGCATATGATATAATCTACACAGTTAGTTATTGAGGATCAAACAACAGAGGATTTCAACGACAAAAAAATAAAACAATTATTATGAACAAGTAAAGATAAAGAATTCAAGCATATAATATAATAAATAGTACAACAAAGAAAATACTAACATGATATGGAGATTCGAGGTGCCAAATAACTATAATGGATGAGCATGAAAGGAAAGAAAAATGAAGAACTTAGAAGTAAATATATAAATATAAGGATCTAAGGAGTCAACATTATTTTTATTTAATTCTAATTCTAATTTATAAAGGACTCAAAAATTTTGCATATTATTTTATTTTAAAATAAAAAAAAAAGTAATTAGATTTTGATTGATTAGAGTGAATCGGTAGATTTTAATGGAAGTACCTTCCTATTGTTTTGAATTTAAAACAAAAAATTATAAAAAGAAAAATATTATAAAACGTGGATAAAAAACAAAAATTAAGAGAAAAGAAAAAAAAACTGAAAAAATGCCTCTACCGCGCTAGGAGCAACCCCATGTAAGCGTTGTCCTATTAATTGATTTTACCCTTAAATACTGTTTTTAAATTTTTTTATATAAGTATATTTCGTAAAAGTTTTCGACGATGCCGTGTCACGTGAAACCTTACATATACATAAATCCGGTCCTACTTTCGAGTTCATGGTGGACTTAATTACCTTGCATTTCTGAATTGATCCATAAAGGATCGATCTTTGCCTTCACTATTTGTCAAGTCAGTCCCCTATGTCGTTGGAAGATGTTATAGGTCCCAGAGACCCAACATACTGCTGGAAATAGCTCAAAAGCCCGAGAAATGGGTTGTATATATATTGTAATATATATACACTGATGTACAAGTTCAGGGCAACAAATATGTAGCCAAAAACAAAGATATAGGTTGGAAGCGTCATAGCAGGCTGCATAAAGTTGATATACGGTTTATTATACAGGAAAAAGGCTTAAAAATGATATGTATATAGCAGTATACACTTGGTGTATACACAGAATTTCAAGGGTTAAAATAGGGCCAGAGCCCAAATCAGCAGCCTGAAAAGCCCAAAGTCCATTATCTCTTTATTTATTTGATTGCATTTTTTATTTACTAGATTTGTGCCGCTCGTGCTATGCACATGCCCAACAAATTGCTTACTGAAAATTTTGATACATTTCAATTATTATGAGATATTTGAGGTTAATTATTTCTATTTTAAAGTAAGAAATGCAAATTTATAATAACTGTTATAAAATCAAGCTCATAAGAGTATAATCATAAAGAGAAGAAGACAAGAGAAATAGATAGAAGAAGAGGAATTTTTTTCATATTCAAGTGTATGTAAGTCTCATATGTATATCTTACAATAGTGAATGAACAACCCTATTTATAGAGTGAGAAATCACTCCAAAGGTCACCATATTAAGTATCATAATAAATAGATTCATTCTTATCCAAAAAGGTTCATGTAACCTAGTGAATATGAATGGTTGTTCATGTACTAACTTTATGGATTATCCACTTATTCAATGTATTTATAACAATAACAAAGATATTACAAAAGTGCCTTAAATATAGAGGAATGTCAATAGCATTTCCTGCTTGTTGAAAGTTTAACTAAATAAGAAACTAAAACTTTTTACAACATTTGATTGATAAGAAAAAATCAAACAAACAATATAGATTGCTGTCGGAATATAAATCCACCTTAATTTTAACTGTTGAGTCGCATTCAAACTACACAATATGAATAAGCATTAATAATGACCTAGTTAAGCTACCATTGAAACTTTATTTCGAATCGTCAATATATAATAGCATAAAAAAGATTTACTATTCAAATTGATGTTTTGAAACATATAGTATTTTTTAAGCAACCATCATATATGTCTATTCACAAAATTTTAGTACCATATTAATTTGCAACATTTCAGCTTAACTGATCACCAAAAAAACCCTCATAATTTATCGCAACAACATGTAGTAGTGTAACATAAATCAAGACGGGTGGATCAATTAAAATTAGAACACTAGATTAACCAAGTTCCCTTCCTAGTTTTAATATATTAAAATGCAAGATGTATTTTCAGAAGCCTTGCTCAATATCCACAATTAAGATAATATAATCTAACATCCATTCAACAGAGATAAGGTTATCCAATTGATCCCTTTAAGCCATGCACCTTAATTTTGGGGGTCATGAAAATTTTATTTTAAAAAAACAAACACAACTATAAAATCTAAGTAAAAGAACAAAATATAAAATTTGAAAAAGATGACAGTATATGTTTACATATTAACTTTGTTCTTTGCTAGGGTTTAACATTGTTCAGTCGATTCTTAGAACCACCAGACATGATTTTTCTCCTACACAAATACAAATAATCATTTGACATACAAAAAGTGCTAAGCCAAATTTGTGACTCGAGAGTCCTGCAACCTTAATTTGCATGAAAATTTTATTTTAAAAAAAACAAACACAACTATAAAATCTAAATAAAAGAACAAAATATAAAAAACGAAAAAAATGACGGTATATGTTTAAATATTAACCTTGTTCTTTGCTAGGGTTCAACATTGTTCAGTCGATTCTTAGAACCACAAGACATGATTTTTCTCCTACATAAATACAAATTATCATTTGACATACAAAAAGTGCTAAGCCAAATTTGTGACTCGAGAATCAAGAGAAAATGCATAATACAATTTTTGACGATTCGTACCCGAGAGAACCTCCTTATTGTTTGTGGTTTAACTTCAAATTGTATATCAGCATACTCTAATGGTCCAATGTTTTGAACTTCTAGGAGCTCACTTATAGATGCTCCAAGTGCGCAGTCTCCAAAAAAACTAAAGAAGTAAATAAGTAGCTAGGGAATGAAATAATTGAACATTTTATTTGGCAGTGACGCAAAAGAGAAACATGTTCTAAGCACAGACCCAACATATTAAATGCAACATCTCGAGAAAGAGTAAGACATTCTAACTCTAATCTTAAAACAAAAATGTAAGCCATATATACAAAATATCTTATCTATTGACCAACAATATATGTTAACTATCTTATCCATCCTAAAATACATTTTTGGATATCTAGCATATAATCTCATTAAAAGTTACTCTCTTTAAACAGGTAAAATTTCAATTTTTTTTGCTCAAAAACTCTTTGGTTACAAAACAACGTTAAACGTGAAAAAATACTAATCCTTTAACATGGACAGAAACACAAACCCCCCCTTTTTTTTTGAAAAATTTGTATTTAGTTTCCCCCACGTCAACCACAAAGCCCCCCGTGAGGTGTCCCCCACTAAACTTCCCCCCCCCCCTTTTTTTCCCCCCAGGTTTGTTTTCCAAAAGTAAATCCCCCCCCCCCAAAAAGTTTAAAGAAGAAAAAATTTAAAGTTTTGTTGTTTTCCCCCCCCCCTAAATCCCCACACAAATCCCCCCCCCCCGGCCCAGACCAACACAACCCAAAAGACATTTTTTTAAAGGCCCCCCCCCCCCCATTTAAAGAACTTGTTACATGACATAGCCAAAGCAGCAGTGAATTACTTGCATGTCTAAAGAAAAAGTAGAAATATAAAATGCATACATTTTTTAGACATCAAGGTATTCATATCAGTAAATTCACTTCAATAGCAACGTTCAAAGAGGCGATCCGCTCCCATTTATTGTAAATTCAGGGTCAAGCATTAAAGGGTATAAATTTAAAAAGTCAAAGTTTGTAATCATTAAACCCTCCTTTAGTCTACCACGATCCATCTGCCTGTATTGACATATATCAAGCTTTAGGCTTTTACAATCGTGTTTACATGTGTTCAGAAAAATAGGAATACGATAAGTTATTTGTTTGACTTAAATAAAAAAATGTGTGTTCAACTGAATTCATAAAGAGTTATGGAGAAGAATTTCTTATTTACTTTGGAACACATCATGAGGCTTCTATCAACTGTATTTGCAGTATGACTGATTGCAATTCTTCGAAAGATGCTCAATTGATCATTTTGTAGGAGAAGCATCTAGAAAATTGTTATGCATAGATATTGTTGCTCATAGATAATGACATACCATATCGCCTGAAAAGTGGTGCTTCCCTATTGAAAAGATACTGAAAAAAAAAGCAATATGTATCTGAGAATTTTTCAGATATTAGGTGACATGCTATAAGTTCTTATTTACTCAAGATTTACTTAGCGATTTTGTCATGAAAACTATAAATTTTTACACATGTAAAAAACAAATAATACCAACTAACAATATAATCAAAACGTGGCAGTGAAATGTGTTAAATGTAAAAAAAAAGAAAAAAAAAGCAAAACTTAGTCTAAATCGTTAATTCACAGCCTTATAATATTTGTTTTTCTTGCTGGTGCAAAACAACCAGTGAATTTTTCAAAACTTGCATAAGTAACTTATGAAAGTCAAATTGTAATTTTTTTATTATGGAAGATAAAAGAAGACATCAAAATTGAGGTTTTAAAAGTTCCATTATTTATCCTTGATTATAAGACATGACAAGCATAAATACCCATGGATCTTAAAATTATTTATCAGCTCTATATAACCATAAGAAAGTAAAAGAGAGATAGGAAGTTAAGATAAGAATATTGTACTAATATCTTAATGCATGAATTATGAATGTTCAACATAGGAAAACTAATAACGTTATTAGAAAAACACTATCAAATTTTTATAAAGTGTATGTGATACAAAAACCCTCAAATATTCATAGCTAAACAAGTGTATCTTTGAAAGTAAATTAGTAGCAACTAAATTGAGATGCAGTCTTTCAGTAGTTATTTCAAGACTCTAATGTTAGAACCTCTAAAAACGACATTGGAAGCTGAAATTGAAACATTGTCCTAACAGCATAATCTTGTGGACTCTGTTGTCAAATATTTTTTATGACCAAGAAACTTTTGAGATGATGAATTTATCACAATGTTGTTCTGCACTTAAATACAAAATTTGATCTAACACCCAAACATCAAACGTGTGATATACACCTATCACATTTTCGCGTTTCACATGGAAATTTCTTGGCATTCACCAACCACTTTTTTTTGAAATATAAACTGATCATTGTTTCTTCATAGGTACTCTTTTTATATATCAACTAATTTAGTGAAGAACAAACAATCCGTTGGTCCCAAATAACAAAGCAACTCTTACCCTCATAGATTAAGAAAGATATTACATAATAATTTATTGGATTAGGTTATATGGTAAGACTTTTTCCTACATGCCAATTGTGTTTGAGAACATAAGGTACAGTAGATGACATGCTTATTCCATACAACATACCCTGTCCATCTATAATTGAGGCGGATAATTGTTTTTTAGGAAAAAAAACTATGCCACATCTTTGAACTATGTTTTTCTATTCAATATTTTAGTGCATACTTCCTTTAATTTTATTCTTATTGCTTCCTAAGAGTCAAAACAATGGATAATAGAATAATATGAAATAGCCTACTGACATATTTCTCAAATAGGATTTCATCTATGACATATATTTAAATAATTGTGTAAAGCCTAAATACCTTAAACTGTAAATACTAAATACACATCTATGAACAGGGGCAGAGCCAGCCTAGTGGTTCGGACCACCTTCGGTAAAAAATATTAGTATTTATTCATGGTAATAATGAATGTATATGTATATATAGTAAATATCGAACCACCTTTAATTAGTTTGTGTGTTTACATCTCAAGATTTTGAACCCTTATTAAAAATTCTAGCTCCGCTACTATGAACTTCTAAAGCATCTTTCAGTCATAGCCACTGGCCTTGTTGGTCCTACACATGTGATTTTCTACGATGAAATTGCAATATATTAGATATCATATCTAAATAGAGGTGGGGCTGGAGTCACCCTCTAAAACCTAGTGATAAATGATATAGCTTCTATTGAAGTTCATATGAGAAACTCAAATCCAAAAGTGGAATAAAACTTCCTATCCTCAAAGTTTCGCAAGCATATAGTTCTAAGTGGCCATCATGTTTCATAAAAAAAATTATTTAATCAAAAGTTACTACATAAATTAAAATTTGAATACATAACAAATAAATATCATAAGAAGAACAAAGAAGAAAAATACCAAATATAACAAGAAAAAAAAAGTGACTTGGTATTGCTTTTAAGAAAATATGACAGTATATACCTTTATATAATTCTAGATACCTTCAGGTTCACAATCATAAATATTACCAGCTCAAAGTGTTTGCTGAAACCTCAACACCTACAAAGAGATCAAAAAGCAACTGTTAAGAAAGCTGAAAATAGTAAAGGAATTGTATTGAATGCGCTTCTTGCTAAAATATTAGTGAAAGGGAATGAGCAGAATGGAAGGCTATTCTTCTCTTCTTTTTCTTTTTTATAAAATTGGGGACAGAGGAAGTTTTAGGCCATCTTCATCAAATCTCGAACTGTATAGTTAATTTAGCTCTCTAGGAGAAGATGATAATAACACTTTGGCTCTTACCCCTAAGAAAATAACAATGATTAATCATAATCAGGAAGTATAGGAGAGAGATCAAGAACGATATGGAAGGGAGAGGAAAAAGAACATCGTTTGTTTAAATATCAATTATGCCTAATTACATTCTACCCCTGCATATAATAATAAATTATGTTTTGTCCTTGGTCGTCCTCAACTTCACTCTTCTATATAATACTAGATATGAAAGGCCCTTAACGGACCCATTATTTCAATCTTAAATTTATTATTTCGTGACCAAATATTAAAATGCATATATGTGTCGCGAACTTACTCCCATACAGTGTTTTCTTGACCGTTCATCATGATTAACTATCTTAAACTCATTCAATCATAAGGATATGTTTTTTACCACAAATAATAACCTTGAATTCATAATTCAAATTCAAGGTAGAGCTAAAAGTTAAATCTTGAGAGCTCTTTTGAATCTTTAATTTTTTAGAAAGTGCCTTTGAGTATTTTGAGGAGTCTTCTTTAATTTCTAATAACTTGGTTTCAGACTCGATTAAGTGAGTATGACGAATGATGGAATGTATTCATGATCTACATTATCATCGATCCTTTAAGATCATGACCCATATTCGTTAATTTCATTATTTAAATTCAAGAAAGAGCTAAGTAGAGTTCAAGAAGTTTTTGATTTCAAGATTGTGAATCCTTGAGATCAATTATTGATTATGGCTCATGTTTTGGATGAAGTAGTATGAAAATGAGAAAAATCTATACTGAATTCATATTGTTATTTGACCTTAACCTCAGTTGTTCATGCCCCAAAAAAATTAATTTGGCATGAACTAGACTTTTTTTTTATGATTATATCCTAATCATAGGGATACTAATGTTACCAACAAGAAGGTCCTTGAGTTTGAGAAATTCATGTCTTACATTACAACAAGTTCGTTTATCATGAGCAAATAATTTCATCATTTTATAAATCCTATTTCGTCACTAAAAAATCTTGTGAGACGAAAAATATTCGTCTAAAAGTAACAAAGACGATTTAGTGTTCCGTCGCTACAACACTATATTAACTATAAAAGAAAAATCGTCCCAATCCTCAAACATCGGACACGTCGTGAAAAAAGTATGTATATTTTTTTGCCGTTAATATTATGTTTTTGCCAAACAGTTATTACTACCGGACAAAATTATTTGTTTCGAGGTTAATTTTCCCTTCAATCGGTGACAAAATCCAATTGGCTCGATAGTTAAATGTATTTCGTACTTGAGAATCTAATTTCTCCACTAATGTATTATATTTTAATAAAAAAAATATTATTCTGTTCTTTAATGTAGTAGGGATAATTTATCTTACAAAAATTTATTTTCCTATGATATAATATATATATATATATATATATATAATCGTGGATTCCTCCTCCCCCCTCTCTCTCTCCTCTCTCTCTCTCTCTCCTCTCGATATTATATCTATAATCCCCCTCCCAGATATCGTGCCTTCCCCTTCTGGGATAGGGGGGGTGTTCTCGAGCAAAATACCGCATGGCCTGAGGTCGCAGGCAAATGACAATTATAAGCGAATGGTCCCATTGGAGATGGCAGAATTTTTAAATTCTGTGAGGAATGTGCGAGTTTTTCCATTCGCGGGCGGCGAATAGTAACTAACTTCAACTTATTTACATTCTCGAACATAGCATAGGGCAGGAGGTCGGAGGCGGACGGCGTCGGGGAGACAACAGAAGAACAAGATTAAGTAAAGAAAGGAAGACGCGACGAGAATGAAAGAAAGGGAGGGGGGGGGGAAGGGTAAAAGAGAAAACTGGAGCAGCACAATAGGCGAGGGGCAAGGGACGGAAATTGGAACAGGACAAGGAGGAATGTGCTCTCAAAGTGGGAGGCGGAGGGGCAAACTCTGCCCAAAGGACTAGGAGTAGAAATGACCAAGGCAAGGGAATGCGGCGAGAAGGGGGGCAGCAGGAGAGGCCAGGAGACGGAGAACCGGGCGGGGGAGGGAAAGGAAAAGAGTAAGACCGGCAACGAGAACGAAAATGGAAACAAAACAAGAGAAGAAAAATAAAAGGAAGAAGAGACAGAACGGGAGCAAGCAGCGAAAGGGGTGGAGCAGGGGAGAGCCGAGAAGAAAGAGGGCACAGAAGGGAAGGGAACTCATAGGGACGGCGAAGCAAGAGACAGGCGGTGAGGGAGCAGGAGGGGAGCACACACAAAAAACAAACGCACACTTGAATAGAAATAGAAAAGCATAGGTAGGAGGGCAATATTGGTGTGGGTTTTGATGACCGCGACCGTAAAGAGAGGACTCTTTAATGTCCTGCAAGTAAGTGGCAGAATAAAGTGGCCACAAAAAAAATCAGACGCAGGAACTTTGGGTGAATGCAGCACAGCCAATGAATTAAAGCACAACAAACATATACACTCTTCTTTGTACAAGGTAAAACACATCCATGCATATACATGCTCTGTTTATAGATGCACAAAAATGATACAGTACACCCCTATTAGAATGAATCATGGGAGTAACTGAACCCATTAAAATCTATATTAAAACCAACAATAAATGTTTGATATTGGTCGATACCTAATTAATGTTCAGCTAATAGGTTTGCATTAGCTTTGCACAGTTATTTGGTTGTTCCGTCTTTGATTTCTCCTTCCTCGCCTTTTTCATTCTCGATTAGGACCACTCTTCACTGGTGAGCAAAATTTCCCGTTTATTAATTGATTTGATGCTTTTTCTCTTTCCGTAGCATGAAAAATATACTTTAAGACTTAATGCCCATTAACATTGAAATAACATATTAATCGAGTATAACTTGAACCAAATAAGTATGCAGTCCGATAAAAAAAGTTCAAATAAACCACAATCGAATTAAGCTGAGCTGAAGATAGCAAGAAATAATGAAACAACTTAGGCTTATTAACTAACAATAAACGGATCGTAAGACACATTAGAAAGAGAATAATTTTGGGAGCTAAAAGGGGTAAAACTCAAATATGTAGATTTTATAGTAAAGTAAAAACCAAGAACAAATGGTTTACTTGCTATGTTGGGCAAATTATATTCTTAACATTAGTGCACAAGAGAATCTGGGGTGACATTATGGCATACACACTATGAATTCCTACTAAAAAGCAATATTTATTGTGAGTAATCAAAACAACTGCATGATGAGTGAAATCCCACATTTTGAATAGGAAGTATACGACCCTGATAAATAGTCCCTTATTCAATCCTTAATCATTTACCCGTGTACACGCAATAGCGTGCTTTAAATGAAACTTAAACCACTTCTTTTTTTCGCATTTGAACTAAGCATTGACCCTTGAATTATTTTTTTAAAAAAACTTTACCGTAGATTCCAAAATAAAAAAATACTTATAGTATGAAAGCCACAGCTTAGCAGGCAACCGTCATGACAAAGCCCTATGCTCCAATTAAACTCTTGACAGAATTTCACCAAGGACTTGTTGCTTAAAAAGTACAATCCTCCAAATTTAATAATGAAAACTGACACGCTCATTGCACCCACCATTCACCATTCACAGTCAATCTGACCTTATAATTTGCTATAAATCAGAAGTAAAAATTGGCACATATATATCCAAGAAAATGAAATAGCCAAGGCTCCTGCTGTCCTGGAATTAAGTGGCGTTGTTCCTCGTTATCTTTCATGTTCTTGGTTCTGTCCTCAGTTGCGTTGTGTATATTCATTTGTCTTGATCTATGTTTAATTGAGAGTACATTGAGACAAACTCTAGGTCTAGGCCATCCTGACAAGGCAAACCGGCAAATCCAAACAATCAAATGAGTGACGATCAATGACAATGTCCAATTACTTCATCATGATAATGTCCACTATAAAATATTAGTTTATATCATCACTTAAAAAGTAATGGTTATTCCCTTTATTGGGTTTAAGTAATATAGCATCACTTACCCTTTTTAGTTATGGTGCTTGTATTGTAACCTCAAAGGTGGGGGGGGGGGGGAGTTCTTAAAAAAAAATAAAGATAACAACTACTTTATTAAACAACTTCGCTATTAATTTACATAATATAGTACTGTGCTGGAAACTAAGTTACTAGCTAGGTTCATATCTCTTAAAGAACATTTTCATCATATAAGTTTATTGTTCGTAAACATATAATGCAACATATTTATCTCTTTAACCAAAGCACGATGCGGTCAACCTTTGTCACCTTTATATCATTTCAATGCGTTAAGAAAGTGTAGTTTGTCCCATGAATATGATTCATCTACAAATTCATAAGTATTTTTTTTACACATATGGTAAAAAATTTAATTACTTCAAAAATCATTGAAAATAAAAAAGAGAACATTAACCAAATAACTTTCATAATGAAAGATTATCTTCAGGTATTTACCCACGAGGCGACAAAATAATGTGCACCTTATACTGAGCTTGTCACATATGAGGTCATATAAGAACGCCTAAGGCGAACACCTGAAGTTGCAGAGTAGGAGTATATATGTTTTCTTTAAGTGTCCTCATTGGAGCTTAACACACAACATAAAATAAGAGGATATTCAAGAACCAATACTCGAAATAGAGGCAGATAAGTTAAAAACAGTTTTGACAAAAGTGGAGTATATTTCTATTGAATATGTCGTTCCTTTAATGTTGCCAAATCAATATCACTTTTCCATATCATTAATTTCATTTCATCAATAATACCACATTCTTCTCTCTACCTCTAACGGCATAAAAAAGAGCTAAGGTTTTCATACCTTCTAACCCTCCACAAGTGCAAACAATCATTTTGTGGGCTAACACTGAGTATTAGTGTTGTTGTCTACAACTTTCATTAGTTAGAATCTTATATTTTCAAAATGTATCCACTTTTTGTGACATTTACAATTATAATGAGCTTTATAATTCTAAGCTCTAAGCAACAATTTTTGAACTTTTGTCAGTAACATAGTCGTTCTATGTAGGTAGTAAAATCCTTTTAGGACTTGATATAACACTTACGAGATAATAGGGAGATATATTGGGAGGAGGCTGACAAGAAATAGTAGGACATATGCTTGTCACAACATCTTTGAGAGGATCCAAGAATTACAATATCTGAAACAAACTTAATCTTTTTCGTCCAAATACATCCACAGTTTTCCTAACCAGCATAACAAGTAGCATTAGTCAACTAATGCATAAGAGGAAACTAAAACTCTTGAAATATTTATATGGAAGTTCAAAGAAATAGCAGAGAAATTGAAATCGACAGTGAGGAAATAATAATGAGGAAGAGAGAAACAAAATAGATAACTAATAAAAGATGCAATAGAAACTAATTCGTCATTTGCTCCTAAAGGTGCTCGAACCCACTGTTGCTAATGGTCCCCCCCCCCGCAAAACCTCCTCAAGGATTATCTTCTGGCCATGATGGTCTTCTAGTACTGGTAATCCACTTGGTTTTGAGCATCTATTAAGAAGTTTAAGTACTTGTTAGTTCAGAGCGTTTCTTTTCTTAAATTGGGTGTTTTTAATGAAGACTGGGTCAGCGAGATTTATAAGAGTAGGAATAATAAAAAAGTAATAGCTTGCAGAGAGGTATCAGAAGTCCATAGAATCGAGGAGAGGACGTTGACATGCATATAGAAATAAACAATTGTTCTTCAACCTCACTACAATCATGAATCAAAGAGTAGAGATCTATCAATAGACATAGTAAAAATCTCAAAGAACTTGCGAACTAGTTCAAGAACTCAGTATTAACACAAAATTAAACAACAGTATAACTCCATAGAATAAGTCGGGTCATATGAAAATAAAAAAAACATACAGGCAGTTGACTGAAAAAATGACTTTTTTTGTGCTGGGAAACCAAACGAAAAAACAATTAGATTGGATATGAACAGATTCGGAACAGACATATTTTTACAAATTTTAAAATAAGTGTAAGGATTACGGAGTTCTCTTTTTGTTTCGCTGACAACAAATGGAGATAATAGCATACCCGTTACGGAATCTATCGTTCAGAAGACTATAGTAATGTTAAACATTAACCTTGCAAGGTGCTCCAGAAACTCACAGGTTTGGTAATAAAAAAAAATAGAGAACTTTGCAGGGTTGCTGTTTTTTGTTTGTAAAATGGTTTTGATAACTTCTTTGAAACTATGTCGAATATTTGTTATTTAGACGTGAGTTGATGTTGATTTGCTCTCTTGCAAGGAAAAACAACTAAAAACGCAAGATGTCGAATAGTCTATTTATTAGCCGTGAAGACCAATATGCCTTTGATTCGTCCCAATCTTCAATCACTTCTCATATAGTAACTTGTAATCACTAAAATAATTTTGATTTTAGGTATCACCTCTACCCCTTTCGTGTCTTGGTTATTAAATCTTTACATTAAAAGTCTCCAAAAATGAAACTACTTCTTGTGCAAACCTTCTCTAGTCTCTTTTTTTAATGTGTTATAAACCTGGTTCCGTTGGTTTAGCGACTATTTGATTGAAAGTACTTGACTGGTCAAATCGCTTAACCTAAATTTCTAATTAAATCCTAGTTGTTAAAAGAAATTCAATCCCTTGTAAAATTCGAGGCCGAAATGTTTTCTGAAAGTCCTAGATGTCACAGGCAACAAATGATTCTTTGTTGTGAACATTTTGTTTTAGTTACATCTATTGTTTGTCTTAATAATTATAAAAAAATAGTCAAAAAGTATTTTGGTTAAGTCGTAGGATAATCGTGTGTTAGAGAATGCTTCAAATGCCTTAAAAACCTTCTTGAAGCGTAAATAAGAACTTCTTACCATTTTCCCTAAATTTTTTAAGACTTAATTTGTTAGTCTTTCTAAATTAAGTTTTCTTAATTTCTTCAAAAAATCAAGTGATGACTCTTTTTAAGTATATTTCTTAAATTGTTTTATACTTAGAACATTTCAAAAAGTAATTTATCTAAAGATAGATAAATTACGGCATAACAAAAATGGTGACTCTGTTGAGGAATTAGTTAAGTTCTAACCAAAAGATTTGACTATTTGACTAATTGTTGTTATTGAGTTGTTTATATGTGATTATCATGTTTAAATTTTTTAACTGTCATTGCATTTCATGACATATTCCTGTTGTATGCATAGTATATTAAAGGATGATTTTGAAAAATTACAGTCGGAATTTTTCATACTCAACCCTATTTCTTAATGATCGACAATTTATTGGTTCGTCATATGTCCAATGGTTGTCGTGAATTCCAGGCTAAGTTGTCCACTTGGGTTCTCGGTCTTTGAAAAATCACTCTTAGTCAACTAGGGTAGAGCGAAACAAAAATCCCTCAATTTAGCACATTGAGCTAAGACAACCCAACATCCAAGGCGTGTTTGGCTCAATAGAAAGACCACCCTGAGTCCAAATTGGCCCACGACCTAAACAAATGCTCATACTTATGTGATTAAATTTGAAGGATGTATATGTTGTTTGAAAAATCATTATCCTCTAGGGTAAGAGGTAGATTATAGCTTACTCCAGTTGAAGAGATATCTTTGCAAGCTACTGATCCATCCAAAGGCCTTGACACCCTTATATATCAACAATCTCAAGAATGGAGGACCTTCCATGGAAGCTTAGTTAGGAATGTACCCCTGTGTGAGACTGATTATTCGTATCATTATCCCTATTATGTATCCTTATTTAATTTTTTTTCGAAATTTGTAATTTTTATTTTTTGGGGCCATAAAATGTTTCAAATGACATTATACATCCTTCAATTCAATAGGCCCACCTTTGGCATAAAAATGTCACAAGTTTAGGACGTAATATAAATTGTTTGAGTGCTACTTTATATAATTGCTTCGTGTTGGGGTATGTCATTTTGTCTAAAGCAGAATTAATCCAGTCATGTTTGTTAGAGCGCTCTAAGCATATATAACATCCACAACAAAAAAGCCCGTCCAAATTATTTTTGAAGTGTCGTTCAGGTTTCTCAGAAATATATTTATCCTTTACTCCAAAAAAATCTCCTAAATTTTTTCCGTCATAGGAAGGTTGATTTTATAGAATGTCTGCAAAAGACGTCAACACAAGAATAGTCCCAATCTTCACACCGCCTTGCTTGGTTAGTGCGAATAAACTAAAAGTCGATGTTTAACGAAAATTTTATCCGGACTAAAGAGAGGATTTTTGCAATCCACAAACGGAGACTTCAATATGACCAAACTGAATGGACGCTAAGAGAAGAATTTTGAGGTTGAACATGGAAACAACCTCAGTGAAAATAAGATTGCAAAACCATCGCAGACTCTCAGAGCTAGCATGAATACTCCATCACTTGACATTCAAATCTAGAGCCACTGGCGCTCCCCCAAAATCGTCTAGCACCCTCGGGTCCATTACTCATCTTGTACGCAAACTCTTTCGACTGCTCGTTCCACACAGGCTGCTTCTCTTCCATAGGAAAAGGCAAAAAAAAAAAAAAGATTCATATGAGAGAGCATCATATTGCTAGCCTCCTAACTTCGAAAAAGGGAAAGGAAGAAGTTTTGGGGGTTAGATTTAGATTCATGTAACGCATCTTCTCTCAATGTTTCCGTATTATTTCTGTTTATAAGTTATTTGGTATCACGACAACTCCTTTCACGTTGAGTTCTAGCTCCACCCTACCCCTAAGTGTAGGTACGTATGAAGCTCTTTTCACACGCCTAACTCCCTATCCATTTTGGAAGGTATTTTTGAAGTTATCTTAGTACGATTCAATACGCCGGGCCCTACCCCTATACCCTTTCTTTCCCCGCTTGACGTCGTGCTATGCCCTACAGTTATTGTAGGCCCACTTAAAAATCTCGGTCCCTGTCTTTTCAATTTTAATTCTCCCTTATTAATGAAAGATTCTGAAGAGTTTCATATACAAAGCATATGAGTGGAAGAAATTAACTGTGTCCTATGCAAGTTGACCTTCCCAATTCAATCAGAAAAAGATTTCTTTCCATTCAAGTACTCCCATTTACCCAAAATATTTCTGTGGATTAATCTGCTTGAAGCAAAATAATTGCGTGTTTATCTTAATGTCAACTTATTTGCATATCTCGGTAAAAAAAATAAAAACTAACATATATGTCTTTTGAGTTGTTCTTCTCTACAGGTAAAAACTAATAACTGGCCGACCATCCCTACTTTAAAAGATCTAAAGAAATCATACCATCCTTGCCTGATCATTCTTTGGATAAAGGCAAAAGCAAAATGACAAGTACTTCTGAAGAAACTGGAATATTGGATGTGACCATCTGAAATTCTGAACTCACTGATCAAAGAGGGTTGATCTATCAGTTAATGTAACAAATTGCAGACATGCAGGAAGAGCTTCAACAAACCAAAGATCTAGCCAAACTGTCCATTGAATCGAATGAACCACCCCTCGAAACTAGAAGACTTTCTCCTTTTCCATTAGTAAGTTCTCTGTTACCCAACTACTTCCCTACCCATACCACAACACCCATTACTTTCACCCCTAACCCTCCTACCATCGACTTAATTGTATCCAACGCTCCTTACGCCAACACTTCTTACCAAAAGCCACCACTACTACAAAATCAGATTCAAGCACCTAACACTAATCACTCCCAAAACTTCACACCAATCTAACAAATCACACCCCATGTCTCCAATAATCCACGTGTTTTGCCTAGCCAGCCGACATACCCTTCCATAACATTCCAAACTCCACCAGCCTACACAATACCTGAACCATGTCCAGCTTTCCTGTTCAACCAGAGTTGGATAATTATGAAGAAATGGAGGTTGAGAAAAGAAAAGTGTTAACAAGAAATGAATGCTATGAAATACGCCATCTCTGAGGCAGTAAAAAGTGTCCACCTCTTCGAGGAATAATAACAGGGTGTCACTTAGTCATGAGAAGCCTTTGATACATTGCCGATCGCCGGACTTTGAAAGATTCCGATCCGTCGTTATCTCCCCCAACATCCCAATCCAAACATTTAACACTCAAACCCTGTATTGCAATCCCCATTGGCTCCAACAGCTTTCCGAGTACTCTCTTTGCTATACAATTCGTGCGTCATTCCCGGATAAAAAGTGGCGCATTAATATTTGGGCGCTCTTACCCCTTAAATTTGGAACCTGCCCTCAGGGCACGACGCTGTTCCCATGTGCGGTGCATAGCAGATTCGGTAACCTGTTATCCTGTACACCACATGTCGAATTGCCAAGCCACACTGCGCCGTCTGTCTCTCCCTTTCCGCGGCGTGCGGTGCGCCACCGTCGCGTCCGTGCATGTCGTCTGTTCCTACTCCGGTTTGCCTCACGCTACCTCGGCGCACCTCAACCAACGCTTGCCATCCTGTTCAGAACACTAGATTCTAATTCTCACCTTAGAAGCGTCGCTTCCACTCTCCTCACGTGCTTTCGGTGGGTCTCTCGTGCTTGTAGAACCCCTCCCTTACCTACACACTCGGATTTTAAAAATCAGCCTGTCCCCTCATTCACTTAAGTACCCAAGCGCGTGTCTATACACCCGCTCCACTCTCCCTATTCGCTTCTATGCACCAATCCGTCCTTCGCACCTGCTTTCGCGTCCTGCCCCGTCCTTCTGGAAGCCGCTCTCCGCAACCCTTCGTCTCCGCTGTGGCCTCCTTCATACTTCTCTCCTCTCTCATCGCGGCGGCTCGTCGCGGGCACGTGGCGAGGCCTCTCCTCTGCGTTCTCTAGGCCCCTGTCCAGCACCTGCTGTCTCCTACCCCATCAGTGCCGGTTGATTTTCCTATACCGCTACCGGCCCCTTGTCCTGCTCCAGCGCCGCGCGCTCGCCGCGCGCGAGGGATTCCCTGGTTGAGCGCCCGTCTCGCGAGCCCCGCTCGGGGGCCTCATGAGCAAGTCCCATCCTCCGGCCCCCTCTCTAGCATCTCCCCCGGTCCCTCTGGATAGACCCAATCACGTGTGGTCCCTCCGGCCCCCCACCATTCCATCCCCCTTGGAAGGGGATAAGGCTCGGGTTTGAACAAGTAAGGAAAAGCGCAGTTAACGATGGTCTCAAGTCTTGAAAGGTTACAAGTATCACTGCTTTGCATATCGCCAAAAAATCCTTACCATCCATGGCTATAGGATTTCCTAGGTAAAAGAAAGAGACGTGTCTATTGTATCTTTTAGCTCTAAGCCAAGGCCACAAAGGTATTTTGGGTTTAGTTTTTCCATTGGAAACTTTAACAGATTCCCCACATCAAATATTTACCCACCATCTCCACAAGCTCCAATCCCAATCTACCATGAACAACAAAATTACAAACCATCCCCCCCATCTACCAAAATACACTACCAAATTACCAAGCCAATGCACCGGCCTACCAAAGTCCTGGACAAAACAACCCCATTGCCAACAATTCGACCCCGCCTTAACCTTGAAAGAAAGCCTCCCAGAGTTTTAACTCCTTTGGCAAAAACACTTACCCAACTCTAAGAGCGTCTAAGAGCGGAATGATTAATCCAACTAGTAGACGCAAGGACAATTAATCCTACATCAAAGTTCTTCTGAGTGGATTAACGGTGTGCTAATCATTCTGGAGGGGAAGGACATGATATAGAATGATATATCAATATGAAACATAAGATTTAAGACTTGATCAATAAAAGAGTCATCACTCTCCAAGCCATGTCCCCAATGTGAACCTTAACCCATTGTCGAATCATGGGGGAGAAATCATCAACATGATTGAAAGAGATGAAGATTGGCTCGCTAATGTGACTATTAATGAAACAAATTTCAACTCGCTCATATCAAAAGTGGCCTCATTGACCATAAAGGCTTGTCAAGAGTTTGTTGTGATAACTGCACCTCATCAGGCATTTGATTTGGAAAAGGAAAGAAGTAACAAGCATCCCAAAGAAAAGTTTGTTGTCCAGGAGGCTACAACTCAAGGGATGACACATTCTAGAAGATGCTATGTTCTAGAAGAGTTAGATTAGGAAACACAAAAAAAGAACCAAAAGAGGACAATCACAGAGGGTGAGGCTGAAGATTTTTGGCGAAGAATGTAGCATAAGGAGTATTTCATTATCAAGCATTTGAAGAATATGGCAACTATGGTAAGTCATGTCATTGGTATTCACCAAATCTCTTTCCAAGAAGAGGAGTTCCCACTCGAAGAAGTGATGCACAACTGTGCCTTGTATATCACCGTCAAATGTAGAGACAAGTTTGTAGCTCAAGTATTGATTGATAATGGTTCATGACTCAATGTTTTCCCATTATTAAACCTTACTCATCTAAATTATGATGTTGGAAAAATCCGTCAAAGTCGCACGAATGTAAGGGCGTTTGATGATTCATAAAGAGAGACCATGGGAGGGGAGACTTGTTATCCAAATGGGGCCTGCATAATTTGTCACTGAGTTCCAAGTGATGGGTATTCCACAAACTACAATATGTTTCTAGGAAGACTGTGGATCCATTTGGTCGGATGAGTTCCATCCACATTGCATATAATCTTGAAGTTCATCTGGGAGGACCATGAAATTGTCATTCATGGTGAAGGGAGTAATTGTAGTTACCCTGGATTCTCCGTTCCAATTATTGAAGATTCTTCTTAAGGTATTGAATTTCACATGGTGAAGATAATGAAAACTGCTTTTGAAGATAAAACACCGCAAGTACGAACGCCGCCGATGTATAAAATGCTTGCTACAACTATGCTACGAAGCAGTTTTGAGCCTAGGCATATGTTGGGCAAGAATTTGGATGGCATATCCAAACCTCTTTCTATTCCACTTCAAAATTAAAATTTTGGCGTCAGTTATACCCCAATAGAGGAGGAATTATTCAAAGCAGAAGCAAGGAAGACACATGGCCATGATATACCGAAGCCTATTCCATAATTGTACCAGTCATTTGTGTCTAAAACTTTAGCCTGAGATTGATGGTCTAGTGGAATAATAGAAATATTGTTTGATAAAGAAGATTCTGCTGTGATAATGGAAGAATACACCACAATATCCACCATTCAAAATGCCAAACCTGAAGAGATGCTATTGAATTGGATGACCACTCCACTTATGATTCATCGAATGACATGGTAGACAAAGACAAGATTTGAAGTTTTACTTTTGAAAATCGGTGATGTTTGGATGAGGCCTAAAACCACCCTTCATGTCACTTTATTTTTATCGTAATGTTTAAAAAGGAAATGACTCATGTTGACATGAGTCATGACCAAAGTTTATACGCCTTTTTAAAATTCCAATGAAAAGTCTCATTTCTTTTAAATTGATTATTTTATCTTTGTAAATTACTCTCCAATATATACATTTAAACTCTTTCTATCTAACATAGTTGATTTATTGTTGTATTCAGTAAAAATGAATCTAAACTTGTCAATGTCTTGAGATGTCACGAACATGGTGAACCAAGTAAGGTCAATGAAGATGAATGTGAAGAATATGATGAAGAAACTATGATGCATGAACACCTTACCGAGGACTTGAGGAACCTTGAAGATGATAAAAATCCCAATCTGGATGAAATAGAGATTGTAAACTTGGGAAATGACGAGTTAGTTAGAGAATCTCAAGTTAGCATCCACTTGGCAACAACAGAAAGAGCAAAATTGGTCGAGTTGCTCAAACAATACATCGATGTGTTTGTGTGGTCTTATGATTATATGCCAGGGTTAAGCACTGATATTGTTTCACATAAGCTGCCTGTCAATTCAGAGTATTGTCCGGTAAAGCAGAAAACCAGAAAATTCAAGCCCGCTTTAAGTTTAAGGATAAAAGAAGAGGTCATGAAACAAATCAAATCAAAGGTCATCAAAGTGACCAAGTATCCCATTTGGTTGGCTAACATTGTTCCACTAGCAAAGAAAGACAAAAAAATCAGGATATGCGTGGATTATCCGGATTTCCACAACTCGTGTCCAAAAGATAATTTCCCCTTGCCGAATATCCATATACTCATCGACAATTGTTCCAAGCATGATCTATAATCTTTTGTGGATTGCTTTGAGGGATACCACCAAATTCTAATGGATGAAGAAGATGCAGAAAAAATAGTATTCATCACACCTTGGGGAGTCTACCATTATCGAGTGATGCCATTCGGCCTCAAGAATGCTGGAGCCACTTATATGAGAGTTATGATAACAATTTTCCATGACATGATCCACAAAGAAATTGAGGTGTATGTGGACGATGTCATCATAAAATCCGTGAGAGTTAAGATCATCTGAAGCACTTGGAAAGTTCTTTGACAGTTTACGTAGGTATGATTTGAAGTTGAAGCCAACTAAACGTGCATTTGGAGTACCTGCAGGGAAGTTACTCGGATTCATAATTAGTAGAAGAGGTATCAAGCTCGATCCTTCTAAGATCAAGGCAATTCAAGACTTGCCTCCTCCAAAGCTAAGAAGGAAGTATTGCTTTTTTAGGGAGACTGAATTGCATGTGGTTATTCATAACTCAATCAATGGTGATATGTGTGCCCATATTCAAGTTGCTACGAAAGGATGCGCCAACCAAGTGGACCAAATAATGTCAGAAGGCTTTTGACACCATCAAGAGTTACCTTTAAAATCCACCAGTATTGGTGCCACCACGTGCAGACAGTCCTTTCCTATTGTACTTATCCACCTCTGACAACATATTTGGGTGTGTGTTGGGACAACATGATGAGACTGGAAGAAAGAAGAGAGTTATATACTATTTGAGCAAGAAGTTCACATCCTATGAGGCTTGTTACACCCTGTTAGAGAGAAATTTTGTGCTTTGACTTGGGTTGCTTGACATTATCTGTCGGCATATACAAAACATCTCATTTCGAAAATGGACCCGCTCAAATACATATTTCAGAAAGCAATGCCCATAGGAAAGCTAGCAAAGTGGTAAATGTTGTTGAGTGAGTTAGACATTGTGTACATGACTTAGAAAACAATTAAGGGCCAAGCCTTGGCCGATTATCTTGCTAAAAAATAGTAGATGAAGGATATGAACTACTCAGAACATATGTACTTGATGAAGAAGTATTGTTTGTAGGGGAAGAGATATCATAATCATATCCTGGGTGGAGAATGTTCTTTGATTGAGAGTGAACTCTAAAGGATTAGGAATTGGAGCAGTGTTGATATCTGAATCGGGGAAATATTATCCAGCAACAACAAAGCTTATATTTCGATGCACTAATAACATGGTTGAGTACAAAGCTTGTACTCTTGGCATCGTAATGGATCTTGACATGAATGTTCAAGAATTAATGATAATTGGTGATTCAGATTTGTTGATTCATCAAGTTCAAGGAGAATGGGCCGTAAAGAATTCTAAAATCTTATCTTATGTAAAACTGATACTGAGGTTATGCAACTGACTTAGGAAGATCGAGTTCAGACACACCCTGAGAATACAAAATGAGTTTGCGATGCCCTCACAACCATATCATCCATAATACAACACCTAGAAAAGAGTTACATTGACCCATTTGAGATACGTTTAAAAGAACAACCAACACATTGTTCACATGTGGAAGTGGAACTAGATGGAAATCCATGGTATATCGATGTGAAAATGTACTTTGAAGTTGATGAATACCCCAAAAAATCAAATTGAAGCAAAAGAAAACAATTCGAAGAAGGGAAAACAACTTCTTTTTTAATGGAGAGGTTCTTTATAAGAGGACACATGATCTGGGATTGCTGAGATGTGTAGATGCTGCAGAAGCCACAAGATTGCTTGTAGAAGTGCACGCTAGAGTGTGTGGGACGTACATAAATGGGTTTATGTTAGCAAAGAAAATCTTAAGGGTGGGATATTTTTTGATGACTATGGAAAGTGATTGTGGTCGATTTTTCCAAAGATGTCTTAAATGTTCGGTACATGGAGATTTGATCAAAGTACCTCCCCACAAGCTAAATGCGATGAGTTCCCCTTGGCCATTTACAGCCTGGAGCATGGATGTTATTGGACAAAGTAAGCATGCTGCCTCAAATGGTGATATATTCATTTTGGTCGCCATTGATTACTTCACAAAGTGGGTCGAAGCTGCTTCTTACAAAGTTGTGTGGAAGAAAGTTGTAGATGATTTTGTCCGCAACAAGTTGATATGTCTTTTTGGAGTTCCTGAGTCTATCATCACAGACAATGGTGAAAATATGAACAGTCACTTAATGAGAGATATGTGAACAATTCAAAATTACCCACCGTAATTCAACTGCATATCGTCCTCAGATGAATGTAGTTGTGGAAGCTGCTAATAAGAACATCAAGAGGATACTGAGAAATGATTAACAACTACAAATGTTGGCATGAAAATTTTCCCTATGCTTTTCTAGGTTATTGCACCACAATTTGAACCTCAACTGGAGCAAATTCGTATCTATTAGTACACGGAACAAAGGCAGTGATACCAGCTAAAGTTGAAATTCCATCTTTGAGGATTATTCAGGAAGCTGGATTGAGTGATGCCGAATGGGTTCGTGATCGATATGAGAAGTTAAAAAAATGAGTGATGTTTGTCATGTTCAGTTATATAAACAGAGAATGGCTTGCGCTTTCAACAAGAAAATAATAGTTCAGATGTTTGAGGTAGGTCAATTGATGTTGAAACACATTTCCCCTCATCAAGAGCAATATAAAGGGAAATTTGCACCTAACTGGCAAGGACCGTATGTTTTCCACAAAGTACTATCAAGAGGGGATTTGGTCCTAGTAGAGATGATGTTCAGGTGTGGCGCAATGCTATCAATTCAAATGCCGTCAAAAGATACTACATTTGAAGGACTATACTTCTTTCCATTAGTTCCATGTAATTGCAGTTTGCTTGTAATCATTGTCGCCTTATGTTTTGAAACATCCCCTGTTGTACTTGAACTACGTTCGACCTGAATTCTCACGAATGAGATACGTAGGCGGTCTATATCGACCTCGGTCGTTTCCTTATCAAAATTTCTTATTTAAGTCAACTATCGAAAGGAGAACTACTTTTGACGTGATTCCTGCTTCATCAGGATAGTAGGCGCCAAAACGGTTCGGTCACATTCCCAATAAGATTTCCATTCATACAAGAAGAGTTATTCCTACATAAAAGGGTCAAATATCATGTCGAAATGTGCAATTAGGATATAATTTTGAGAAAATCTCAAAATTGGCAAGATATCATGACTTCTATGATTACCATCAGATTTGTTTTAAGACATGTAACTGGAACAAGAACTTTATAGAAGGAACTCAAAAATTCAAATCAAGGGTACGCAGAATATCAAAGTCAACTTCAAGTGCCTCAGCATTACATACTCTTACAGATTTCTAAAGTTGCCAGCAAGCTACCTATATTGACAAAATCTGAGACAAAGGGTTTAATTCGCGTCGTGCATGTCGTGACAATCAATTGGCAAAGATCTTATTTAAAACTATTTTTTTCTAAAAACTTCATATCTAGCAAGTGTTTTAATTTAAATATGATCTTGTCTTTTGTGTACTGTGATTCGTAGGGTCAACCAAACTTCCAAAGACAAGGAGCAAGGCGACTGGAAGAAATCAACACGGATCGGTATCCCAAAACTAAAATTTTTTAAGGATGCAGGGTAAATTAAGATCATCAAAGATAATATATTTATCAACCAATTATTTCGGAAGAACCTATCAGCAAATATCTGATAGTGAATGAAACATCTCTGCTTGACCAAAGAGTATGCCATTCATAGTCAAATCCATCCTACTCAAATTTCCAAGAGGGTCATTCATATAAAATTGCTGAGAGGGTCATTCATACTCAAAAAGGCAAGAGGGCATTCATGTTCAAATTGCCAAGAGGGCCATTCATATTCAATTTCCAAGAGGGCCATCATATTCAAACCGCTAAGATGGCCATTCATATTCAATTGCCGAGAGGGCCATCATATTCAAACCGCCAAGAGGGTCATCATATTTCAAAAGCCAAGTGGGTCATTCATATTCAATTTCCAAGAGGTCTATCATATTCAAACCGCAAAAAGGGACATCATATTTCAAAAGCTAAGAGTGTCATTCATATTCAATTGCCGAGAGGGCCATCATATTCAAAAGCCAAGAGCTCCATTCATATTCAATTGCGAAGAGGACCATCCCTAGAGGGAAATCATGTTCAAACCGCCAAGAGGCCAATTCATATTCAAACTTTCAAGAGTGTCATCATGTTCAAACCACCAAGAAGGTCATTCATATTCAAACTGCTAAAAAAAAGTCATCATATTAAAATTTCCAAGAGGGACACCATATTCAAACCGCCGAGGGGGCCATTTGTATTTAAAATTCCAAGAGGGTTACTCATATTCAAATTATCAAGAGGGCCATTAATATTCAAACCGCCGAGAGGGTCATTGCATATTCAAACCGTTAAAAGAACTATCAACATATTACATCGGTCTATTTTACTGCTCTAATATAAAAAAAAGAGTACATTGAGGAATTATATTAAAAATACGAAATACGAGCTTTGTTAGATTTACGTCAAACTGAAATAATTCATCGTTAAATATTCAAGGAAAGCAATTAGGGGTGAAAATGGTAAAAGACACTCTCTTTCCATTTGAATTATATACGCTAACAAGTTTTATCTCAGTCTTCGTTGAGATCATCCAAGAGGATGAATTCTCAAACTAAACTACAGGTGCGGACGATATCAAAAAGGATACAACACAACATGAAACTTTTTCTTAGCAGCGAACTGGGACGTAGTCCGAAGAGGAGTGTCAAACTCGTAGAACGCGAGCTGAGGAGCGACTTCCACCACAATTAAACCACACTCCTATCAAAAGGCATGTGGGTTTTTGTTTTGGTTTATCCAGTACAATTTTGCATCTAAAAAACTTTTCGCTCTCGCCGGAGACAACTTTCCAATCTGAGTGACAATGCACCAATAGCTTTGGAAATTATGTCCATGTAAGTTCTTGCTCATGGATATGAAAAGCTCCACATTCATGGTCAATATATTGAAGCCTACTTTTCATAATTCTACTTATTTGTCACTCTTCCAAAACCAAAGGTTATCTTGCATAAGAGATTTCCTTTTCAATCGATTGAATCAAATAAAAAACAGCATGATTCCTAAGGTTTAAGGATATGTAGGCGGGCTCAATATTGAAAGTGTGGTTGTATTTTGACGACTTCTCTAGCATATTATTCTCGAGCATTCTAATTTCTTTATAATTTGATATCAGGATAGCTTTTGAATTCTTTCAGAATCGTGCGTTAAATCAAGCATATTGAACTACTAGTGACCTGAATTATCATATAGCCTGAGATATGTACGAAATCCGACTCTGGGGTTCGGACATAATTCCTAAAATCCGTACCAAAATCCGTTACTTATGATGATGTGGTCGGTCAAATTAGATTCGTCAATTTCATTTTTCAGAAATTTCTTTCATCAATTCAAGTCAAACAAGAGACAGTTGTTGACACCCAATATTTTCCTTTGCAATATAGATTAATCATTGAGCTTCCTAAATTCCAAATAATTTGACATAATTATTTTTATAAATTTCAAAATATTTTAAGATTATTTTAAACTATTTTTATTGTGTTATTTATAATAATTTTTACATAGAATTAGTATATTTTGTAAACATTTTGAAAGTCGTCTAAAAAATATTTTAATTTAGCAATATTTTATTAATTTAGTCTAGCATAATTATTGAAATCATTTAATTTATATTGAAATTAATTATTTTATATCGTTAAGTTTGAGAAGCTCATTGATTAATTTACTTTAATTCACCTTGATTAAATATTAACTAAATCGACTAATTAATCTCAATTTGGTTTAAAGACCAACGTTGGGCCCTTTCTTCTATCACTTTTCAACAACCCATCAGTTCTCAGTCCACTCACATAAATAGAGCAATGCCTGACGCATCATACCCGGCCCCACCCACGCGTCTTCTTCCTCGGCAAAAATCGCGAGAACTCAACGGTGCCAACAGTATCATCCCATCGCCGTTTGCTTTTCCCCCCTTTTTAAGAACTTCCCATCTCTTTTGCTGTTGGTCTCGAAAAGGAGCAAAGAAAACACAAACTCTTTCCTTCAATTTTCCAACGGATTTTCCCCCTATCTCTCTCTTTTCTTCCCTATATATAATAAGTTATTGAGGACAGGGAAAAAAGATTGGGATTTTGAGGTGATATACAAAAATAGCTTACAAAAAGTTTTTTTTTAGTCAGAGTTCTCTTGGCAATAGTGGTTTTACGCTTAAAATTTTCTATTCAAACTCTCTGTTTCTATATTTCGAGGAAGTAGCCTCTTAGATTCCGCCTTGAATTTCTTGGCTTGTTGTTCGTATTGAGATTTCGTGGTAGAAAAGTCGCCATCCTCAGCTCGTTTGTCCTAGTCTCACTGCTCACACAAAGGTAACCTCTTCAGCTCATTTATCTCGACTTAATATCTATGAGATTGTGAAATCTTTGTTTCTGTTTGGCTGCTGCTGTTCCAATGAGGAATTTATTTTTATGCCAGCCAATATCCTGTTCTTATCAGTAGTGTAGTAATGTTCTTGCTAAGCTTCTCGACGCTATTCGTATTCGTTCAAATCTTAATTTTTTGCATAAGTTTCATGCGCTCTAGTTTTGGTTTAAGCTTTTCAAAATAGCACTCCTCTTGACTTCAGTTCGGTTTTGCTTTAGATTATACTGATGTCTTTGTGTTATATTTTGGCCGTTATGAAGTGTTTTTTTGTGACTTAATCTGCGACATATTCTGGCGTTGTTTTAGTTTAAATCGTTATGTTGTTTAGTTTGGAAATATGATTTATTTGGTTTGTTTTGATCTCTTAATCATAGAGTGTGCAATTTTTGGCTGCAACCATTATACTCATCTAAAATTGGTTCATCTATTACTTAATGATCTTACTCCATGTCTATGATTTTTGACTAGCGTGAGTCTTTTTATGTTAGTTTGCCCTTTTCCATTTTTTTTTCTTCTATGTCAAGTCTACTGTTGTATTTTCATTTAATCTTCAATCATGCTAATACTAGTTCCTAATGATTGTGCCTAAGTTAGTCTTCAGTTGTTGATATTTGACGGTTTCTTTTTGCATGTTCTGATTTTATTTTACTCTTACTGATTGGCAAACCGTGTTTTAAGTTTATTCTCCTCCTCATTTAAATTTAGTCGAAAAACTGTTTGTTGCTTACAGTCCTAAATGTAAGCTTCTTTAGCATGCTTCTCTCATCTTTGTTTTGTTTATCTTTTCATGAAGTTTGTGTTAGTCTCTTCAAATATATCCTAGCCTGCTCTAGAGTTAAATACTAAGATCATGTTGCTAAATTGGAACTTAGCTTATGTTGGTTGTTGTGGTGTTTTAAAATACTAATTGATGAGGATGTGATCTATTTATGTGAGGTTTCTTCAAAAATGCAACATTTCTTTATCTAAACTAATTGGAATAGTTTAATATTTATTCCATTATGTTGGCTTAGTTACTCTCTTCTCAAAGTTTGAGTTAATCTAGTATATTTGTTTACTTGGCTTATTCTCTGGTGATGTTTGATCAACTAGTTAGTTGTTTGTTGTATTTGACGCCAATTAAAATCTGTTTGCTTTGTTAAATGTTTTGGCCTAAGATTCTGTCCATTTACTTATATGTGTTAAGGCGGTGTTCCCTAGTTTATTTCTTTTAATATTATTTGAGAGCATGTGCAAGTTTGTATTTAATTAAATGTAAAACAAATGCATGATGGGTCTTTCCTTCTCTTTAAAGCCAATTGATGTGGTAAGCATAATTTTGGTCTGAGTGGCTTTCTCGTCTCCTTTCAAGATTAGATGGTCATTAGCTAGTTATGGTTTGATGTGTCAGATGTGGCCTTTAAGTTAGTTGTCATACACTTTCCTTTACTGTTTCGGAATGCTACCTGATGCCATGAGCTTTTAAAGTTTGTAGTTAGTTTAGTTTTACAGTGAGTTGGATTTTTCTTGCCCAGTAAGTTATAAATTTTCCATATAGTTTTTAAGTTCTTTAGTTTAAATCTTGAATATTGAGAGTTACGTCTAGATACACGAAAATGATAGTTTTCCACCATAGATTTCATGCCTTTATGCCGTTTGGTTTAGCAACCAATTCATTTAGTTTACTACTGACTTTTCTTTACATCATTTAGTTAATATTATATATTTTCATCTAGTCAAGGGGCTTTTTATAATTATCTATCTTATTCTTAATTAATTGTCGCAATTGTCTCTCCTTTTGGATACAATATCAACACCTTTTGTCTGGAAGCATATTAGCTCGTAATTATGTTCTTATTTCATTTAATAATATGTTTATCTTTGTCACAAGTTAATCATTTGATCATGCGTTGGTTGGGGACTCTTATCTCTTTTCTAATTATTTTCTGTTTCTTTGTGTGTATGTGAATCCCTTTCTAGTCCATGGTAGACTTAACTACCTTGCATTTCTGAGTTGAGCCACAAAGGCTCGATCTTTGCCTTCACTATTTCTCGAGTCAGCCCCCTATGTCTTTGTAAGCTGTTGTAAGTCCTAGAGACCCAACATGCTGCTGGAAATAGTTCAAAAGCCCAAGAAATGGGTTGTATATATACTCTATACAATATGTATACACTAATATACAGGTTCAGAGCGGCTGTAGCCAAAAATGACGATACAGGTTGGAAGCGTCAGAGAAGGCTGCATAAAGTTGATATGCGGTTCGATATACAGGAAAAAGGCTTAGAAACAACCTGTATACAGTAGTATACATAGGATTTCAAGGGTTAAAATAGGTCCAGAGCCCAAATCAGCAGCCTGAAAAACCCAAGTCCATTACCTTTTTATTTATTAGATTGCATGTATTTATTCATTTGATTTGTTGAACTCTAACCCTTTATTTGCTTGGTTATTAACTTAATTTAAATTCCCCAAATACGAACTACTTCTTTGTGTGTTTTTTTTAACAAATTTCATTTTTTCAATTTTATACTCTTTACATACTTAACTATTTTTTGTAGAAAACTTTCACTTGTCTTTTTTAATTAGTTTAAAATGGTTCCTTGGTTTATCGACATATTTGATTTAAATTATTACTTCAAAATGACTTAAATAAATTCTAATTAATCTAGTTTGTTTTCTTAAAAAAAAATCTAATCACTTGTAGTTCGAGTCAAATGTTTCTAAAAGGTCTTATTGACCAAAAAAATGATTTTTTGTTTAACCATTTTGTTTAGTTAAATAACTTTTTTTTAATATTAATAAAAAATAGTCAAAAAGTACTCTGGTCAAGTCGTAGGATAATTGTGTGTTAACAGGCACTTCAAATACCTTAAAAACCCTTCTTGAAGCGTAAATAATAACTTCTCATCCATTTTCTCTAAATTTTTTAAGACTTAACTGTTAGAATCTTTCTAAATTAAGTTCTCTTAATTTCTTCAAAATATTTAGTGATGACTCTTTCTAAGTATTTTCTTAAATTGTTTTGTAATTAGAACATTTCAATTTCTAAAGATAGATAAATTATGACTTAACACTATGTATGATCATAAAGTGAAGTATATGTGGGTGATCTCTATGAGTGTGATATGTCTGTGTCTAGAATTTAATGGTGTTATGATTGAAGTCTTATTCTTGGTTAACACTTGTGAATGACGAGGTTTTATGTGGAAGGTTATTCTCACATACACACACTCATGAATGAAGAATGAATGATGTTTCCAAGACTATGTTAATGGATAAGTGTTAATTGAAAGGCTATTCTCGATCATACACTAATGAACTAATGTGGAAATAGAGATGGATGTTCATCCGTTAGTAAAGGTGAAGTTTCTAGTAGCAATTTTTATATCTATTTCTAATGAATGAATGTGGGAGTTGGAGATGGATGCTCATCTGTAAGTTGAGGCAGAATGTCTAGTAACAATCTCAATATCCCTTAAGAGCTATCCAATGAATGAATGTTGGGATGGTATGGATATTATCAATGAGTAGAGGCGGGGGTATCTAGTAGCAATCTTATGAGATGGATACTCATCCATGAGTTGATGCAGGGTATCCAATAACAATATCTTTTCCCTCAATGAATGAAATACTTTATGGGAATGTAGGCTAAGCACCAAGTGGATATTGAATGAGATGGGTACTCATCTATGAGTTGAGGCGGGGTACTAAGTAGCAATCTCTTGATGTGGATGCCCATCCATAAGTTGAGGCGGGGGTTTCTAGTAGCAACCTCCTTTTCCCATAAGTATGTAGCCACATAGGTTTAGCTAGTGGATCCACTTAAGATATATACCGATCGACCTTAGGCAAGTTGATCACCTTTTTATGATGTGGGGTTTCATGACACCGGATTGCATGATTTAGCTCTCATGTTCTATGTCATTTAAACGCTTATTTCCATCATGTGAGATATGCATTGTGGTTCTTGAGAGGTCCTATTATGTCTGGGTGGTAGTATGAGATGTCATCCATGCATCGCACGAGTATGCTTTAAGAGGATCATAGTGAGTTCTCTAAGTCTTAATGACTAATGAAAGAATGTGTCCTTTAATAAATGAATGATTTCCAAAGAAAGCTAATGAAGAATGTTGGCTTGAAGTCTTAATGAGAATATGCATGCTTTACTTGGATTGTACTTGTGCTTACTTTCCTTTTTATGATTTAATGAATGTGAATGAGCTTAGTCTATGGTGGCTTCAAAGAACTACTTAGTGTGAGTAGTAGTATAGGATGCTACTCATGCATTGCAGAAATATGACTAATGGGTTGTATTAGATTATGATCGTAATGTGATGTTATGACTCATGTAATTACTATGTCTCTTATGAATGAAATGTCTTAAAGATGCAAAGGTTGAATGGTAAATTCACTTTTGACGACCTTAAGGTGGTGCCCAGTGTGGATGGTGGTATGGGATGTCATTCATACATTTCACATGGTATAGCTTGAGGGTTCCTTGAGGTGAAAGCATAATGTGAAGGTAAAGGTTTAAATGTTGATTATGTCTAATTGTGAAGATATGACTTGTATGTTGGGTATGTTTGAATATCATGTCTATTATACTTATGTTCATGAAGATACTATCAAAATGGCATATGCATGACTTTAAAAAAAAAAATGTCACTTTTAAAGCATATTTTTGCATGGTCATCACACATAATACATTTTTGTGTGCTAACCCATACTTCTTCATATATTTACTACAAGTGTAGGTTTCGGTAAGTGATTGGTTCTAGCAAGGATTGAAGTTCTTGGATAGAGTTTCCTCCAAGACTTGGTATGTCCTCACATATCGAGGACAAGGACCTTTATTGTTTCTAGTTCTTCATGTTTTAAGACTATGTTAAAGAATTCGATTGTAAAGGGGCGTGTCCCTACCATGTTTTAAGATTTTGTCTATGATGGCCATGTTGAGACTTAAACTTCCGCTGTGTCTTTCAAAGTATTTATTTAAATGAAGTTTTGCATTTTGGATTTAAACAAGTTCTAATTTTGCTCTATTTCTATATCGAATGTTATGAATGGTAAGAGGTTTGTATGAGATCCCTTCGGGGTCAAGTACGCCATGTCACGCCTAGGTAATCTCAGGGCATGACACAAAGTTCCATGGACTAGGTACAATGCATACGCGTAGGGGAAACTAAACAAGTTGAGAGTCGAAAATAAAAAAAATGACAGATTCAAATTCCTTACTCTGAGAGGAAGTTAAGTCTATCATCATATTACGATTTTTGTAATTTGTGGAGATTCAGATTCAGTAATGAACGATAAATAAGGAGAACATGCAGATCTCACACAAAAACAGAATGAGCACATGAAACACATAAATTTCTTAATGTTAAGTTGAAATTCAGGAATTTTATCTCAGAGAGGCTTTTTTTAGGAAACCTTTTTTCATGAAATTATGAAACTCGTATAACCAATAAACAATGCATAAATATAGAAATTAGATAATTAATTTTGTCCTTTAGTAAAATATATTCACCTTTGTCCAATAAAATATATTCACCTTTGTCCGATCCTCTCTTCTTTGTTGATCTGTTTTTGCTCTTTTAAGATATTAACTTATAAGGAGTACATCCATCTCATTAACCACCGACGTGAGACTTTTGTCATTCTTTTAACACCCCACCTCACGCCCAGTGCTTAACATATAGTGCATGGATATTTTGATTTTTGGGGACCCCAATATCGAGTGAGACGAGCCCTGCTCTGGTACCATGTTGAAATTAGGTCTTAGGCCTAACTCACACCCCAAAAGTTAACTCAAAGGGATGAGGATTTCCCAGGCCTTATAAGGAGTCCACCAAACTCATTAACCACCGATGTTTGACTTTTGTCATTCTTTTAACAAACTCCCACGGGGTGCCCATGATCAACTAGTTTGCTCAAACGCCAAATTCTCCAAGAGGGTGCTCGAGATTTGTTCTGAACCCTATGCACGTAAAGGACATATGTAACCCTACCAAATTTGATATTTAATACTCAATGGGTAAGTCCAAATTCCCATACGAGATAATCTCAGCATAAAAGAGGGTACTCTATATTTAGCTAAAACCCACGACGAAAGCTTGTGATTAGCTTAGAAGCCTCGGGATCCAAATGAAGAGTCATTCTATCCCAAACTCAACCTTCAGATCTAACCGAGTGACACAATTCTCATCCAAGTTCGTTTAATCAGAATTTTGATTAAAATCAAACTTAGGCCTTAACTTTGAAAGTTAAAACGCCTAATCGTACAGACTTGCACTAAAAACCTTGGGAGGTCTGCCTACAATGCTACTAACCTTAAATGATCATACGGAGCGGATGGAATAGTTAGAACTGGATTTTGGGGTCATCTTCCTAAACTTTTGATCAGAACTGACCGTTCAAAGTTCAGAAGCTCCAAAACACTAAAACTCACGTAAGAACCAAAAGAGCATCTGGGTGACAAACACAAGAAGTGATAAATGACTTGGGGTCGCTGGAGGAATGCTATAATGACAACTAATCTATTTTTCTAGTTTAGTGTTTTGTAAACCAACATGGGGAATTTGAAATTTTTATAGTGATATTCTTTGAAATAGGTAGTTGAAGTGTATATAGTTGTAACTTTTTTTAAGTCTTTGTTATCCCTTTCCTTATGTTATTTTAAGTCTTCATGTGGAAATTTTCAGCATTCATTTAATTATAGCATAAAAGATCAATTAATATTGAGAAAATAACTATATCAATGTATAAAAATTGTATCGTAGATTATATATACAAGATAAAAGAAAGTGATCAAATAGTAATCACATTAATTTATCAAAGGTCCTTTTTTGGATAAGATGACTTAAATGGTTACATTGTTTCCCATACTAGCTATTACATATAGGTTTCCAAAACAAGTTAACTTATTATAAGTAGTCCGTAGAAATGCCTCCATTAACGGGATTTCAGGGTCACGAGGAGTTAGCATGATAGTAGCTTTAGAGGACGATCTTAGCTTGGCACCTATCTTTGACAAAAAGTCCACTACTTGATTTTCCTGGCGGAAGGTATGAAGGAGAACTGGTCTCCCCAACTCCATCATAGGTAACCTGCATGAATTAATTAAATCAGCATAAATGGTTTCATAGAATTTCAGTGGAGTCAGATTTAATTTCAATAGACTATAAATCATATGTAATAGATATTTGGATTCCTTGATGAAGGGCTTCTAATACATCCATTACATTATTTTGCACCTTGACATATTTATAAAACACCGTTAACTAAACTCCCTCGTAGTTAATCTGATGATACCCCCAATGTCTCTTGAGTTTCTAATATTTGAGAAGGATCTATAGGTGTTGTAACACCCCGTATACTAGAATCCAAAAAGTGCAGAATTTCAGAAGTTTTAGGTGCCATCTATGAATCGTAGGGTAACCCACGGACCGTAGATGGGCTCCGTGGTTAGCCACCTATAGCCTTCCTCAGAAATCGTCTAAGGGTCGATCCACAGCCGGACTTACGAACTGTATCATACCAAAGGTCGTGGTCCTAGTACATGGATTAAGACCCTCAAAACCCCCTTTATGAAGTTTGTCGATATCTAACGGGATGAATCGTAGGTCTGTCGCCGGTCCGTCAGTTGGCTCCGACAACTTTTAAGTCAGGGCCATTTTGGTCTGTTCCTGTGTGTTGGACACCTAACTACGTCATTTAACCCCTAAAGAACGTCGTTATGGTTAGCTTTGTTCTAGTAACTAAATTAGGACTTACCATCGCCAAGTCATTCTCAAAAATTCATCCAGTTTGAAAGAAAAAACGAAGAAAGAGTTGACTAACCCTTTCCAGGAACGCAACAAAGTTTCCTCTAATTTAAACCCCAAAATTGAAAGATTCCTTTGTGAAATTCGTCACTGGGTACGTGGGATATCACTAGTGGATTCCCTTCACCCATTAGGTCCCCAAAATTCAGTTAGATTCTTGATTCTCTATATGATGTATAGATCTAGGGTATCTTGAACTTTATAAAAGAGTTGTAATTTCGGTGTTAGACTAATCCTAATTACATTATCACATTTTTGAGGAATTGTTGCTTAGCTTCTTGCATGAAACCCAAAACCCTAATTGCGTAGATTCGTTTAGTTCATGAATTACACTTGCAAGATCAGTCTTATTCAGATATATATGCTCCAGTTAAGAATGTTTCATTATAAGTACATTAATGTTGCATTCTAAGTTAGCATGTTAGTATTTGATCTATCCAGTTTATATTCAGAGATGTTTTGTATTGTATACATTCTAGGTGGGAGTAGGCTTAATACAGAGTGTACTAGGGTCAATCACCTCATAGTCCATGAACTACGTTCAAGTCCCCCATGTGGATATCATATTTAGTTATCATTCAAGTACTACCTTTGCACCCCGGACAAGGTATAATGGGACCTCTCGATAGGGCATATACATTGAATTCCACGTTTATCCCATGTGGTTTTATATCAGTTATTAGTAGCCCTATAGTAATTTCTAGTGCATTGACCAGGTTACCAATTATATTTCAGTATTTTATTTCAGCATGTTATGTACTTGGCCATTGCATTTTGTTTATTTTATGTTTAGTATGTTCAGGATATTCATCATGTTTATCTTATATCATTGCTCTTTATGCATATTAAAGTTGTGTATATATTGTTCAAATTTATCCTATCCTCCATGCTTAGTGACTTTGAAGTACTGACTCATACTCTGCGATACATCTTATCCTGATGTACGTTCAGGTCCTCAACATTCATATCACACATAGATCGATTCTCAATATCTAATCCATCAGTATCAGTGATGAGTCCTCATTCTTCGAGGATGAATGATATGTTTTCTATTAAATCTTTCTTTGTTTTAGTTTCAATTTTGCTAGAGTTAGTTGGGGCATGTCCCAACATCTCTAGTCAATTAAAGAATTTTACTCAGACATAGTTAGATTTATTTTTAGAATTAAATTTTTACCTTTCATTTGTTATTGAACACTCAGATTTTATATATTCAAACTTAGAATGGGTATTCCCATCATTTCATTTTTATCATGTTTAAGCTTCTACACAATATTTCTATTTTTAGTAAATCTTTAAGTATGCTTATGATATGCAGTTCAGTGTTACCTTGGGGGTAGTCATGATTCTAGGTCACGTGTTACGTGAAGGGGGTAGACTCGGGGAGTGACAAATTGGTATCAGAGTATTAGGTTCAAAAGTCCTAGGATATCTGAAAAGTCGCACTAAGTAGAGTCTCTTTTATGAGTGTGCAACGCGCCACAACCACGACTGGGAGGTTAAGAAGTGTCTTAGGAAATACTCTCTTGTTATTCTTATTGTATGTGGGTATAATCTCCTTTCTACTCAACATTATGCTTTTTCAGATCATGCCTTCTCGTAGAGCTTGACTAAGAAATGATAATGCTTGCAAAGTTAAAACAATTCCTCTAGTCCTAGACCATGAGGTATCAAATGTTGAGTTTCATAATAAATTTTAGCTAAAGTGTAGCAAACCATAACAATCAACAAATTCTAGTTCCTCCAAATTCTAGTGGTGGATTATTTGCAGCTAGGGTTCCTGCTTTTTTCAGGATAAATCCACAGGGTTTGTAGAGTCGCAATTTCGTGAGGATTCGCAGAACTTTATTGATGAGGTCAAAAAGATCTTTAGAGTGATGCAAGTAACTGAGAATGATAGGTAGAGTTGGCATCCTACCAACTCAAGGATGTAGTTTATATTTGGTTCACTCAATAGAAGGAAAAAAAGGGTGAGAATGACTTGGGAGTGTTTTACTGAAGCTTTTTTTTTTTGGAGATGTTCTTTCCAAGAGATTTGAGAGAGGCCAAAGATCATGAGTTCATAAAAGTAGATTTTTTGTATGGAATTACGTACAGCACTTGGTAACAAGTTGGGTATAATGCAAAAAGCACACACCAAGACCATGCATGCATGAGAAAGAATAGCTCCTTTCTAACAACACGATTTAAATGGAAATCAGTCATCGAACTTGCCAAATTTGGACAGGAAATTCAATTGACCTCGCCTATTTGGATTTGGAAAGTCAAGCCATAAGTGTTAACATGCATCATCAAACTTATCATTTTGCAAACAGCACATAACATATTTCACATACCACATATCCTAATTCATATAACCACATACGCTATTCTATCTTCATTCGTGTCCTGAGACCTTTGAAATCTAGACTTGCCATTAGTAGACTTCCTAAAAATGACGGCTCACATATGTGACTTCACTAGGATCCTTCTTTAGCAAACACAGAGTATGCTTCAAATATCATTCATACGTACTCCATTTCATACCTTCAGTGGTACAGTGTAAACACCAGCTATACCTAGGTGTATTTTAATACTTTTCATCGGGTTTGTTTATGCAATGAACCAGATGAACCTAATTTCATTACTTGAATCTAACTCAACCTCTTGATTATCTATCTAAAACCTTCGGTATCATTCATTTCATTAGTGCATCAATGAGGCCTGGCCCTCATTCATCATTATCCATTTAGGAGCATTTAACCTTTAAACCTACATAGATCGTTTGAGCATCAATTAAAATTCAGGTCCATGAAATCCCACACTAAAAGGAGTTGGATCCACCGACCAAGTGCCCAAATAACAGCGTACAGGTAATTAGAACCCCGCCATATCCCTAGTTGGCAGTATAGTTCGAAGACTCCTAGGAGATATAATGAGACCCATACCCGCCAGGCCCTGACAGTTTCATCCTCATGAGAGTTACGTGAACCCCGCCCTATCCTAAAAATGTCATCCAACGTGCTCATAAACTAGCTCTATTAAAAATCGGTGGCTTAGTATAAAATTCCATCATCACTTCAAGCTCTCACTAGAATGATTTCTCATCTCTCATTGGTATTAAGTGTGTTACTCTCAATACTTTATTAGAGTGTTCATAGAACAGACTGGTATCGATTCATTAACTTTACACTCTCATAGTAGTACGTTTTGGTAACATTTACTTAGTCTCATTTGAGATTGCTCTCATCTTTACATTAACCTTCTATCATGTGGTCACCACTTCATTAACATTAGCACATTTCCATTCCATAAATTACTCACCCTTATTAATTGAATGTTCATTTCAAATCAGATGCCAATGCACTTGGCCCCATTTAGTGTAATCTTACACTCCGTACTTAACCTTCTAGCTTTTAATCATTTCCGTTACAATACATCTTTAGGAAAAAACAATCGTAGGGTCACTTGATTTATTGTAATTCTAGACTTACGGGTCTATACATACAATCGCATGAGGCTTCATCAAGGGGGTCGTATCATTTCAGTGATTATATCTTTTCGTAAGATTTATGTAGTACAAGCGATTTCTGCATCTTGTAGATATGCCAAGATATTGATTTTGATCTTTAGAGCAACATTCATCATTAAATATTTGTTTTATGTATGACTGATGTGTCCAGAAACAACTTGGGCAAGGGAACGCCAAGGTTCCGAATCATTTTGAACAACACTTAATCTTATTTTAAAAACTTTATTAAGTGCATTTATTTCTTTTCATATTGTTGAGAACCCGAGTAAGTCGATTCCCCATCAAACCCCCATCAACAACCCACCACATAAATATTTCTTTCTTGCCTTTTCTTGTGTCTCCTCTTCTCCTCCCATTTTTTTTTCGTTTTAAAAGGCTAGGAGTTTTGGTGGGTCAACTCAAGATCCCCAAAAGCTTATTTTTGTTCTTATAAAAATTTATTTTCTTAACTTTCTCACCATCCAGAGTTTGTGGGTTCAATCCCCAATCTTCCACATTTTATTTTCTCCTTTGTTTTTTTCTCCTAACTCTCAACTCTTCCTCGATCCATTCATCAGAGGTTTTGGGTTCAATTCCCACTCCTCCACATTTTAATTCCTCCGTTTATTTTTTCTATTTTCCTCTCCAAACTTCTCCATTTCAAAGGTTGTGTAGCAAATCCTCACTCTAACTTCCTCCCACATTTTATTTTCCATCCTTTTTATTTTCCTCCTTAACTCTCAGTGTCTCTAATTCATTCAATATGTTTTGGGTTTTTCCCCCCCTCCCCCCATTCTCCACCTCGCCCACCCTCTTTCACTTTATCCCTTTCCTCCGTCCTCTTCTCTTTCCCTCCTATTCTTTTCCTCGCTTCCCCTCCACTCACGCTTCCTCCTCCAAACACGAGTCCTCTCTCCACTCCTACTCTCTCACGCCTCCCCTACTGCTCACTACCGCCACGCGGTCGCATCACCGCCTCTTCAAGATGTGTGTGGGTCCAAATGCCTCCCCGCTTTCCCTTTCCCCTTCCACATTTTATTTACTTCAACCTATTTTACTTTACTTATTTATTTGTTTTTTTGTTTAACATGGTTGGTTCACTTGGTTTTCAAATCCTCCATGCCCTCACTTGTTTTAAAAATTTATTTATTTTTCATTTCATTTTCAACATTCAAATTCCAAATCAAACATTTTGAACCCTCTATTGTCGTTTGCTGACCGAAATCATCAATAGAAGCTTGGAAATATTTTGTTTGAACTTTTTCATTCATCAGCATCCTTTTACATGCGCGGGCGGTCTGCACAACGAAGGGGGCGCGGGGCCACTGGGGGGTGGGACGCCGGCAGCGGCCCCCTGTCGCGGCAAAAAAATAAACGTCTCTGCCTGTGTGCGCGCGGCCAGCCTTAAGTTCTTAGGGGAATTTCGTAAGTGCATTTAGAATGTTTTTAGGTGGGCTGGTCTCTTTCAGTGGTTAGAATTCGTTTGCCAAGACTTATCCCTCAAATCAGACACATTTCACTCATTGAACCATCATATTTACATCACCATCTTTACATTAAATATAAAGAACTTCATGCCATTTTTTCAAGTCCAAAGCATGAACCCAATAGCCAAGGCAACAGACACATACACACGTAGTTTACATTTTCGGAACTCAACATAAGTCCATATTCCAAACATGACATATAAACAACAACTTTCATCCTAGTTTTCCTCCAGCAAACATACACCCTATGATTCAATGGGAGCTAGTGACAGAGACATGCAACGGGGAACAATCCTAGTTTTCAGAATGAATATTCTGAACATTAAGGGGTCTTGGGAAAGGGATCAAGAGAGAAGAGAAACCATACCATTTTGACGTTAAACTCTTGAATTGCTGGCCAAAAACTTCACTCAAGCACACGTCTAAACGTCTACAATATAAACTCCACTTAATGACAACCTTCTTTAGCCTAGTGTGCGATTAATGTTTGTTTTTTTGTGACTTCGTGTGAGTTCTTCAAGTGTGAAGAACTTGGTTTATTTTTCTCCTGATTTTGATATTATTTTGCAGAGAAATTTCTGAGAAGAGAGAGAGATTTAGCGTGTGAATGAGAATAACGTGAGATAAGGTAAGGATTAATATTAAGGCTTAGTATGTATTTAGGACTTAGTCAATAGGGTTTACTTCATTATTAAAATAATTGATTTGTATTTTACTTTAAATAGCTAATGAATCATATTTATTAATTAATTATATTAATCAATAACTTAAATAAAAAATTCACATTAATTCATTGCTTCCCTAGGTTCGAACCCGTGTGAATCAAGACCCATCACTTTAAAGAGCTCAATTTCGTCGCTCTCGCCCAAATGGGACGGCACATTATTAATTAAATAATTAAAATATAATTTTGTAGGGGAATTAAACGATACTACCCTTGCCTTAAAAGACCATTTTTAACCCCTAGCCCCCAAACCTAGATATTCTTCTTGGTAAGTCTGCTAAAGACCCTCAAGTAATCTTCGAATTCGAGAGCCCTACATAGTTTGAATTAACCTTTCCCTATCTCAAACTACTCCCCATGTTAGTTGGATTGGATGTAGCAAGGGGGTCGACGTCTGGTTCTACGCTCATCATCCGTGTGAACCTTGGTCTACTCATAGGCAAATTCTTGAACACATTACGTAAATAACCTTAGTATATCCCATTTTAGGGTTTTGTTACAATACTCCATCCCCCCTCTTAGGAACATTCGTCCCAAAGACTACTATTTACTAACAATAATTAATTCACTATATGGACGTATGCATACATAGTAATACATCACTACTCCCCATTGGTGAATATCTGATTCAATCATTAACATGATGGTGCACATCCTTGAAACCTACTAGTAGCCTTCACATTAATAGACCTAAGGAACCTTTCCTAACTAGTCCTCATCAAGGCATACAATATAGTTAACATATAAGTCATACAAATCTTGAACCAACTGATGACTCAAACATATTAACCTCATATACTGTGCAGAGCACCATACATGTCAAATACATGAAAACTAATGAAGTCTAACTCACCCGGACTTCCAACCAGAATTGTCTTCCCTGACCCCTAGACTTGAGTGCGAAATCGTTTGCCCTTCCTTGGAGCCTCTTCACTTGGACCATTAGACAGAACTCTCCCTTCCCTTGTTTCTTGACTATTCTGCCTAATCGAAAAAGTCCTCACATATGTGACCCGGTTTACCACAACTACAACAAGCATTAGTGCCTATCATACACTCTCCTCCATGTGGTTTGCCATACTTCCTGCAAGGTGGTCTCTCCTAAGGTGTATCTACTCTATTGTTTCTCTTAACTCTGGACTCGGAATTTCTATCATGGAAACCCTTGGATGAACTTGAATCCCCTTGTGGAAGAGTCCCTTCTCAAACCTGGTCTTATCCCTGATTTCAGTAGTACTCTTCCTTGAAAAATTCTCTTCAACTTGCCTTGACCTGTTCCCTGCCCTAGTGTGTTTCCTCTTTCTGCTATCCTCCACTTGCTGGACATGGACCATAAGCCTGGAAAGGTCCATGTTGTCATGCATCATAGCTTCCCTACACTCGTCCTCGAGATCCTCAACAATAATCTACTCATCTCGTCTCTACTATTAGACACAAGAGAAGTGGAATACCTGGATAGTTTTACAAACTTCAGGGAATACTCCCTGACTATCATTGATCCCTGCTTAAGGTTGATAAACTCCTCAACCTTCGCCTCCTTCATATCCCTGGGAAAGAATCTCCCCAGGAAGGTTGTCTTAAAAATCTCCCAAGTGACCGAAACTCCACTCAAAGCTCGACTATCATGTCACATCTTGCACCAAGTCTGTGCAACATTCTTGAGATGATAGGAAGCTAGCTCTGCTTGTCAGTATTTGTGGCCCCCTAGCCAACAAAATCTTATGCACCTCATCCATAAACTCCTAGAGGTCCTCTAAAGTTTTAGACCCTGTGAAAATATGAGGTTTCATCCTTGTGAAATCTCTCAGCCTTTCAGCCATGCTACGCACTGGTGGGTTCTCCCTCTCAACATTCTGTCGGTTGACCTGGGAGTCATGGCCTGGGCCTGCATAGCGATGGCATGTGCCATCTGGCCAGAGATGCCCGCACTTTCGCATTAGTCAACCCAGTTGGGTTAAAAAACCGCATAACCCCTCCTACAGTCGAGCTAGGGTTGGAACTCTGCTTGTCCGCCAGCATGCTGCTCAACTTCCTCTCCTCCCTGACCAATTAGTTCCTCCTAGTGTTCATATCTCCTTAAATAACAGGGTTGCTGTTAGACACGCTCAATAACATCATGAAAGTCAAACCATTATAGGAAAGGCAAGATAAGATCAGAAGGAGGAAGTTTTCCTTCCTACGCATCAATGCCGTCCTAATCCATGATAGAGTGGTGCATTTAACTATCATGACTTAGAAACTACTCAATGTGGTTGAAATGTGAAATTTATTATTTTTTTGGAATTTAACCTAGTTCCTCTGATTACCAATTTTGTCCACGACTAGAATCTCTGGCCCAGACGAGACCCGGCGGTCGTTAACCTCTTTAGAGGGTCGCAGACCAACTACATGCGTCTATTCCTTACTTCATCTAGGTTAATTTTAAGCAAAATTTGAAAACTTTTTGTTTTCTTCCTAACATGCTTACTTAACATTCTATTATGACATATATATTTTTTTTAACCTTCAACCATCTAAACATTAAGATATCAATGGAAGAAGCATTTTATTTAACGATAAGAGATGTATTGCCAAAAGGGCACCAATACAATATCTGACAAAAGACGGAAAGACCGCTGGTGGAAACATACTACGCTAGATCAATCCTAAACCATTAAAGCTTAGAATGAAATTGGAAATGCATCCTCTAAATCATGAGGTTCCAAACTAACAAGTTGGGATGCATGCTCGCCGTCGGCAATAGCTACAAACACAGAAAAATCCTTGATCCTGTAGCTTCTAGCGTCACCTGTGCCTGCCCCTAAAAGTAGATATTGTATGGAATATAGTAAACACTTGTACTAAGTATGGGGTATATGCAAGCACACACCAAGGACGATGCATGAGACAGAAATAGCTCTTTTTCTAACAACATGATTTATGGAAGTCAAAGTTTAATGGACTTGCCAACTTGGATAAGAAAGTCAATGGACCTCCCATATTTGGATTTGGATTTTTTGGACCGTCATGCCTTAGTGTAACATGCATCACATCAACTTAATCAATTTTTTTGGCAAACAATCACATAACATATTCACATACCACATATCCTAATTCATATAAAACCTAGTGTTTGTTCATATCATGCAGTCGTATGTCATGAGACTTAGAAATCAATGGACTTGAACGTTAAGGAGGAGGACCACTTTCCCCAAATTAGGGCTCAGTTCACATAATGAACCTCACTAGTGGATCCGTTTTCTTTACCAAACCCGGATCCCCCTGCTTCCTTCCATTCTCGTACCTCCTTTATTCATTTATGGTCGTGTAAACACCCAGCTATAACCTAGTAATAATGTTTTAAGACTTTCATTCATCGGGTTCTTTGTGAATGACCAAGATGATCTTATGTCTTACTTGAATCTAACTCACCTCTTGATTATCCTATCCCTAAACACGCTATCGGTAATCATCATTTCATCATGTTGCATCATTTGAGGCTGGCCTCTTCATTTCCTTGGTAACTTTTAACTTTAACCGATATAGATCATGTGAGCATCAAATGAATCTAGTGTCATGAAACCCACCCATCTAGTGTTAACCCCACAACAACCGACAATTAGGTGTAATCACCATCTCCAAAGTGACCCAAAACATACTAGCGTACATGTATGAACCCCACCAGATCCCTAATAATTGGCAGTAATAGGTTCGAAGACCTATGATAATATAAAGAGACTCTTACCCGGCAATGCCTGCAGTCTCAATCACTCATCCTCTGAGAGCTACGTGCACTCCGCCGTCCCAAAGAAGGTATCACCGCTCATAGCTACGTCTAACGGTGCTTAGTATAAAGTTCCATTCATTCACTATACGTCCTGGAAGCTGGCTTCTAGTATGAGGCATCATACGGCCAATAGATGTTTCTCTCCATCCATTAAGTATTAAGTGTGGTTACTCTCAATACTTATCATAGAGTGGTTTCCTAGAGACATCTCTTCATAACTTTACACTCTCATCGGTGAGTTACGTTTTGGTACATTTACTTAGGCTCATTTGCAATTAGCTTCTCATCTTTTTAACATTAGGCCTGCATATCATTTTGGGGGTTCACACCATTCATATACATTACACATTTGCCTCTTCATATTTTATTACCACCCCCCTTTTTACGTGAATGTTACATTTCATCATATGCCCCAAGGCCCTTGGAATCTTTGTGTGTTTCACACTCTTCTGTACCCCTTCTAGGGTTTTTTTTCATCTTTTCATTGTTCATTTATCATGTCATTGTTCATTCTTCATATGCCAATGCACTTGGTCATTTAGTGTATCTTACACTCGTACTTAACACCTTCTAACCCTTCTACTAAAGGGTTTCAATTATCATTTTCCTTCATTATACAACATACTCTTGTAGTTTCACTGTTTTTTATTTAATCGTATTCTAGCTTATGGTCTAACATACAACTCCATTGGCTTCAATCATAGTTCGTCTAAGAAGTTGATGCATAATGTTCCCTAGATTATGTGTACAAGTACAAACTTATTATCTTGTAAATGCCAAGATATTGTTTGTCTTTAGAGAGGCAGCATTCATCAATAAATAATTGTTTTACGTATGACCTATGTGTAATAATAATTGAGCAAGGGAACCCAATTTTTTCGAATCCCTTGAAAAACACTTAATTTTTATTTTAAACTTTGATAATTGCATTTTTAGAATTGGGAGACTATTTGATTCGATTCCCATCAACCCCATAATATTTCTCTTTCGTGTTCTCTCGCATTTTTCTTTTTTAAGGCAAGGACGTTTGTGGGTTCAATCCCCCACAGCTCATTATTTTTTTTCTTTTAATATTATTTCTTAACTTTCTCACATATCAAGGGTTTGTGGGTTCAATCCCCCTCACTCTCTGATCCATTCAAATCAACAATCAAGCGTTGTGGGTTCAATCCCCACTTTCCCCCACATTTTATTTCCTCCTTTATTTTTCTCCTAACTACTCTCTCATCCATTCAAGAGGTTAATGGGTTCAATCCCCACTCTACACATTTATAATTTTCTTCCTTTATTTTCCTCCTAACCCCTCCTCATCCATTCAAGAGGTTTGTGGGTTCATCCCCTCTCTTAATTTTATTTCTCCCCTTTTATTTTCTTCCTACTCTCTCAATCATTCAAGAGGTGGTGGGTTTCATTTCCCACTCTCCACATTTATTTTTACTTCTTTTATTTTCATGTTTCTTAACATGGTGAGGTCACGGTTCAATCCTCCATGCCTCCCTTGTTTTAATTTATTTTTTTCAATATTTTTTTTGAAACCCTCTTTGCTGACCGAAATTCATCGATAGAAGATGGAAATTTTTCTTTTAATTTTTCCAGCATCCTTTCATTATGGTTCACACAGCCTTAGTTCCTTAGGGGAATTTTTTCGTAGTGCATTTAGAACGTTTTTCGTCGTTTTCAGGTATTCACAGTCTTAGCGCCAAGAGCCATTAACCCTCACTTTTCACATTTCAACACATATGAACATCACATTTTTACATGAACATGTGTACATGAAATACAATAACTATCATGCCATGCCATTTCAAGTCCTAAGCATGAACAATAAGCCACGCCAACTGACACATCGACATACAACACGTAGTTACTTTCGGAAACGTCAACATAAGGTCACATAATTCCAACTACATATAACACACGTGTTCATACCTATTTTCTCTCCATCAACTGAAACCCCCCCCCCCAACCTATGATTCAATAGAGCGGACATAGAATATGCACGGGAACAATCCTAGTTTCCGGAATGAATATTCTGAACCTTAAGGAGTTCCTTGGAAAGACCAAGATCAGAAGAAACCCATAACCTTTTTGACGTCAAACTCTGCACATTTACGGCAAAAACGGCATCCAAGAACACGTCTAAACCCCTTCAATATCACTCACTGAAGGAGACAACCTTCCTTTTAGCCATAGTGTTCGATTAATGTGTGTTTGGTTCTTGTGACATTCGTTTCCGGGGAGTTCTTGAAGGTGTGAAGAAACTTGGTTTATTGTTCTGCTTTTTGCATCCATTATTTTGGCAAGCATTTTGTGTGAAGAGGAAAAGATTGAGCGTTTGGAATAGAGCTATAAATTGTGAGAGAGGTGGGAGTTTATTAAGGGCTTAGAGAGTCTTAGTTTGAGGACTTAGCCAAATAGGGTATTACTTAATTATTAAAAAATCTTATTTTTATTTTATTTTAAATCAGCTAATGAATATAATATTATTAATTAATATTAGTCAATTCTTAAAATACAAATCACATTAATTGTCACTGCTTTCCACCTCTGTTCGGACCCGGGTGAAGCAAGACCTCACTTTAGAGCCCAATTTCGACGCTCTCTCTCTCACAAATTGCCCCTCTGACTAAACCTGTATTCATTAAATAATTTAAAAAAAAAAAAAAAAAAAAAAAAAAAAAAAAAAAAAAAAAAAAAAAAAATATATATTTTTAGGGTAAATTACAATATTACCCTTACCCTAAAAAAAGACCTTTTTAATACCCCCTAAGACCCTCCAAACCTAAGATTTTCTTTTTTTTAAGTCCCGGTACAGAACCGCTGCGCAGTAAATTTTTCGTATTCGAGAGCCCTACATGGTTGGACCCAACCTTTCCTAGATAAAATAACTCCCCAAGTTAGTTGGCTTGGATATAGAAATGGTTCCGAAGTCTAGTTCCACGCGCATCAATCCGTGTGAACTGTGGTCTAATCATAGGAATTCTTGACACATTAAGTTTCACTTAGTTATCCATTTTTAGGGTTGTTACAGGTCTGTCCGGTTACAAGTTCAGGGTTGAAGTTCTTCTAAACAAGGTCAAGGAGTTAATACTAGTAGGGATCAGTCTCGAGCTTCAGCAACACCAGTAGGTTTCCCAACTCAATAGTTTACTACATCTTGTACTGGTGGCGGTCAGTGCTAGAATAGGTTGTATGCTCTTCAAGCTCGCCAAGATCAGGAAGATTCTCCTCATGTGGTTACCTATACATTATATGTCTTTCTTCTAGATATTTACACTTTGTTAGATACAGGGTATACTCATTCTTTTGTAACTCCATACATAGTAGTGAACTTTGGTGTCATTCCAGAAACTCTCTGATAACCCTTCTAAGTATCTCTGTATCGTGGATCTTCTGCCAGGTTAGAGCATATCTCGTAAGATAACTCTTTATAGTTAACTTAGATTGACGCAAACTTGAAGGAGTTGAAAAGAAAATTCATAATTTTTTAGTTTTATAGATTATGGGTCACCTAACTTTTCATATTCTAAGAGATGATTGATTGAAGTTGACCCTCATATGGACTAATGAGAAACTTAACCGAGAGAAATACTTTGAACTTTTCTTGGTGTTAGAAGTCTCATATGACCCTAAATATTTTTCAATACCATGTGTACACTTGGTAAAGAATCTTAAAACACATGAGCAAGTAGGACATCACCCGATTCAAGCTCATATACTTATGATGAACTATTCAAATTTTAAGAGTCGAGTTTAGGTGTTACAATAAGTTACTTCACATCAATCATTCTTTTAATAACATTTCGTTACTTAATTGTTCTAATGACTTTCAGATGCAGTTTATGGTCTGGTATCCTGTAATTTTTTTTGTTTTAAATCTCATTTTACTAATTTTTTTCAGTTTGCATGTAGAAACTGTAGAGTTACTAATTTTGGCTTTGTAGCAACTTGAAGTGATGGAAATCATCTTTGGAAAATTTATAGGTCAACAACCTCAATTTCATTTAACTTTCCACATAGCTTAAGTAGGCCGATTGAAGAAAATACATTAACTCTTTGTTTCCTATATGTCTTTCGTCAGTCCTCTCTCCTTATGTTATTAAATTAAGAAGGAATTACTCTACGTCTTAGATAGAAAGTTGTAATAAACCAAATTGTAACAACTACCATGTGTAATTGCACATTATAATATAGTGTATTTTCTAATATTGCTTTTCTTTTTTTTTTGGTGCCTTTTTCCTTCTTTTTTTTTTTCAAAAAGAGAAGTAAGCATGTGCATTATTTTTATATAGATTTATCAAATGGTTGTTCCGTATTTTTATCAAATGGTTGTTCCGTATTTCTACTATCCAACTAGTCACTTGCCTTTCTATGCATGCTTCTACTTTTACTTTTGATTGGATGAACTTGTACATGAATGTCTTCTTCATGATAATAATAGAAAATTTGTTTGATAAATTCATAAATTATCGAGAAATAGTGGGTAGGAATTTATAGAGATGTTTTGGTATTAATTGGAAGATATATGACACTCTAATTATTTTTCTAATAAAGTTTGATTTCATATTTTAGATTATTTAATTTTCTCATCCCTTTTCTACTACAACATGATATTATGAATCAACATTCCATTTCAAATTATTCCTGATACCTTCCAAAGCTAGTGTAGAATAATGGACTTCTAGACCACAAACATCATATGTCTTAAAAAAATTAGAGTTTATGTATTTTAGAAAGTTGAGCGTTTCAATTACATTAGAAAATGACTTGTAATTATAATTATAATCGTCTTTCATTGGTTGTCGATTCAATTACATTAGAAAATGACTTGTAATTTTTGTTATAACCGTCTTTCATTGGTTATCCTTGAGTATAATGATTGAGAAATGTAACTATGACTTCTTGTGCTAATTTCTTCAGAGGATCTACTTGTTGCTAATAGATCGGTAATGGCATTATTCTAATATATAACTCTTCTATATGGTTCATTAAAATATATCTATCTGAATGATCAAACACGAATGATGAGGAAGAATCGGTAATAGATCCAAAACCATCCAGTCAGGCTCCATATTTGTTTGAATTAATTTTTTAGTCAATTCGACACGTCTAACCAAAAAGTCATATCTTATTCCAAAATTTCAATCTCCCCATTCATTTATCACCCTTCTCCCCCCAATTATTCTCATTCTACCAACGAATTTCCACAAATAAGTATTAAAAGATATGAATAAATTGTGAAACATTGACTTTACACGAGCAATGTTATAGTTCTAAACAAAGAAAAAAACTCATAGCAATTGAACGGGGAATTAGTGTGTAGCTTATATAACAGTAACAATGTTTGGATATTTGTACGACTTAGTTGCATTTATAAAAGAGGACATAAAAAGCACATATGCGCCAACGATTGTTTAGGATGGATAGAACCATTGAAAATTATCACATATTACCGTAAAATAACACATTCAGATAATATAATTATTACAACCATTTGATCTCCTTACAAAAATATTCTCCAGATTTTATAAAACATGACATTTCTTAATTAACTTGAATATAAATTTCTGAATTTCAGTATCCCAATAAAGTTCAATCTCATCACCAACACTAATTTCACGATTTCTAAACAAATTCTCACAAACAAGTGCATAGTCCTCGCCTAATATCTTCTTTTCAACGTAAGCATTTGCATTATTTATTTGATAGTTCTCTTCAGTAACATCAATTAACCAAACACCTTGCCTATTCCCACCCCCTTTCATTACAAACTCGACCATTTCCTCCATCCAATATCGAAAAATATGGTGAAAAACGAATGCAAATGGAAGCAACAAGATCTTCGCAAATTTCTCATCAGGGCTAACTACCTTCTTCAGCTTCCGGGGGGCTTGAACCCTAACAGGATAAGAGCCGATATTCGTCTTCATAATAGTAATTATAGAGAAATGTGTTTTGATGAATTTTTACAATGTTGAGGAAAAAAGGGTTTGAATTTATAGGGAAGTTTTGGTATATGACACTATCATTATTTTTCTAAAAATGTTTGGTTTCACATAAAGAAGATTAGTTATTGTGATTAAGCATATTTTGACTTTTTTTCTAGTTATTTCCAACTATAACTTGATTTGATGAATCTTGCACACAAGCAACTTATTTAAATGTAATAACAAGTAATTTTATTTATGAAAATTATAGTAAATAATAATTAATCAGTTAAAATAAATCAAATTACACTAATAACTAATTATATCTGTAGCGTGTCACATACACTGTACACAAGTTGGTATGTCAATTTAACAATATGAGTTTTTACTCTTAGTGTACTTTTTATTAATAATAGGAAAAATTATAAAATATGTCATCACACTGTTAGAAATTATTCATTTAAATCAATCGTTAAAAAATCACTTATACCATTATTTTAAGTAGTGGTTTTGTAAAAACAATCTTGCCACATGACCTCTTGTTAGAGGTCCACAAAAAAAATTAGACCCATTAAAAAAATAAAAAAATTATGAAACATGGAAAAATACCCAACATACTTGTGGAAAACAACTATAATTTAAAATAACTACAAAGACTCACTATTTGTTGTGTTTATAGAAAACCCTCTCTCCCTCTCCCTTTCTCGCACTCTCTCCCTTTTTCTCTCCTCTCTCTATTTGTCTCTCTCTCTCACTCTCTCCTACCAATATGAGTACATTCAAATGTATTATGTATAAATTTTATTCAATCAAATATATGCTCAATTTTTGTATTTTATATTAATTATGTCACGCCCCGAGGCTATTGGTTGATGTAACACAGGACCTAAGATCACGAGCGACCCTAGCTAACCCTGTGTTCGGTATATCATAATCATACTATAAAAGCTACCGAAATGAACATGTATTATGCGGAAGCTAAAACAATGGATAACTAAAAGTGGGGAAATTCCCAACTAGTCTAAATATATAAAACATACTAAGAATTTAGTGATAACTGAAACAACCAATTAACAACTCAAGATGAATCTACTACTATGTCTTAAAAGCCGCTAACTGAGTTGAGTTACTAGGAAATTTTCCAGCTAACTCTAAGAAAACTGGAAACTAAACATAATAACTAAAATAAAAGCATGTCTATTGTCCTTGAAGTATGATGACTCACCATTAAAGTTAGTGAGCTCAAACCAAGTATTGATCTAAGTGTAATCTGGATGCTAAGTACCTGAACATCCATCATGAAAGTACTTAACGTAGAGTATGCGCCAATACTTGGAATTACTGAGCATGCAAGATAAAGATACTAATCTGAACATATATATATGAGTTGAACAAATATAATTGAACAATAATATAATCTGAATAGAGATATAAATACTAAAACATAAGTGAAAAGCTAAATTGAATTCAATGACCAAGTACTAATCATGAAGATAACATGTTGAATTGTAAACTGATATAAATGTTGAAAACCTAGTCAAATGCACTGAGAGTATGAATGTAGGAGTTACTATTAACCGACATAAACAACGTGAGCTAAATGTGGAGTCTAATGTAGAGTCCCCATCTTAAGAACCCAATATACCTTAACAGGGGTATAGAGGTATGACTCACATGATGAGAAAATTTGATGCCCAACAACATGGACTTATAATCCTACGAGGGCACGTAGTTTTTGGGACTATGAGGAACCATTGAAGCCTAGACCAACGGGGTGCTAGGCTTACTCCCAACTAAATACTTATATGACTAAAATGTAACTCAAAATACTGAATAAATTGAAATATTTACATGCTAACGGAGAATGAAACGTTTATATACTGATAATATGAAATTTAAATTTGAAGCATGATTATTTATTTAAATAACCTAGAAAGTGTTTAGGATTCTGAGCAATATTCATGAAATTATACTAGATCATCAAGAAAATAATTTATTTATATCAAAGGAACCATAATCAAAATAAATCATGAGAAACCCTAGGTTTGAACAGTGTTCGGAGAATCTTAAAACTACTCAATCGAGGGACCTAATGGTGAAATAACCTATGAGTGAATCCACAGCCCGTGACAATACTATAATAATAATAATAGTATATAACTCGTAGTAATAAAATAATATTAATAATTAATAATAAATAATAAAAGAAGAAGAGAAGAAAATGATCATAATAATCATACTCATCCTCATAATAATACACTATAATACTAACTAATCATCATAATCCTCCTAACATCAGACAAGACAGAAGAACAGCACACCGCCTCACTCCCACGCCTCATCCTCCTACATCCTCGTCAGTCCTCCTCCTCCTATTCATCCTCCTAATCCTAATACCTCCCTTCCCTACTCCTACCTCTCCCTCACCCCCCTCCCCATACTCCTCATCACCCTACTCCTTCTCCTACTATTCCTATACTCCTTCTCCTCCTCCCCCCTACTCATCCTACGCGCCCCTCCGCTCCTCATCCCCTCACCTACTCCTCCTCCTCCTCCTCCCCCTCCCCCCCCCTCCTCCTCCCTCATCCCCCTCACCCTCCCCCCCCCCTCCCCCTCCCCTTCACCGCTCCCATCCCCCTACCCCTCCCACTCCCTCTCACCCTCCCCCTCCCCAACCCCCGACCCCGCCCCTTATCCTTCCTCCTCCTCCTCATCATCCTCGTACTCTCCTACTCCTCCTCCTCCCCTCCTCCTCCTGCCTCTTCTCTCTGCACCTCTGATTCGACTATTTATGACGATTATGACAATGATGACGACGATGAACATGTACAGATTATTTACGATGCTGTGATGTATGCCGCTTTGATGTGTATGCTGCTGATGCTGCCGGACGCCTCCGCCGCTGCTGCGCAGATGCCTGCTGCGCCGCTGGGATGCTGCTCTGCCGGTGCTGCTGCTGCTGTCTGCTGCTGCTGCTGTTGCTGCTGCTGCTTCTGCATTATGCTGCCTGCTATCTGCGGTGCTGCTTGCTGCTGATGTTTAGGTTGTATGATGATGATAGTAGTAGTAGTAGTAATAATAATAATAATAATAATAATAACAACAACAACATCAACAATAACAACAACAACATAAACAGTTGGTGACAATATAATGTTTCCACATATCTTCTTAATGTGACATGTTACCATATCTTCTTTCTGTGAGATATATTACCAAATATATTCTTTTTGTTGGGGCCTATACAGATGATTCTGTGGTATTTTTTTTTATCATAGAGGTTATATATGTTGCCACAAACACCATATTTATTCATTTTCATCATAATTGACATTTGTTCCGACAAAATAAAAATGATAATAATAATCATTAATATTAATATTATCAGCAAAAATGAATCCTTCACCAATTGTTTTATACAACTTATCAACAAAAATGTAATTCAAAATGATGGTACCATAACATTTTCATCGAACTATATTTTTTAGGTGTAGGCCTCTATGAGTCTTCATTGTCACTAACATAGCCACTCCGAACCTTTGAATATCATAATTCCATTGGAGTGAAACATATCTCATGCTAAGGGTTTTAGAACTAATTCCATAAGATATTACTTGTAGTACATCACTCAAAAACTCACGTATGCAACAATTAAAAGTCCACATTCTCTGTATGGTATATCATCAATTATTAGAAAATATAACAAATTTCTTCTCTTTGTTTTTTCTCTTTCTCTTTTGCTTTCTTTTTCACTTTCTCTTTCTCCTTCTCTTGCTCCTTTTCCTTGTTCTTCTCCTTCTCCTTCTCCTCCTCCTCTCTCTCCTACTTCTCTTTCTCTTCCTCCTTCTTCTCCTTCTACATATCCATGCCTTTTGTCTTTGAGTGTGATACTGGAGCAGTAGTCATTGATTTTTTTCTTTCACTAATTATGGACAGTGATTGAGAAATAGATTTTTTTCTTACCTCCTACACTTCAAAAGTTATGAAATCTTTTTGGATGTATGGACATCAATATTATAATTCATTTTCTTAAAAATATAAGTGAGTTCTTTAACATGGCTAATAAAATAATCATGTTGCTACTCACATTCTTCACATAGATAAAAAGAGCATTTGATGTTTGCTATATCTCAAAAATCCAAGGACCTAGAATAGAGCCTCACCTAGGGAATAATGTATAAAATGGTGCTTCCAAGATTAAACAAATGTAATTAACTTGATTAGGAAGTATTAAAGCCTAAACGTCAAGACACGACCATGACGTCCGTAGATGAGTGAAAGTGATATAGTGTGCCTTTAGGTCTTGAAATGGGTTTGAAGAGTCGTATGAAGGTCAAGCCTTGTAAAAATTCTTAGAGTACACCTTAGTGTATGTTTAGGGTCAAAACGTCCTTGTACGACTCCTCGAGGATCACCCTAAGGGCCCTCAAGGAGGACCCAAACATTTGACCCAAAACCTGTCTAAAACAGATGCACTTGACAAGTGCAAACGATGCCCCGTCAATGGAGGCCGTGAGTACATACTCAGAATTATGGATCCTTGTATCCATTTGAGCAGTCTCTGATCCAAACCACGGACAACCAGGATGGTCCGTTCATGGAAATACAGATTGTCAACCATGGGTGTCGTTTAGGCCTGCACACTGGTGCAAGACACAGGCAAGCCAAGGGTGGTTTGGTAAATTCCACCTTTGGACATTTAAATGTAGGGTCTGTATAATTTAGTTATTTTAGGTATATTAAGGTATTTTAACTCATTAAACAAGTCTTCACACTTCAAAATCCCAAAACCCCAAAGATTCACTTCTCTCTAAAATTCTCTCTTTCTCAACTCAAAACCCCTATTGAAGATGATTCAACTTTATCTAGGGCTTCAAGAACAAGGATTTCATTCAAAAATCTATAATAATTGATAAGGTATGGAGGCTATTCACTCTTCGAACTCATTTCCTCAAGAGGTTCTTCAAAATTTGGATTTCAATGTATTTCTACAACCTAGTTTTTACTCAATTTCGTGGGTCTTCTTTCAAAATTGATTAACTTGGTCTTGGTTTGATTAATATTGATGAATTATTACTTTTTACGAGTGGATTGATGTATTAACTTACGTTTTGACCTAATTTCCTAAAAGACCCATGAATGTTCCTCTTCTCCTTACACTAACTCATGAATTAAGTTGATTAATGATTAGGGGTGATGTAATTGAATGTGTTCTTGCATAATTTACTATTATATGATGATGATGATTTAATTGTTGGGTAAATATCATGGATTTAGGTATGAAGTCTTGAATGAGTTTCTTGGAGGCCATTCTAATACCTTCAAGGTCATGAACACCTTATTGTAATAATGTTGGTCTATTCTTGGTAATGTTGCTCAATTAAAGTATGAATGACGAAGTTATGAATGTGTGATTATTCTACGGATGTGATGGTTGTGAGATGAGGATAGGTGTATGATAGTGAGGGATTGAAGGTAATTCCTTTGTGCATCTTAAGGTTATGCTATGATGTAATGTTCTAACATGACGTTGGGTTGTGATGAAAGGTCTTTCTCATCCTATAACCTATGTGTTATAAACATGATATATGAGGGGGCTAAACTCCTAAGACCTATGTTATGAATTGTTGTTAAGAAAGATTTAATGATACTTCAAAAAGGAAATTTAGCTTAGGACCGAGTGAACTTGACAATGAGAGGGGTCTCTTCACGAAGAAGCTTCCCCCCGATGTTCTCATGAGGTGGAAACTCCAATGATAATTAGCATGGAGAGGGTTTCTAGTAACAACTTCCTAGTTCCTTAACTATGTGCCCCCATAGGAAACCTAGCTAGTGGATCCACCTAGATGCTATGATGATGATGTCCTACCTTGGCAAGTAGGATGTCCTCCTTTCGGTGTGAGGGCTTAACACCAGATTCCATGTTTAGCTCACATGGTTTAATGTAAGTTATGACAAAGTTTCTCGAAAGTAAAATGAATGAATGAAAGTAATAAGATTAACACTAACTAGGATTTCTTAAGAGGTGTTACTTAGTGTAGGTAAGGGTATGAGACTTTACCTATACATTGCACAAGTGGACCTTGAGGGGAGTTCTAGGGTGGGTCCTTTATGCATACATGAAATGTATGATGTTAGTCAAAATTGTTATGTATGATGTTGACTACACTTGTTATGATGTTATATGAGGTAAATGCAATGTTTATGGTCTCCTTACTAGTTTACTTGGTTTATGTGGGGTTATGCAGCTTCACATACACATTGCACTAATTGACTTGGATTGGGATTGTGAGTAAGGTATTGTTATATATTGATAAAATTGACTCTAAAGTATAAATTGTTGATTATGGCTCTATTATGATGATACTCTTGAACATGAATATGAAAATGACTTATTGTTGTTGTGGAATGGACTTGTATATGTTCTTGGAATGTGCATGAACTCTTTTAAAGCTAACTTGGCATGCTTATAAATAAAATGTCCCTTTGTGCATATTTTCAAATGATTTAGTTGAATATGTTTCCATACTTAGTACATGTGGTTTATACTAACTCGTATCTCTTCTATTTTTTACATAAAGTGTAGGTTCGGGCCATTGAAGATATTCCACTCGTTTCTTGAAGAGCTTGCATTGATATCCCCAAGTTGGTGAGTCCTCAAGTCTTAGGATGAAGATGAATAACTCTAGTTTCATATTTCCTTATTGAAAGACTTTATTGTAATTCCTCTTAGAGACATATTGTAATGATGTAAGGGCTAAGTCTCAAATCTTGTAGTCTTATATTTAGATGGTCATGTGAGATAAATATAGATTGTATTTTGATATATCTGAAGTGAAGTTGAACTTCAAAGAAAAGTTTTAATTTTCCACTTTTTATTCTATCTATGATGCAATGATGTATGCTAAGGGCTTGTCTAAGGCCTCTTCGAGGACGAAGATGCTGGTTACAACTGGGGGTACTTGCAGTAATGACAATGTTAGAAGTGGAATCAACACCAATAAATATTGAGTTGCTGTCATGGACGAAACTTCGTTTATCATTTCATCTACAAGGTAAATAAAATAAGGTTGAGAGTTTATAATTCATTATAAAATAATAATAACATTATGTTGCCACAAATGGATAGTGTTTTGCCACAAACTAACATTATGTACCTATTATTGCCGCAATTCAATTTTCTGTTACCACACATAAATCTTATGTTACCACAGATGTAACTACTGTTGCCACAAATTAATTTTTTGTTGCCACATATCACCATTTTGTTGCTTTAACTAATAGGTGAGAAATTCCAAAATATGGAAACTCTGTTCATGCACCAACATATCACTAAAATATGGCAACATACAATGCATCTTTTAACAAATGAAATATATGTTGGACAATTGAACATACTATATTTCTAAAATCATATAAATAAAATGGCCACAAAAAAGAACAACAAAAGCTACAAAAAATAACTTTTCACTAAATGTTAACAATACATATACATTTCCTCAAAATTAGAGTTTTTTGGGGTTGGTTGATTTTCTTTCAAAAACAATAAATAATAGGTACCATTACATAATTATTCAATTTTCACATTTATAGAACGATTTATTGTTCATTAATTTAAGAAAAAAACTTAATATATTTCAAAAATTGTAAAATCTTTCAAAAAAATAATTTACCCATTTTAAGTCGAACGTGATTTCAATTCAGAAAGAGGAGAGAGTCACGACCGGAGATGAGGAGGAAAATAATGTAAATAGTCGGAGAGGAAGATAATGGAGATAGTTGGATTTTCGGATATCTAAGCAAGAAGAATAACAAAATTGAGAACATTGGGAGAAGAAGAAGAAAATATTTCTTTGTTTTATTCTATATGATTTGGATAAAATTATAAAAGTTCAAAAATGAAATGTTCTTTTTGTATTTGATAAAAGATTAGAAAGTTTCAAAAATGTTAATTTGATCCTAGATTTACTTAATTATACTTTAAAGTGGATTTGACCATCTCTTGATGAATCTGTCACCAAAAACCAAACAGAGACTTAATTGACACCTTTCTTTTAATTTTATAGAGTGTCTTTAATTGAATCTTCAGTATCCCCACTTATCTTTGAATATAAAAATAAAGATTATTTTTAGACTTTTCATAATCCAAATTTAGTACATGAATATAATGATTGCATTAAGATCTTGTTTGATGCAATGAGTCTGTTGGTATTTAGTAAATTTACCATTTTCCCTCCTATTATTGATTGCGAGTCTTCTATGATTGAGTTTTGAAAAGTTGGTGTTGAACTTTGAGTTAAAAATAAGAATTTGGGAAGTGTTGAGTTTGACATGCTAAGTTGTTAAGAAAAGGTTTTTGGTGTCTTTTGGAAAATCAAGTATCGAAATAGAATTTTCTGGATTTAATGAGTCTCATAATGTGAAATCTGATCAGTGAAAGATGTCGATTTCTAAGCCTTTTTGAGAATTTAAGGTCCTAAGTTGTGAAATTGTGAAATTTTAGCCTTTGGTTTGACTTTGGTCAAGTTTTGGAGTTCAAATCCGTGGATTGGAATTCCGAGAATTTGGTTGGATTTGGCGGATGATTTGTCGCCTATGTAAGGTATTAGTGTGGTTTCAAGCTTGTTTTAGCCTTTTGGGCGTTGAGTTGGTTTCTTTTAGTTTTCACGGATGTTGGGTCTAGGAGACCTCTGATTCATGTTTTGACTATTCCATTGAGTCCATATTATCGAGTATGATCAATTTGCATATGTGGTTTGTTTGTACGGGATTTCGAACATCTCGAGGATCTTTTCAATACTCTAAGAGTTGGCTGAGTTGTGGTGTCTACATGTTTCACCAATGAGTTCTTAAGTCCTTGAGTGATATTTTCAAATATTAAATTTTGGATTCAAAAACTTATTTTTGAAATCAGTTTTTGAGTTGATTGACCTATTTTTTTTATAAAAACAAATTGATGTGTGTATTGTTGTTTTTAGAAATTTATTAAGAATACTTGATTGATATAGATTGTGTGACTTTGAACCTTGGTCGGTAGGGGAAGGATCGACATTTGGAGTGTTTAATTGATCTCCTAAATAGTATAATCTAATAGGATTCATGTATTCCATTCATTTGTGTGTGTTTGTTGTTAGTAATAGGAATGGTATGAGACATTCATTGTTCCACTGGATTATGCTTAATGAATAAAAAGGGTTAAATGAAAGATAATGTGTTGATGATGATGCTTGTGCATTGCCTTGTGACAACCCCTATTTGCTTGATAGATGGATTATTTGAATTGCATGAATTGTTGTCTCTTTCATGTGGTGTGATATTGCTCATGTACATTTATTGGTGAACGTCGTGATGGGACATGTAAGGATTGTGATGCTGTGGTCATTTGCCGAGGTCATTTATAAAAAGTGTTGTGTTGGCGAGGCTATTTCCACATTTCCCCCCCCCCCAACTAGTAAGCTTTAATATATATGGAAACATGAAAAATTAACCTGCTGTAAATTGGATATAAAGCCTATGGAAAAATTGGGATAAGGCATATTTTAATTAACATAATGCTTGCATGGAACTGGTTTTTGTCCTAGTAATTGTTATAAAGTCAATAGGAAATAGTTTCGGCTAGTGATTTGATATAAAGACGATGAAAAATGATTTCGTCTAGTAATTTGACCTAGAGTCAATGAGAAATGATTCAGGCGAGAGTTGATCATTTGGTTTGATGCATTTTCATGCTTATGATTGGAAGTCTTGTTTTTGTGATTGATGCATTGTGGATATTTGTGAAACATATCACTGATACTTAATATTGACTATTACTATCGTGCTTGATTGTCGAATTCTGACTATTGAACTCTGATTATTGAGCCTGTAAGCTGTTTATTGAAGAACTCTCTTAGGTTGGATTGATTTTTGTGCAAGTTGTAGTACGAGGTGGTTCGGTTGGGATGAAGAGTATTTGATTTCTAGCTAGTTGCTTTGTATATGATATTGTTTACTGGATACCGTATTATGGTAATCAGTACACTTATGTCAATTTCAAGCCCGGTGTTGTGTGATTGGCCTTCTTCTCCTACTTTTTTGAGGCTTATTAAAGGACTTTTGATTGGTAGTTGATTATCATCCCAATGGACCCTCTTTTCCTTTACATTATGCTTTGTTCTATTCGAGTAACAAAGACATTGAGATAATGTAATTATTTCATATCTACACTTTTATTTTAGAGACTTGTACATGTGACAATTAGATTTTGAGGTGTTAAATAAAATAAGCTTCCCTCTTTTATCTTATTCTAGTTTTATCTTTTCATATTCTTTTCGTTTCATTGGGTTGAGACTCACTTGTGTAGATGGAAATAGACAAGTGTCGTCACGTCCATTTTTAAATTGTGACACACTTACATTCCAATTGCAGTGTGGTTGAAATTATTAAGGTGAAATGTTATCCATGGGTTCTAGTGGTGGCGGAGACAACAACTCAGTGCTAGATAGTGGCTGAAAGATTCCCTGCATGTTGCTATAAAAAAAACAAATAAAAGAAATTAAAATCCATATATTTAAGAAAAGAAATATATTTAAAATATCTACAGCTATAAAAGAAAATATATATAAAAAAATTTAGTCCCATCTCAAAGAGAATGAAATACACCCATTTTGCTTTTTAGTATTTGCGGAGGTAATAATTTAAGTTTTAGATTATTGAGGGGGTAATTTGACTCATGTACAATATAAATATGTAGGTGGTTATTAGATAATAGGCTGAATGGATTTTGACTATTTTCTTATAGTTATTCAACTTTATTTTGTTACAAAAGTTTTATTCAATTATTGAAAATTATCATAGAAAGTCATTCAACTTTATTTTTAATAGAAAAATTAGTCTAAACTATAGTTACTCAACTTTATATTTAGTAGAAAAACTATTCTAAACTATTTTCATTTTACCTACACAGTCATTCAACCAATTCAAATGACCGATATTTCCGAAAAATATTATTGATGTGACTGTTTTATGCAAGACAGTTTTTTCAAAATAAAAGGTATTTATTCTAATCAACCATCATAATGACCCTTTTAGATTTAACTTTCTGGAATGTATCACTTATTGTTTCTAAAAAATAAAATTTGTTTAAAAAATTTCCACGTAAGCAATACTTTTTAGTTTGTCAAAGTTCCTCCGCTCTAATTTGTATGATGTTATTTTAATTGACATAAAATTTCAATTTTTAAAAATGAAAAAACACTTGAAAAATTTTGATCTATTAACAAGTCATTAATATTCTTTTAAAGTTTAAAGCATAATTATTATGACAGATTCTTAAGATTCTAAATGTTCCCAATAATACAACTCATGGCGGCTGGCACTGGAAATCATGTTTCTTTCCGTGTGTAATTAGAAATGTTATGACGAATATTAAAATTTGGATGGTAAATTTCTTTGAAAGAATAAAGCTGCTTTGAAAGAAGTGCTATCGTGGCAGGCTCATCGCAGTCCAGTTCTTTCCATGATCATGACTTCCTATGGTAAAGTCTGAGTTTTTTTTCAAATACCTGTCTGTGCAATTGCATCAACTATGCAATGTTTGTGTTGTGTAAATTGCAAGTAGTTTCTATATTGCATTTTTGGGCCGTTGATTCTAAAAACTTTGTAATGGTTAGAAGCCGTTGAATTGCCTGATCATCTTATACGAGCTGTTAAGAAAGTTTATGCTTTTATTGTTCTGCGATTACAGTAGTAAATAGGCAGTCGGATAGGCAAAGCCTAGGGTTAAAGACCACTTGTATACTATTTTTTTTACCTTGGTGCTGAAGGAACAAAAATGTAGTTGCAGTATTTTTCATCTTTTTTGACAAGTTTTAGGGTCATTTCATTTGGTTAGGAGATTATAAGATAATGTTGATTTTCCCAGAACATTTATTACTTATAAAAAAGATAAATATAGAAGAAAATAAGCTCGAATAGTGTAGGCATTAAGATACTATTGTGTTTATGATGAGATAGGATTAGGAGGGTTGTTAATCATGTTGTAGTGCAATGGTGTTGCAGAATTTATATCCCTTGTCTTAGCGAAAGAGAGAAACTCTTAGTATAACTCTGTGTTATCCACTTCAATTGCGTGGTCCTTCCCCACAAGTAAGCAGTTAAATGTAATCCAAGAACAACTTGCTGTCTGATTGCTGTCTTGCCTGAAAGAAGAAGAAGCTCTGAGCTTGCATCCTCCTCTTCGCTACCAAGAAATAGTTTAGATGGATCTCTTTTTCACTCTTGACTTGCAGTGTGGTGCACCGATATCCAAAGTGGCCTTCTTGGTGTCTTTTTTCTTATCGATGAGTAAAAGTAGTTCCATTTAAAAGAGGATTGGCAAAAAGCCGGTTTTAGGATCAACAAAAAGTAAATGTTAGTGGTAGTAGTAACTCAAGAGGATGTGCTTTCTTTTACTTATCTTTATGAATAAAAAAGGATGTGCTTGATTCTGTTCTGATGTGCACTTTTGTTTAGGCGATCTGTGGTCGGGATCTGAGGGTGGTTCCATCAAGATCTGGCCTTGGGAAGGAATGGAGAAAGCGATTGCTTTGATATATGAGGAAAGGCACATGGCTGCTTTGTCGATAGAGAGGTCATATGTGGATCTAAGGAGCCAAGTTATGCATAATGGAACAGGCAATAGCATATTTTCTGTTGATGTCAAATATATGCTGTCTGATCGCTCTGGAGCAATTGATTTTATTAGTGAATTGTAAGTCTCTGGTTAATAAGATTTGTAAATCAATTGTTCATGTTTGGAGAGAAACCAACATAATAGATAATAGCATAAAAGAGATCCAAGTAAAGTACTAAGAACATTGATTACTATCAATTTTGAACCATGAACTCCTCATGTCCCATGTAATTATGAAATATTGCCTTTTGGAATTTTTGTATGTTGAAGTTTTGTAGCTGATGTAGGATGTATACCTGCTTTTCTTCTCTTGTGCTTTTTCTAGAAAAAGTTAGAAGGCAGCATCAAGAGTGAGCAAAGAGCCTGAAACCATATTTGAAACTATTCATTTATATTCAATCATGTAACTATTTGATTAAAAAGGAATAAGAGATCTCTTATTAATGTAAACTAATCTGTTAGAACCACAGGAAAAGAGCTAAACAACATAATTTCAATGGATTACCAACTAAAAGGTTATACCATATCGAATTAACATCCTTTAAATACATAAGTAGGAACTTCCTCTTCCCAACCCAAATGTAAGTCTAAAACCCTCTGTCTACTATAGTTTTTATCTGCTCCCTAGCTTCGTTTCAAAAGATGACCACCTGCCCTTTTTTTTTTGGTCAACAACTTTTCACGTGCATTTTTTAATAAGGCCACAAGATGAAAGGACAATTTTATACATTTGACATAACTTTATGTATGACCACATGATGAAATGTCTTTTTTCATTTCCTTAACTCCGCGCCAAGCCAAACTAGACCATTCTTTTGTGAAAACAATGGAGTAATATTTAGTGTCTGTCCACCTAAAAAAATAATGAAGGATTTCAGATTTGGGACAGGCTATAAATAATTGGGTCGTATGCCAGTGCTTGTAGATTAGACCATACGTCATTAATGTAGCTTTATCACTTCATTTTTGATCCTCTTAATTTTTTTACATTCTCTTTTCAACTCATTTTAACATATCATTTTAATATATTGTGGGTGATCTTATCCAAATGTTTATAGATGTTTGTATTTTCTATTCTCTATTTGTTTTTGTGTACAATACACGTTCTCCTGTCTTTCAATTTTAAAAAATGAACATGGATACTTGTGCTACATTAATGTTTCTCTTATAGAGACGCAATAGTGATGTGGGGATCAGAAAACCATCCCGGTCTATGGGGTTTGAGATTTTTCCTTGCGTAATGCAGCAGGTACTAAACTAGCTAATATTATCTTCTGAACTCTTCGCTAGATTGTCAAATACTAATAATAAAAAATTTTTGTTATGTTTTTTTTTAGCAGGATCCCCAAAGTGCTATAATGTCTTGACTGGTAAATCAAATGTTTGGTCTATATTTAATTTTCTCTCCTTATATTTGTCTGCCTCTCTACAATCTCAATAAATTAAGACCATGGTTGTCTGTAGTGAAATTTTATTTACATGTCATATACCAATATGAAAAATATAATTTTGTTGCATGTTTTATATTCCCTTAACGTTGGTAATCGATGGCAGACCTATATATTGAATTGGACAGTGTGGGTTTTGTGCCTATTTATATTCCTTATGGTTGTTGATGGTATATATCTATATGTGCAACCATATTGTAGTTGAATGTTTTTAAAAAGGTTTAGGTAATCCTAATCAATCTGAATGAAGTCAAGAAGGGCCTAAAGTTTTTCAAGGATCCATTTAGGAAGATATCTAGTTCATACATTACAACAACACACAAACCCTGTTGTCGCAATTCCCAATTTATGCGATACTCTTTCCTTTTCAGTCGATCACAAAAAGAATGACACCTTTCTATATTTAGTAGCAATTTGGTTTTAACATGTTTATTTTAACCTTTAAATGAAATGATAAATAACCTAACAATCTATGCTTTATTTAGAAAATAAGTTTCAAAAGTCTTCCTTTATTTCTTAAACACATTCCTAATCAAAAACGAAAGGCAAGTGGCTTAAGACAGACAAACCGCTGCAACTGGGCAACAAAAAATGTTAGAGCCAGTGATGACATCCAGAGAATTCAGATGCTAAAAGTCTTGTTGAATTGACAACTGAAACATCAGGTTGGTTATGTTGCATGCTTATTTTGGTTACTACTGTTTTTGTCTTCACATACTATTTCAAGTTATGATGGCCGAGTCTGTACTCATCTATATTTTAAACATCTGTAGTTTTCAGTATTTTGCATTTCAATTAGCTTTAAATTTTATGTAGGATCTTTGAGTATAGACTAGAGCACATGCATATGATATGAAATTTTGTACTATGTATATACGAATCTTCTATCAAACTGATGAGAGGTTGTGAACTTTAAAAAACAAAAGTGAAAAACAAATGAATTGTTTTTTAGATCTGTGGGGGGAATTTTCAATCCTTATTTATTATGGGACTAGCATTACAACTATTTTTAATGCCATTCATTTTTTTTCATGTATGTAGATGATGGTCAAGAGAAGTCCCAACGAGACACTCCAAGAAAATAGTCTCCAAATACTTCTGTTTGGCAACCTTGATACTAAAGTCAGTTTTTTAAAAACCTTTGAACCTCATTTTTTTGAACTTATTATAAGCTTAGGAATCAATCACCATTCTTTCTGAAATGATACTTGTGGCGTAAAACAAGTCCATTATTTGAATCACATCATCTCTTCACCTAAGTCGAAGTTCAAGGGAAAAAACACAGGTGTGTTTTTAATTTTTATATTGTCTTAAACAAGTCATAAATATTTTGTGGCTATAAATAATCTCATCAAAGGTCAATGAAGAGGAGTAATAAAGTTAAATTGTTTCTGGATACGACATTCTTTCTGGATCAAAAGTAAAAAGGGAAGTATAAAAGTCAAATTTAGGACAAATTATCATTTAAGCTTAGTCGGAGGAATTTAATGCAATTATTAGAATATCTTATATTCCTAACTTCCAGTTGTGTTTTCAGTTCCTACAGTGCTTTTCTCGTCATTTTCATGCTCTTGGAGATGGTGGCCATTGAAGATGTTTGTATTTGCGAGAAAAGGTTGTTTGATTTTTTTGTAGAATACAACAATCATGTTAAGCACTCGAGGTTTACTTAGTTGGGACAGGTCCTAAATCATTTTTTCGTAAACCTGTTAAGGTACTAAGTCTATACCAGACATGAACTTTTTGAGCATTTCATCTGCCATAGTAAATGTGTTTTGACATTATTTTTTTCTTGCACTATAAAATTTAAGAATTTGCAAACTATCTTTTACCATACCAAATTTAGGTATGTCCATCAACCGTGCATTTACTTTTATCTACCTTTATTGAGTTCTGTAGAGAATATTTTTGGTTGTCGGTTATCATCATTGAAGTGTTTGTTGCGATTTGTTTTTATTCTCTACCTGAATCAATGTCCGCTTGACTATGTTAAAGTGTTGAAGGTTAAAATCTTGGAGTCAAATGTCCCATTTCTACTTGTGCCTTAATTTGGGACCAGCTCCCTTAGAGCTGCAAGTACTACCTTGAGTTCATTTTATCTAATTCCCTGATCATTTAAATTTAAAATAACAAGTGGAAGTTATCCTAATCGATTGACGAAGATTTCAACATGTCAACAATAACCTCAAAAGCAGTGTTGTGCTTGAATTGGCACTGGAGTATCATGATTCGGCAGTCACCCATCCCACGTCTTTCAACCGTTCGCAGCTTTTGTGTTGAGTCATCATCTCAACTGCTTCTAGAAATCAACCATTTGCCGCTCCACTGCACTAGCTCCCATAAAGCAGCTGAAACAAATTAAAATGACAAAGAGACCAGAAGGTACTGCTACTACACTTTGATTGTGTCTTTCTAAATTTAAGAACCAACTTATATGATAAGGACATGTATTCATTCTAAATATTTTGGTTATTTTGAGTTTGTTATTTGGGCTTTTTTTTGTCTCAAGGCATCACTGTTAATGATTTGAACATATAATTTATTTTGAGAACACGTAATTGTTACCATGAATCAAAATTAAATTGTTGTTAATTTTATCAACACTAATTGCCTACCCCTATTTGGGCTGAAAATAAAACTCAATGCACAAGCTTTTGAAGGGTAATTGTCTATTAGATATAACAAATATTCCAATAACATGAATCTTAGACAGTCAACATGAGCAATGGTCGTCATATAGTATAAACTAGATATTGGAGCCCGTGCTAATACAGGCCCAAAATTTCTATTATAAAGAAGAGTTAGTGACTAGACGATCCCAAGATTAAAAAAATGTAATTTTTCATTCTAACAAAAAATCTATGAAGACATATAATAGAATAATTCAGAAATCTTTTTCTTTATATAAAGTGATCATAGATCAATTGAAAAAAAATTTAATTTTTACACTAAACAAAAAATCTAACCGAGAATGATTAAAAAAAATTAAATAGTTCTAGAAACATCTTAGTTATTGTTATTACCATACTTAATTTTATTATTACTTCACTTTCTTGTCTTTTATAAGTTATTGTGATATCTGTTTCCTCTTATTCGACTTTTTACTATTACTTTAGTTTGAATTCTTAATCTTTTTGTCTATTATTATGCTTATATCAAAAATTGCCTATTTTTTACGTAAAACTTATAATGAATTATTATTTTTTTCATCTTTATTTTGATTCTCATTATATACTTGAAAAGTAATTAAGTGTGAATAAAATTAATAATATATATTATATTGAAATTAAAGAAAAAAAGTTAAAAAATAACTTTACAAATAAAATGATAGGATGATATATTTGTATTAAAGACGCCATAATAAAAATATTATTATCATCTAACAAAATCTATCAAGAAAAATAATTCTACAACCAATCGTTTCTATACATGAATTTGAATGATGATCAAAGGTAAGAAAACAAATTTACTTCAGGGCACAAAAATCCTGACATAAACAAAAAAAAATAGTTCTAGAACCATCTTAATTATTATTATTAAGTTTTTTTAATTACTTCAATTTTTTGTATTTCTTCTCCATTTTTGTTATGAATTATTGTGATAACCCTTACCCAACGTTTCTCCTCTCCTAATTTAACTCCTTCAACCTCTCTTCTTTTACTTTTATAATCTAATCAGTACATCCTTCATCTCAATTTGAATTTTAAATTCTTTCTTTCTCTCTAGTCCACGAATATCAAATCATGAATCTGTAAGTTTTTCATCTTTTTTCCATTCCTAGTTTTTCTTTGATTTTTAAATAAAAGAATTCATCAATTTGTGTTGATCTAAATGGCTGAAAGCATATCTAACGTTTCATCCAACCATTAGCATATGAATCGTTGGTTGTTTTCTTCATGTTCTAAAGCAGAGTCTTTTTCATTCCTATTAGCATAGCGAATTATATTGGTGTTCTTCATCTTCTAAAGTGCAGGTATTTGATAAATCTCAACGAGTATTCGAAACTTGGGTCGTACAATTTCTCGACTTCTTTACATAAGTTATGTTTTTCCTTCCATCTTTCTTTTATTGATTTTTAACTTGTTTTTATGTTAAGCCAATCAAAATGATAGATTAATGTGTTGATCCATCACATTTTTTAGTCAACCTTTAGCTATTCAATTGGTACAAGCAATGTTAAAAAGAAATTGTAATTGGAGTTAAAATAAAAGATTTTGGGTAGTTGGCAAATTGTAAGATTTTCAACCATCTTGACTTTGCTATGATACATTATGTCATTTAGTGGACATAGACATGTTTTATTCCTTCTTAAATAGAGCGTTTCTTCTCATTTTAGAAATACACAAGTTAGAGGAGAAAAACCATTTTTTGAGAGTAAAGTGAGGTATTCCATAGACTATACAAGAAAATGTCTGTGAAGAAAAATAAGTGGTGAGCTATACTTTTAGTAACACGGAAACCAAAAGAGTGTTGTTTCCTTTGATGGTAGTATTCCACTTTGAGTATTGTAATTACGGACTACCATTAAAATTGCTTACTATAGTAATATCATTAACTCTCTTAGTCCGTGTTTTTTTTCCCTTATTCATAAGGGTTTCCACATAAAATTCTTGGTTTTCATTATTTTTCCCATTTTATATTTCATTAACTTTTACCAAATATATTATTGTGCTTGTCGCGTTTTTTCCCAACAAACTGTAAATCAGAAGCCAAGGTTTTTCATCTGAGTTATTTTCTCTGTTGTTGCAGCACAGTCTGAACTTCCACATCAGAAAAACTTTACTTTGATTTGCGGATAAACTATATTTTTGGGGAAAACAATGGAAGCCAAACACAAGTAGATGGTTACTTGAAATGGTGTTAATTATAGCCATTTTGGGAAGGGAAAAATGGAAAGATTTGGGGGCTTCATATGTTAAGAATTTTTACGAAACCACTATTTAACCACTGTAAACGCTGATAATAAACCGATGAGAGTGGAATCTGTTGCAATAGACAGGTCTGTGGATTCATTAGGCACATGGGTCGACGATAATGTTTGACCATATTTCGGGGGAAACACTGCTCGAACCCTAATGAGAGCATCTGAAAATTTTGTAAAATGCTCGAAAGACTGTTCAACACAAAATGTGCTTAATAAAGCAGATGTTGAGTTTGAAGTATCATGATGGTTTCTCCGATGACAGACCATCTTGAATTAATTTTTCAGGGATAATGCAACCAATTATCCTGCTATGGGCCCTCAAATTTGTATGAAGCCATTCAAAGGCTTTGCTTCTACTTGGTTCCCTACCAGATTCATCATGGGAATCATTAGAACGTCATTGTCAAATTCTGCTCCGTATGGTGTGATCTCTAATGGGATCCATCAAGAGTAGTGTCTTGACGAAAATATGAGAAGAAAACTCAGGTTCCTCTTCGTCGGAGTCCTGTAACTGGCCCCAGGGGGAGAAATAAAACTCCGTGGTTCTTTCCTCCAGCAAGATACAAAATAGGAGCAAAATCAAGGCATACTTTAAAAGGTGATATGGTTATGCTATTCATTGTGGCTAAAGGGCACACAAGAAGTTCTGCAGGAAGTTGACGCGGGGAGAACCAAAACAAAGAGGACACTAAAGAAGATGCATAAAAATTCCTAGCCAACCGTCAACCCACCGAAGATCTTGTTTACCAGTTCTTGATGCCAACATGTAAATATTTCTTGTGATGAGTCAAGCTGGTTTTGTGGACCTGGTGCCGCATCTCAATGTGAATCAGAAGGATTTTTTTTCTCTTCCTCACTCCTGTGACTTTTGGACCTTGAAGTATGGGTATGGAGACTGTTTCTAGGGTGGTTGGTATTGGTACATTTGTTTGGAAACTAGTGTTTGGAACTAAACCTAGTTTTGAACTATGGGGAAACATGCTCCTGATGTTCGTCTGCACCTAATTTCATATTGGTATTTTTAGATGATGAAAGGATTGTTAGTACCAACGGTGATTGGAAAATGGAAGCTCATTAAGGGTTCCTTGGTTGTGGCTAGGTTAACAAAACGTCAATGGTCTATACTGGACTACGGCCTCTGCTTGTGTTGATATGGTAATGCGGTTGGGAGAGCGATAGATCCTTCAACCATTATGGCACAAGAGGCTTAGCCACATTAAGCCGATAAAGGGACTTAATATTCTAGCCAGAAGAAATGAATATGTCAAATTTTCCAAAGTGTAAATTAGAAAAATGTGAGCACTGCTTGGCTGTAAACAAATAGAGTTTTCCTTTAAGTCCTCCTACCCTACTTTTCGAGTAAGACAGTTGCTTGAGTTTTCGTGCATCTGATTTAATGTGGTCCAATGAAGACAAAGACATTGTGGTGGGGCACTTACTTTTCACTTTCATTGATGATTGCTCTAGAAAACTTTGGGTCTATGTCTTAAAAGACTAAATACCAAGTGTTAGGGTGTCCTTAAAGCATTTTCAGGCTTCAGTTGAAAGAAGAGAAACTGGAAAAAAGTGAAAGTATTCGTACTGTCATGGTAAAGTGAAATATTGTGGGCCCTTTGACGATACTGCAAGCATCAAGGTATTAGACACAAGAAACTATCCTCCCAAGACTCCTCAACTTAATGGTTTTGGCTGAAGGATGAACATGACCTTGATGGAAAAAGTTCGATGTTTGCCTTTCCGATGCAAAGTTTGCCAAACTCATTTTGGGGTTGAGGCTTTATTGACCGCTGCACATGTTATGAATCTATTCCCCCTGCTGTTGCTTTGCAAAGTGGGATGTACCAAATAGTTTTTGTTAGTAAGATGTTTTCCTATGACCATTTGAAGAGTACATTCTGGTTTCAAAGCTTTTGTTACATGTGGCCCGAGAAGAATGAGAGGTCAAGTTAGATTCCAAACAAGGCCAGTGCATCTTCATTGGATATGGCCTAGATGAATTTGGTTACATGCTATAAAATGACGCAATTGAAAATAACTTGTGATAAGCCATGATATTTATTTTTCAATGAGAATCAAACAATTGAAGATATTACCAAAAGAAGCGGCAGGAAGTAGAATCTTCAAATTTGATGGTATAGTTCATCCATTTGAAGTTCCTCACACAGTGTGCATTATTTTGTTTTGGTTTTTGATAATCCTGGTGACGCCGCAGAATCATGGTATCGAATCAACTGTTGAGGTACTGAGAACACCAAATGATATTGTTTATCTGATGATCCTGTTGCTCATGAAGTTTTTTGACGAATCAAATATTCCTCTTCGGAGTCTACAAGACAGCGTTGTTTTTCCTCCTCCCGTTATCATCCAATGAGTATTTGTTACTCACTGACGGGGGATAATCTTGATGTTATGATGAGTCCATGAAAGATGAGCACAAGAATCAATGGATTGTGAAGCCATGAGACGAGCATGAATCTTTGGCATGAGAAACCACACTTATGAGTTGTTTAAAATTCCCAAGGGCAATGAGAGCTTTTGAAAAACAAGTGGGTGTTCAAAGTTAAAGTTGAAGAACACAACTTTAATCCCCAGGTACAAAGCTCGATGGTTTGTTAATGGATTCGGTCAAAGAAGGTTTGACTTTGGACGAAATATTTCTCCTGTGTGAAATTTCCCTCGATTCTGCACATTTTCAAGTTTGGCTGCTAGTCTTAATTTAGAGAGATTCGATCAGAATGGATATGAAGACGTCTTTCCTTCTTCACACTGTAACCCTAGAGACGAGATTTATATGGAACACCCTGAGGCTCAAAGTAGATGGTTAAAGAAAAATTTTGTAATGAAAACTAAAAAAGAGTCTCTTATACGAAAACAGCTCCCAGACAGTGGTACAAAAAGTTTTTGAATATTTTATGGGGGAGCAAAAGACTATAAGAAGAACTTCTTTCGATCATGCATATTTGTACAAAAAAGTTCTGATGCAAAAAAAGCCAACATTTTAGCATCCTTTTTGTTGTGAATGTGGATGATATTTTTTTATTGTGGGCAAGAATACTTCCAACGATTGACGACTGAAGAAATAGTTGTGGGTAGTTTCTTTTTTCTATGAAAGACTTGGGTCATGCCAATAAATTTGGGCAATGAGAATTTACTCGTCTTAGAGATAAGAAGATTTTATTTTGTCCAAGAAGAAGTAGTTGATCCGTGTTGGAGCACTTCATATGGAAGAATGTGAAGCCTGTGGTAGAACCTCGTTGCTGGTCATATGAATTTGAGCAAGAAGATGTGTCCTACAACTAGAGGAGAAGAATAGCACATGTCCAAGTTCCATATTCCCTCCGTTTGTGCGGAAAGTCTAATGTATGTAATGATGTGCACTAGACATAATGCTCACGTGCAATTTGGTGTTGTCAGTAGATTTCTTTTTCCTTGAAATCAGGGAAAAGAGCTTGGGAAGCTGTGAAATGGATAACTCTATCTTAGAGGAAGCTCAGATGAATGCTTTGTTTTTTTTGGAGCAAATCAAATCCAATCTTGAAGGCTATACAGAACCTTGTACGGGATTTTTTGTGGAGGATCTAGCGTTTTTGTCAAGGGTATTCATATTTTTATGACAGGGGTGATTGAGCTATTTTAACCAAAATTAAAAAAAAAATAGTAATTACTTTTTAATTTAAAGAGGAGAAAGTCAAATACTAAATGATGTCTTTGGCTTGTCTTTTTTTTTTTTCGTTTTTTCATTTTAACAACAACTATTTGTGAAAAAAAATGTAGTTGTAAGAGCTAAGGGTTCGCCTCCAAGGAAAATTTGCATAGTCTTAGCCATTGGACTGTCTCTTGTTGATGTTAATGGTGTTCAATAATTAATAAATATTCAAATATTTTAACTTACGTATCTTTTTTAATATATCGACAAAGGGTGTTCATGTACCTTGGATGTGTAGTTCCGCCCTTGGGATCTTGCATACCCTCATAATATATATATCAATATAAAGTAAGATTTGACCTACATATAATGCAAAGGACATCGAATTATTACGTCTGATACTATCGGTTTCCTCTTATAATATCCGACTAAATACGCTGACACACCGGTTTGAGCTCACCTCTGATTTTCGTCAATCTTTGCCCTTTTTATTCATCTAATTCTTTTATCCTAGAAACACAATGCAGAAATAAGTAAATAACAAAAATAAATATAATGCAATTAAGATTAATTGATAAAAATTTGGGGGGAAAATATACACATATAACACCATTATATATTTGATCCATATGAAACAAAATGTCAAAAGAAATTAAAGCAAAAAATGTACAGATCTAGAGAGAGTTCTTTAATTAATGTGTAATGGCATGTCCAACTAAAGCACCACTCACTATCCCTGCACCCAAACCCAATCCTGCTCCTATCACTCCAACATTATTATTGCCCTTTGGTTGTTGTACTTGTTGATTGAGCTGGTGTTGGTGTTGGTTCTGGTGCTGCTGTTGTAATGTGGGATTATATCCGTATCCATATCCATATCCATATCCTGGTGGAGGCGGTTGCTGATATTGATTATGATTATATCCACCTCCAAGAGGGGAATATTGGTATGTCGTGGATGACGTACCACACCAAACAGGGGGCATATGAGTTGGTGGATAGCCCGTGAGAGGTGGCAAGGCAGGATAGCCATTGATATGCTGTTGTGTATGCGCAAATTTCTTTCCAAACGTGTAGGCAAACTTTAATGTACCCTTAGGTTTCCTTGTCCCAGTTGTGAAAACTTGATATTCCACAACTCTCTCAGAAGAACCATCATCGTTAGAATTAGAATGCGTAAATAGCTCTTGAATTGGAATTGTTACCATGCCAACATCCTTATCGCCAAAAAATCGATTTGATCTAAGGCGAAAGAAGAGGGAAAGATCAGGTTTAGTGAGGGAAGGCTCATCCAAGGTAAATTTCATGGGGTGATTCCATTTTGGGGTAGTTCCACCTTTTTTGTCCACAAATGTCTTTTTCTTGTTTTTGGCGTAACCAAAGATGGAAACTTCTACATACACATCCATAGGGTAATAAAGATTGACATTTTTAATGGCGTCCGCAGAGATAACAGTCATATCAAACGGACGCCATTCCATTATATATTGAACAAGAAATTCACTTTAACAACTTAACCTTAATTAATCAAAGAGAAAGAGATAATTAATTTATGTTTGGATGTTAAAGAGGAAAAAAGGTGAGCAAGAGTGATTAACTAAACACCATAAAATACACCGCTCAACTAGGAGAAGAAAGGAAGGTTATCACAAATTAAACATTGTAAGTGCTTATTTCTCGGAATCACATTCATTTTATCTTTAATTCTACACAAAGACAATGAAATATGCCTTTAATTTAGTGCTAAATATTTTTCAAATATACTTTCAACAATTAAAGAAAAGATTTTTTGCAACTCTACTTCATCATTTTATATTTTTTTACTTACCCTACCCTATACCCCATACCTGATCCTCCTAATTCAAAAAAATAAATAAATTATTACTCCCTCTTTTCCAATTTATGTGTCACTTTCGGATTTCAAGATTCAAACAAGTCTATCTTTGATCGTAATTTTTTCATAGATCTTTTAAACATTTTGAATTATCAATTATTGTGAGTTTATATTACTTTTCACGTAGTTTGCGAATATATAAATTTCATTTCAAAAAAATTTAAATATTCCATAAACAAATTCACGATCAAACTTAAATAATTTATTTTTCGAAAAATAAAAAGTGTCATATAAATTGGGATAGAGGCAGTATAACTTTTTTAGCTTTTCTTATTCTTAAAATTTCAAATATTTTTTAACCCCCTACCCCTCCCTACACGAAATTTTTTTATCTTGGAAAAAATTTATTTTTTTTTAAAAAAATATTTTTTTTACGCCCCCTCCCCCGGTCACCTCACCCCACCCCCACTCCTAATCCACCCCCCACCCCAAAGCTACCCCGCCAATTTTTTTCTTTTGAAAAATATTTTAAATTTTTAAAAATAGTTTTTTTACGTCACCCCTGTCAATTTTTTTTTATTTTTTGTAACAAAAATATTTTAGATGTAAAATGTTTTGTACTAAATCTAAATGTAAAATCATTTATGTAAAACCAATGGTATGCATTGATTTGGAAGAAGAACCACCACATCTACTTTTATTTTTTTCTTTACTACTTTTTTTAAGAAAAAAACTAAACATATTAGAAATAATGTTTGTTACCTTTTCCTTACCAATTTGCTTTTACGAGAACTCATATTTCAATAAAATGAGAAGTACAATCTATAATAATATTAACACAAAAAACTAATTGAGGAAAATTTAATAAATTAAGAGATAGAAAGAATGTACTAAACGTCTGCGTAGATAGCAAACGGTTATAACCCATACTTGACACTTAAAGCTTCCTCCAAATATATTATTGTAAGTTGTAAGTTGTAACATGATTACTTAATATCAATGATATATAATATAAATAAATTAAATTATAAATATTATTATATTAATTAGGAAAAAGGGTTAAAAAATACCCCCAACTTTGATTTATTGTTTAAATTTATCCTCATCATTAAAACAAATTAATTTTATCCCTTCCGTTACTAATTTCACCGAATTCACCCCTTATTAGACGGATTGACCCAAATTGACCCGATTTTTTTTAAAAAAATATATTCCTTATTTTAACCCAATAACTCGACCCATTTAAAATAACCTAACTACTTATATTTAATTTTATTCCTTAAATTCAGACAAATTTGCAATGCAGAAACCTTGCTGCTAATGGCAGTCAATGGTTATTTTTAGAAATAACCTTATTCCTTATTTTTAATTTTATTTCTTATTCCATAAAACCTTGAGTTTAAGGTTTTAATGGCAGTCAATGGTTTTAAGGTTTTAATGGCAGCCTTGCAATGCAGAAACCTTGTTGCTAATGGTTTTAATGGTGCCCTTCCATGTTCTGTTTAAGGTTAAGCTTTTCAATGATTTTAATATTTTTATGTGGCTGTAGAAATGTCAGTCATAATCAAATTCAAGGACAAGTGACAGTCGGTTTGACTCTCTGTCTTCTCTCGATACATTGTAAGCCCCTATCTTCCTCTCATGCCATTTCTTGAGTGTTTTAATATTACAAAGTTGTGGGCATAACTCATATATGAGGTATTATATGTAAAACATGTCATTCTTACTTCATTATATTAACTTTGCTTCTCCCATTTGAGTTGCTGCTTTGGGAAAAGAAAGTCAATATCATGAAAAACAATATCTGATCTTTGTTGTAAGATGAGGGAGAGAATGAAAGAAATTTGGAAGATTGGGTAAATGGGTTAAGGTTATTTGGGAGAATGGGATCCGGTCATTTTAAATGAGTCAGGTTATTGGGTTGAAATAAGGAATAGGGTTTTTTCTAAAACAAATTGGGTCAATTTGGGTCATTCCGTTTAATGAGGGGTACATTTACTGAAATTAGTAACAGGAGGGATACAATTAGCTTTATTTTAACGGAGGAGGTAAATTTAAACAACGAAAAAGGGTCTAAAATACCCTCGAAGTATTGGAATGGTATAAAAACCCATCATCCACCTATTGACTCCAAAATGCCCTTTTCATCCATCTATTGGCTTCAAAATACCCTTGTCATCCACCTTTGGGTTCAAAATTGACCACTTATTTAACCATTTTAAATTTAAACTATTTGATTATTTTATAAAATACTTGGCGCTCAACTATTCGTTATAATTTAATTTATTAATATATTTATAAACAAACCCACTACTCACCCAATTAAAAAACCAATTCTAATATAAAAATCACCCTAAACACTACTAAATCATGACGAAATTACCGATTCCTGAAAATGACATCCAAAATTATTCAAGTTCGAATTGAAGCCCCAAATACATTTAGGTTGAGCCGCTTATTTAGGAGGTCACTTTCAATAGGATTCTCTTTCAAGCTTGACTTCGAATTTATGATTAAATGTAAAGAAACAGTACATCCCGAATAGTTCATGTATTTTTTTTAAAAATATAATTTTATAAAATATTTATGATTTATTTTAAATATTAAAACTTTGATATATTATTTTTTAAAAGTAATTATCTATTAAGAAACATCACATAATTGAGACGACAAGAGTATTTTGGAGCCAATAGATGGTTGAGAAGGGTATTTTGAAGCCAATAGGTGGATGGAGGATAATTTTCTATTATTTCTAATACTTCAAGGGCATTTTAGGCCGTTTTCCGTTTAAACAATAAATCAAAGTTGGGGGGTAATTTAAACCCTTTTCCCTATTAATTAAAATAAATTTAAATACTATTATTACGATATTAATTGAGAATTAAGAATTTGATATCAGTAGAATGAGATTCAAGAATTAGAGAATATTGAATATACATGAGAAGGTAGATAATTTGTGAGAAATAGCGAAGGATAAAGTGATATTCATAGTCTAAAAAGAGGATTAAATGTATTAGATAAAACTTTGAGGTTTTAAAAAAAATGTTTAATGGGCAAGAGGATGTTTGAAGGGTGAAATGTGTGTGTGTGTGTGTGAGGGGGGGACTAGACGTTTCCCAAAGCATAATTATTTTTTAAGAAAAGAAAAAAAAATTAAAATGTGTCTGGTGAGACCCAACTAGTTCAGCCAGGACAGACCGGACGAAATCGAGCCGGGTCGCGGGGATAAAATTGAGACCAATCCCATGCCGCGTCCCCCAATCCCCTCCCCCATCCAATGTAGCTCACCCGGATCTAGACAGGTGATCCGAACCGTCCCTACTATTTGAAGCTCGAGATTAAGCAAGCTTTTAATAATTATGGAGTTTAGTTTTTTTTTTTTTGGTTCAATTATGGAGATTAGTTATTCCTGTAAAAAGGTAAAAAAAGTATACCTAAATTTTCATCCATAGCTGGTAATTCAATTCAAATTCAAAGAATTTAATCTTCAAGACCTTGAACTCAAATAGGTGCTCTCAAATCTTTAAGTACAAGTTTCTTTCCCAATAGAAAAAGGTTTCCAGAGAGTACTAGAAAAATTCAAAAAAGTGAAAAGTGTCCCTCTCTCTTCTAAGATCTATTTATACATTTACGAAATTATTCACGATATTACCCTTGGAATATACTTCACGAGCTTAGGCGAGATAGCTGAACAGGTAGGCAATTCGTTGATCAACCCATCACCAATTGAGCGCCTCAAATTCTTTTCTCCTTCAGTTGCCTATAATTTTTGGCGATATGAGTGTCCTTCACCTAGCCATTTTAATGATGTTCCAATTTTTCCCTTCCACTGCCAAACTGATATGATCAACTTAGGAAGTTGGGAACTATCCTTTGAGAATGATTGTTCCACTTGGTAATGCGTCGAGTTAACTTGAGTGATTCTCAACTTCACTGTTTTGTCTATTTTTCTAAGTCTTTGACTTCTTTTGGTCTCTTTTATCCCCATGTTACCATTTTACCTCATAGTTAAAAGTTGAAGCACAAATATGTTTACATTATAAAATAATATATATGGTAATTTGGAACACTGCTTTGGTGATTTTTTTTTTTGGAATTCATACTTTGTTATTCCATATCTTCAACAAAGTACAAAGGAGCAGGATAAAGACCTTACCTCTGGGAGAGCACTAATAATACATACGCTTCATAGTAATATCGTAAAAAGATGTCAAAACAAAATTACACATCTAATTTATCACTTCTTAAAAGAGGTATGACTTAAAAGTCTAGAAAATTTCTTACGATAAAAATAAAATTTATCTTCATGATCCTATCAATGCAACTAAGCATCACCTTCACCAAATAAGATACCCTTAAGTCTAGGGTGGATCAAATATTTGGCCACTCTATTTTGAAGGAATGGAGATTTAACTTGTCCATTTCAAGAGCTCGCCTAACACTTTTAGGGCAACCATTTTATTGAAAATAAATTGTGTTTTGATGAAGAGTAGTCTCATACTTTGCAAGCTTATTTGCAACAATATTTCCTTCTCTATAGTAGTGAGATACTTCAATTTGCCTTTCTCTAACTCTTGGCACTAATTTCTTCAATAATGTGAGTTAGCTTCCGGTGAGTACTACAAGTACCTTGGATTATATGGACACTTATCATGGAGTCGATGCTCACAACACCATTAACTTCCATCATGAACATCTCCGACTTAGATAAAGTTTTTAGTTGAGAAATGGAGGAGGTTGGTAAAGGAAATAATCATATATTTATTTCTTTATTCTAACAATTCCTCCTGCCCAGCCTGTCCTATGCTTTTTAATTTTATAGCTTGCATCAGGATTGAGAATGATATGGTTATCACATCTATTCCATTTCACTTTATGACTAATAATTCTAAGTCTATAAAACATAGCAATATTGTAGACCAATAATCAGTTTGAATGATTTTTCATTCTACTGAACTTCTTGGCTATAACAATCTTGGTATGGAATATGTTCCCTTGGAGATTGTTTCATTCCCATAATTTTTGAACATCTTGTTTTTCGCAATGCCCAACATACTATACAAGGTCTTTGGTGTTCCACCAATTGACGACTATATGAATGGTGTTATTGTTATTAGAATAAATTTCAAGCGGTCTTGAAGTCTTGCTCTATATCCATTTAGCTATCTCTCCTACAACAACTAAGTGATTATGTTCCCTGCAACAAATATAATCAATATTAATGTTATTCCAAAATTTTCCAGTTAGTTCCCAAGTGGAATCTTTCTAGTAAAAATTGTCCATATAAGAAAAGAAATCTCTGAAGGAATAAATTTATTTCAAATAAAATCATAATGATTAAAGATTTCTCCCTATTTTCAGAGCTCCTGAAAAGCCGATGATAAGGTGCATTTTCCACAAGGATAAAGATTCTGCATAGGTTTATCCTTTTAGATTTCAAAATTTGAATAAACAAATCTGGTCTCCTTCCATTAGGTATTTGATAATTACTTCTTCAAAAGCTTCAAAATCCCACTGTTATTTTTCAAAACAATTTCACTTTTTTTATGTTGTTTTGCTTTGGGGATTGCACAAGTTGTAGGTAAATAGGTCCACCGGGTGACCATTAATATCACGGGTGACCATTAATATCACCAAAACATACTATTTCCTTGGATCCCCAATTGTTCAATCGATGCGTTGTTCCATGCTACTTCTGTTATTATGTAATTTTCTCAAACTAGAAGAATCTTTAGGAATCTTGTGTTAGGAAAATTTGTAATTGTATAGTAATTATATTATATATATTTTTTCTTATAATATGACTGATTTACAAAATAAACATGTATAACCATACATACTACTTCCTAGAATAGAACTTTAACCCTACAATGGTATACCTATAAATATGTGCTTGCTACTGTATCATTAATACATTGAGAATACTATTTCTAAGAATATCTTTTGTATTTATAGTATGGTATCAGAGCCAACGTTTAACATTCTTTTTTGTGCTCTTTGCTTTCTCACCTTGTTACCTTAATGTGTTCCTCTTTTCTCTTTGTTTTTGTTCCTTTTTCTTTGTTATCAATGAATTCACAATCATCTTCACACTATTTGATCTCCACAAAATTGGATTGTTCCAAATTCTCTGTAGGAATTCCACTTTGGAATATTTGTTCAAGGAAAGGGCCTTTTTGGGTGGTAAGATGGTTTTAATGGTTTGCCAACATATGAAAATGAGTTGGATTGATGGAATTTGAATAATACGAAGGTAATCGCTTGGATGCTGGATTCGATACATGATGACATCGCTATATACTTAGACCATTTAGTTCAACTTGAGAGATGTGGATCCACCTGCGTAATGTCTACCAACAAAGAAATCTAGCACGAGAGTTTGAAGTGGAACACATTTTTAAATATACCCAAGAGGACAAGAATGTTCTTTCCTTTTATGCTGGCTTGCAGCTGCTCTGGTCAGAGCAGAATCAAGTTTCTAGGTGAAATAAGTCTATGTCAGGGCTCAAGGAAGTGTTGGGAGAGCACAAAAGGACAAGGATGGCAAGTTCTTGATGAAACTCTGGCTTGAATTCGAGTCTATTCGTGGAATTTGTTGAACAGAGAAGTCACACCTGCTTATGATGTTGTGTTGGCATCCGTCTTGCGTGAAGATACCATGCTTAGAACTCAAGCGGACATGGAGTCGATGCCATTACCCTCTGTTGCATTACTTACACAAAAATCAACTGTTGATGATACTTCATCAGGGTATACTAAGAGAAGTGTCCAATGCTATGAATGCAACAAATTTGGTCACGTAGCAGTCCATTGTCCTAAGAAGAAAAACTTTTATACTAACTATAAGATTATTGGTCATCATATTTAAGACTGTCATCGTCATTCAAATCGTTCCCGTCTTGCTCACCAAGAATGAATCATAAAGCAGTAAAATTGACGGAGACAGACTAGTTAAATGTCACTAAATGGACTGGTTCCTTACCTTCTTTGGACATGATCTTGAAAGGTTGATTCGAGATTCTATAACAGTTGTCCTTCCTAGAGCCATGTAAAATACACTCTCGGCATCCTCATGTACAAGTAATTTTAGTAAATCTACTTGACATCTAGATTCGGGTGCTTCCAATAATATGATCGAAGATTTGTCCCAATTTTTTTCAGTGTATGATGATGTTTCTAAACATGTTATTCATACGACAAACAGACACACATTGCCTGCTTCGGGTATTGGTTTTGTTGGAAATTCATCTAACGTTCTTTATGTACATAATTTGAAGGCTAATTTTATTTTGGTAGGTCAGTTAGTTGATTAGAATTGTGTTGTAAAATTATCACCTAATGATTGTGTTGTTCAGAATCTGAAAATCGGGATGACTATGACCAAGGGGCGTAGAGTTGGCAAAATGTTTCTTCTAAAGTCGGTTCATCGTCATTTCCACCATTGTTTTCTTTTAGTTTCTAGCACAGATGTAACTTGCTCAAATAAGTTTCTCACTCCTTGGCATACGAGGATGGTTCATCCTCATTCGTCTCGACTTCAGCGCATTCTCAAATCATGTCTTCCACTAACACATGACATTCATTCCAGTATCTCTTTGACATTCTCTAATTGTACCAGTTCGAAAAGTCACAAGCTCCCTTTTCCATGAAGTTTATCTTCTTATGACGATCTATTTAGTTAGCTGCATAATGATGTTTGGGGTCCTTCTCCTACTTTTTCAAGGATAGGATACAAGTACATCTTGTTATTTATTGGTCATGTATCTAGATACACATAGATGTTTTTTTGTTTGAAATAAAATCTGAGTTCCGACTGTTATTATGAATATTATTGAGTATGTGTATACACAGTTTCATAAAACTATTAAAATATTTCATTCTGATTTTGGAGGAGAGTACACTAAGGATAATCTTGTTGGATTTTTCAAAAATAAGGGAATTATTTCTCAAGATACTTGTCCTCATACTCCGGAACAAAATGGAGTTGTAGAAAGAAAGAATCAACATGTTTTAAAAACTATATTGGCTTTGCTGGGCGCATCTAGTATGCCGAAGAGTTTCTGGCATGAGGCAGTACATACTTCATTATATTTTATTAATAGACAAAATTTCCTAGTCATTGCTAATGAGACATCGTACTTCAAATTATTTCATAAGAAGTCTATTTATTCTCACGTGTGAGTTTTTAGTTGTGTTTGCTTTGTCCATCTTCCAACACATGAACGACAAAAGTTTTCAGCTAAGGCAACACATTGTATTTTATGGGCTACAGTGACACATAAAAAGGGTATCAATGTTATGATGCATCTCGTCACCAGCTGCGTGTATCTAGCTAGACATGTTATTTTATAGAGTCAATTTTCTTACAAACACAATTCTAAATATGCTTCAGATTATGTTTCCTTTTTGTACATGTTTGATTATGATGTGGTAGCTACTGAACCTCCAATTTCACCCATAAGCTATGATTATGATGATCTCCAGTCCTCATGTTCTTGTGTTCATGACTGTACATACGCATCCAAATCTTTCGAAGAGGAATCTTCTCATCCAATTACTACCCCACACTAATATAGTCAGATAGTTCACCATGCTCCTGAAATGCTCGTTGATTCTCCATGGAAGTTTGGTAAGTCTTATGTCATGCATACCACACTACATTTTGTTGATGTACCTACATCTTTCTTTCAGACTTCTACACAAACTTGTTGGAAAAATGTAATGTCAAAAGAGCTTCGTGCATTGAATGACAATTCTACTTGGAAATTTGTTGATAAACCAATAACTAGAGTTTTTATTAGAAGTAAGTGGGTGTATTGCATTAAACTTAAGGAGCATGGTGTCACAACTCTTTTATTTTTTACAATTGTTGAGGATATGACAGGTTTAAAAAAATAAATTTTTATTTTTGTTAGAGTCGCCACTTGGAATTGAGTTATTTAGGTGTTCCAAGTCACCATATAGTTCTTAGTTTAAAATAAGAATTTTTTTTTGTTGTAGTCTACGAAAATCAGAGATTGGGTAAGAAATTCTATTGATCGGTGGGAAGATATGAGGACCCCCCGAGTCCCGTGGTTCTAGCTCGGTCGCTTTATTAACTTATATTTGGCTAAAATAATTTATTTATTTATTTTAGATAAAAGGGGAAAAATTGTATTAATTACTATTTTATAAAAAAAATTGATTGGCCTAAGAGCGTAACACACACAAGACCCTTCCTTTTTAGAAAAGAATACACACCAAGGATCGTAACCGAACACATGATGGTATTTAAAATTTTATTTATTTTATTTACAAAAACACAATAATTAATTATCAATTTTTTTAAAAAACATATGATAAAAATCATAAAGAAAAATGGTGCAACATATGACAAGAAATGATTAGTATTTATTTATTTATATTATTAAAAATTTCTAGCATTTATATTTGTTTTAAACCAAAAATAACAAATAGACAATTAAGTTGTTTACTCACTAGACAATTACAAACAAAGAAAAAAGAAAACTTTTACAAAATTATCAATTAAACCTCTTTTAAACTAAAATATACTAAGTTTTACTTTTTTTATGTTATATTGATAAAAATTAAGAATAAAGCAATTTTGTAAAAAAAAATTTATATATAAAATGACTACCTTGACTTATTTGATAGAAGATTGCAAAATAGGAAATTTTCTAATTGTTAGATTATTAAGTCAAATTAGTCAAATTTGTACTTTTACTTTGATAGTCAACTAAAATATTTAAGAGAATTTTATCTTTTTTTTAAAAAGAGACCTTTTTTTTTGGGCAGAAATAACCATAACTACATTTTTCTTTTGTTGCAAAAATGACCAGATTAAACCCTTTAGTAAAAATGACTAGTTTTACACTTTTTATTTTTATTTTTTTCATAAGTTCGTTTTTCAAAAAGAAAGTTACCAAAAACCTAAAAAATTGCGATTGTTATATTTTATTTATTTATTTTTTTACTTTTTTTTTACTTACTAAAGCTAACATTCAAACAAATCCTTATTAATAATATACATGTACCTCAAATAAACACAATCATATAGAAACCTATAGAATAAGCTACTAAACAATACAAAATATACACACACTAAGTAAACATAAGGATAACCCTATCATACGAGAATCATATTAAACTTAACAACAAAAAGAAAATCAACACTTTTTCGAAAAAAAAAAAAACATAAAAAAAATCATAAACTTAATATCAGATTACATTGAAATGTAAAAGAAATACCCTAGAGTTATGACAACAAAATATAGAAGCAAATTGCACATTGAATTCCCAAGACAACACAAGAGAAATATCTTCTTTTTTTAAGAAGAATTTTTTTTTTAAGTTTTTGTTTTCTTCTTGCTATTTTCTTTCTATCTTTTTTCTTCTTCTTCTTCTTTTTTTTTTTTAAAAGGAGGTTTAAATAGGTGTTCAACATTAAACCTCCCACTTTTCTTGAAAACTTAAGAGTCAATGCATGCATTGGACTCTTTGTTTTCCTAAGGTGCCACCCAAGATGGCCAATGATTTTTCTTTAATTATTATTTTAAGAAAAATCAGATTAATTGAATGATTCATTTTCCCTTTTAGATGACCTATTTACTTTATTCATTAATTGACTCATAGTTATAAGATGGGTCCATCAGAAAATAATACCCAAATGTCATTATAGAATGACCCCTTTCTTTTTATTCATTTTTTTGAATAATAGTTAATGATCCATCTGAAATAAAAGGCCGCAAATGTCATGTAGATGATCATTGCTTTTATTCATTGTTTGAAATAATAGCTGATGGGTCATTGAAAAAAATCTAAAATAGGTCAAATGTTGACACCTTTCATCAAGACCCAAACAAATTGACCCCTAACACAAAAATCGAACATTAAATCAATTTTAAAGATCAAAACACAACAAAATTAATGCAGACGAAAAAGAAAAAAAAAGTCAAAAAATTTTACGATAAACATAAAATGAAATAAAAATAAAGAAATAGATAATAATACTTCAGTCAACGACATACAACCTTAATAAAACTCAAAAAATATTATAACAAAAATCTGACATCACACAGGCGGGCCTTAAGATGATCAAAAGAACAAAGATATGATGAATTTGCAAATCAAAATTGCGAGGGGGGGGGGATTGCACCATAACTTCTCCTACTTCCTGGGTAAATGAGGTCGCCGGAAAATTTTCCCAATTTTTTTTAACGGATTTTGAACTTTAATTTATATAGTCAACTGATAGCCCTTTCGAGCTCTACACCTTTATGGAAGGGGGTTCGAGATGATAGATGACCGAACATTATATAGTCTAAAGGTCCAAAACCGTAAAAACGCATATTTGTTTTCCTTAGATATACGGAAGTTGGCTATAGATATGGATGAAAGGTTTGTAGATTTAGGTAAGCATTCGGGTGACTCAGGAAAAATAAGCATAGGTACAATTTTACACTACTTTATATTCGGGCCAAAAGGTGGTGGGCGACGGGCGGGTTGTTTGGCGGCCAAGTGGTGGCCTGCCGACGGCATGGTAGTTAAGGGAAGAGAAAAATAAAAAATCAAATAAAAAAAATGCTACTTCGTTGAAGTTTTGTATTTTTGTTGGGTTCCCCATAATACCCTTGGATCAAAATATCAGAATGGTTGAGATTCAATCTTGATTATTTCTATTGACCAGTCAAAATCAAGTGTGCCATCAAAATTGATCTAATCAACAGCCCAATTTTAAACAAAATTGGGTCATTTGAGCCATAAAATAATAAAACAAATACCCAAAATCGAAATTTAACATGAAATTCCTTACTAAAATATTATAGAGTAAAATAAACTCGTCAAAATTAGGTTGTTTCACCGCAATGCCCCTCTCCATTGGCTCGGAACATAAGAGTTTTCAAGCAAGAAAAGTGAACGAAGTGGCTATTTTTGACTGTTTCAATCAAACTTCCGATTAATCCATTTTGGAAAAGAATGACTGAACCTTGCTTTCAATTTGCTACATATCCTGATTAAAAGGAAATCAGATCAGTGTAGTTCGAGAAACTTTGATCGACTAAACCTAGCCTGAAACGGTGGCCAAAAGAGTGCTAATATTACTTGTCATCATCCTTCTGCCTATAGTTACAAAAGAAAAAGTGATACAACTGTCTCTCTACATGATAAATGTTACAAGATCCCTATGATGTTTCTTCTTGGATCTTGCCTAGATCTTTTCACGTCCTCTGTGCTGATCTTTGGAGATCGATCGTCAATGTCTTGTCTTGGGGCGGGTGGATCATTCTTAAAGCGTATTTGACCTTATTGGTTGTTGAACCTCAAAACTCAAGATCAAAAAAGAAGAACCCATGAAGAAGAGTTTTTCCTTTATAAAAGAAGAAAACAATGAAATCTTGAACTAGAAAGTATAACCTAGAATGAACAGTTTTAAGTGGGCGTGTTGCCCAGAGAGGTTCCAAATAAGACTTATTGCCCTAAGATTGGATGTATTCCCCAAACTGTGATAGGTGGTATAACCTATGAAATGTTGGTGCGTATTGCCTCCAGATAATGCATATGGTCCGTATTGCCCATCGAATAGAGAATTGATCGGTATTGTCATTGAAAAACTGGTGCCACACTACACATAATTCGATTGATGCATATTATTAGGAAATTCAGACTGGTGCGTAATTACACATGAAACACAGGAAGGTGTGTTTTCAACACACCAAAAAAAAATTGCCCATGAATAAAGATTTGTGCTTGTTGCAGCGAAATTCAGATGTGGTGCGTATTGCAATTGAAATTTCACACAGACAAGTGGGATGGCCACAGGGATGGTAACGATCGTGATGAGGGGTATACACAAAGTGGATGTTGTGCTTATGTTCTACCCCTGAACATAGCCGTTTGCGTAGTATGCGCGCGAAATGTGCATAGATTGATGGAGTTTGGGACAGTCTGATTAATTTCAAGAGTCACGATTTGGAGTCAATTAGTGGTAGATTTCTGAGGGAGCAGTATTAAGGGGGAGAATTGACTGAGGGGAGAGCGGTGTGGGGGAAGGAAGGGGAGGTAGTATCTATACAGGCGAGGACCAGATAAAGGTGTCGAAAGAGAGTTATCGGGAGAATAGGAGAAACGCGGAGAGTAAGGTGGCATAATTGGAGGTGGGAGAAAACAGGAATATGACAATGGGGTCATCTCCCGAACACGACATGGTGCGTAGGGTCGAACTTTAATGTGTAGCAGAATGGGAGGTTTTGTAAGGGAGAAAAGGTAGAGGGGAAGCATTGAATGAAGTGACGTAGAGAAAAGAAACAAATGAGATCCAAAAGGGGTATATGTCTAAATTGGGTGGTATTGCACGCAATTAGACAGTTACTATGTTCCACACAGTCCTAGCGAGGTGATTGCACACTGAGGACAAATAGTGGAGATGGTGCGGGGTATGGCCCAGAATAAAGGACGTGTGCGTATTACACGGAAACCAATATTGGGAGCGTATTCTTCCTTAAACTCTTGATGGCATTGATTAGGGCACAAATACGAGTAACATGAGATGAAAACACTAAAAATTGAAGACTTGGGATCTTCATTTTTGGTTGTGTTTCCTTTTTGACTTGGTACCACCCTGCCTTTCTTTTTGTAGTTCTTTCTGGGTGATGAGCAAATAAGAGAAAATTGTGAGTTTAGAGTGTGGTTGGTTTGTTCGCCTTGGGTTCTCCAACGACTGACCATACTCACGACCAATTTCTTTCCTCCGAACTCTATTAGAGACTCCTTGGTTAAGCACCTTTGAAGCTCCCCTCTTGGTTAACCAGGGGCTTTGATCTTTTGGACTGGCTAACCAAATATCATGGTGCGGAGTAATGTCCCCAAAGAATATGATTTCATGAATTTTCAGTGAAGATCTGAGGTGTTTATTAGTCCTCTCGATCAAATTGCTTTGATCAACGATCATGATACTCAACTTTTAACTTTTGGGAACCCGTAAAAGCTTTGCACTCTTTTAACTTTCCGTTTATTTTTATCAAGATACTATATCGAAAAGATAAAAAACAAATATAAACTAAGAGTATGAAAATTGGATGCAAGAAGACTATAAAACTTAATGGGACTGACCTTGCCTTGGTAAAAATGAAAAGAGAACTTATCTGGAGGCATATGTCGACTTTTATTGCATCTGACATGCACTTGACTTTCCCCCCTGATCCGTTGAGTTTTTATTCACAAATCTGAGTCATTGTCAAATTGATCTATGTGCCCTTTATAGCAGAGGTGTCGAGAAAATGATCATCTTTGTAGATTTCCATTCAGGTTTGTTTTATCCCTTTAATCTTAGGTGCCCGTAGGATTTTCACTTTAATGTTTTATTGATTATTTTTTTTCGTCTCTACTGATGTCCGATGAAGGTTGTTCACCGATAATACTCTCTCATTTTTTACTTACTTATGGTACCAGCCCTAAGGTGTTCACTCTCTCCTGGTGTTTTTATATGAGTTGAAATTTCTACATTTTGACTTTGATGATTAATAGTCATTTTCAGATTTGATTAAAAAGTCCGGTTTGCCAGATAACATATTACAATCTGACATTAAATAACTTAATAAAAAACTAAAACATGCCCAGTTTTTCTGTAAATAACTGGGAAACTGATTTTTTTTATATCTATGACCGAACCCCTAAAGTGTTCCTACTTATCCCTTTTCGGATCAGGTCAAACGTAGTTCAGAATTTTCAATGCGATTTTTTTCGAGAGGATGCCTATTGTTCTTTCAACCCCCAACTTGTCGCAGAACCTTAGAATGCATTTGAGTAGTATCTTTTGACTGAATTCTTTAATTAACAATTATGCGCGGATTTTTTCCTTTCACACAACATCGTATTGGTGCAGGGCTCCTTTGGCATACTTTGCCTTGATACGTATATGAACGCTTGCCACTTTTATGCAAACTTTCCCTTGGTTTCTTCTTGGTGCAGCAGAATTCGCTTTAAGACCAGTTGACCTACTTCAAAGGTCCTGTGGTGAACCTTTTTGTTGATGCACGATCCGAGTCCTTTTGCTGATAAACGCTGCCGAATAAAGACCGTCGTCCAATCGTTTCTTGGTCCTATTATGGGCAGGTTGCTCTTTTGGGTTTTGACCTATTCAGTATCTTCAATTTTAGCCTCGACAATAATTCGAAGAGATGGAATTTCGAATTTCGCTGGAATCACAACCTCAATTCCATACACCAGCAACTAAGGAGTTGCACCAATCGAGGTGCGCACCCTAAAAGTTCAAAAGGCAGCTTCTCATGCCATTGTCTAATGCCTTGAACCATCCTTCTGAAAATCTTTTTGATATTCTTGTTGGCTGCCTCCACAACTCCGTTGGCTTTTGGTCGGTATGGAATAGAATTGTGGTGCACAATTTTGAACTGCTCACATGCCTCCTTCATCAGATTACCATTGAGGTTTGCAGCATTATCTGTGATGATAGATCATGGGATACCAAATCGACAAATAATGTTTGAATGAACAAAATCCATGACCGCCTTCTTAGTGACTTCTTTGAAAGTTATCGCCTCCACCCATTTGGTGAAGTAATCAATTGCAACAAAAATGAATCGATGTCCACTAGAGGCTTTTGGCTCAATTGGTCCGATTACATCCATTCCCCATGGAACAAAGGGCCAAGGAGCAGCCATGGGGTGCAACTATGAATGAGGAGAATGACTGATATCACCATGGATTTGACATTAATGACATTTTTTCACAAAGTGAAAGCAATCCCTTTCCATGGTAAGCCAGTAATACCCCGCCCGGAGTATCTTTTTTGCAAGGATATATCCGTTCATGTGTGGTCCACATACCCCCGTGTGCACTTCATTCATAATTTTCTCGGCTTCTTCAGCATCCACACATCTCAATAAATTTAGATCCAGAGTTCGTTTATACAAAACATCCCCGCTCAAAAAGAAACCATTAGCCAGACGTCTAATAGTTCTTTTTTGGCTTTTGTTGGCATTTTCGTGGCATCTCCCTTTCTTCAAAAATATCTTGATGTCTGAGTACCATGGCTCACCATCAGGTTTTGCTTCCAGTGTATTACAATAGTCATGTTAGTCCCGAACTTGAATCTCTAATGAGGTGATGTATGTTTTTCCAGGATAGGGAAGCATTGAGGCCAGATTAGCCAAGGCATCGGCCAAATCATTATGACACCTGAGGATGTATCTAAACTCCATGAACATGAACCTTTTGCTAAGATCTTCCACACATTGTCTGTATGGAATGAGCTTGAGGTCTCGAGTTTTCCAACACAATTAATTCTTGCACACCCAAATCTATTCGCCTTGAGCTTGTCGGATAGGCAAATCAGAATCTCCCAACACAATTAATTCTTGCACACCCAAATCTATTGCCATATTTAGACCCATGATGCAAGCTTCATACTCAGTCGTGTTATTTGTACAAAAGAAACGAAGTCGAGCTGTTGCAGGGTAATGTTTCCCTGTGGGCAATATTAAAATTGCCCCAATCCTATGCATTTTGTGTTGGTTGCTCCGTCAAAGTACAATTGCCAGGTTTGATTTCCATTTGAACCTACTTCCTTAATTGAGTTAATCTCTTCATCTGGAAAATATGTATCCAGTGGTTCGTAATCACCATCGACTGGGTTCTCTGCCAAGTGGTCTGCCAAAGCTTGGGCTTTCATTGCAGTGCGAGTGACATATATAATGTCAAATTAAGTGAGAAAAATTTGCAATTTCGCGAGTCTGCCAGTTCGCATTGGCTTCTGAAAGATGTACTTTACAGGATCCATCCTTGATATTAGGTAAGTTGTGTAGAACAATAAGTAATGCCTTAACTTTTGAGCTACCCAAGTTAGGGCGCAACACGTCCTTTCCAAAAGGGTGTACTTGACCTCATAACTAGTGGATTTCTTGCTCAAGTAGTAGATAGCCTGCTCCTTTCTTCCTGTAGCATCATGTTGACCGAGAATACACCCAAAGGAATTATATGTTACGGAAAGATATAGAAAGAGAGGCCTGTCAGGTTCGAAAGGTACCAACACGGGAGGGTTGGACAATTACTCCTTGATTTTTTCCAAAGCTCATTTATAATCTTCTGTCCATCTGATAGCAACATCCTTTTTTAGAAGTTTGAAACTAGGCTTGGCTTGGTGCAAGAAATGGAATCACAGCAAGAAATAAGGCTAGGAGATATAGCATACTTTCCTTTTTTAGGATTTCTACCCGCGGATGACTGAACTGCCTTTCCTTTCGAACTGAACTACCACGACTCTCGCTAACTCACATGTGGTTGTGAGTTGAGCAATAACCTGCTGATGTAGTTCAACCTCCCAAGTAGACTCATGACTTGGGTCTTATTTTTTGGGGATGGAAAATCTCGAATGGCTTTTATTTTTGAGGGATCAAATTCAATTCCCGTTCTACTGACAATATAACCCAGAAGTTTTCCAAATTGAACTCCGAATGCACATTTTGCTGGATTAATCTTGAGGTCATATCTTTGCACTCTTTCTAATAATTTTCTCAGATCTTGCACATGATCAACTTGTGTTTTAGACTTGATGATTACGTCGTCGACGTATACTTCAATTTTCTGTATGCATCATATCATGGAACATGGTGGTCCTAGCCCTCATGTAAGTCACCCCAACATTTTTAAGACCAAATGACATAACTTGTACCTTCACCAACTTGGACCATATTTACTTCAAAAAATAACTGATTGAGTTCCTCAATAACTTCTTAAATGTCTTCAAGAGTGAATTAATCTTTCAATTCTGGACCCTGAGGTTTGATAAAAGAATGATAAATATGGTGAATTGGTTGTGGCAACGACCAATCAATCCTTTTGTTGTTCTTAGCCTTATCTACATTTCTCTTGCTTTGTTTGTATCCGAGGCCAGAGGTGCCCTGGTTTACGAAGAGAGAAATGGGATCCATGATTCCTTGCGAATATACTCCCAAACCTTGATAACCATATTTGAGCATCGCCGTTGATACCATTGAAGCAGAAGAAGAGATACATGATTGGATGATAGATTCTCCTTCTTTTAAGCGATCGACTGATATAACCTCAAAAAAATGGTAAACAACAAAATCACATCCTTCATTTGCATCAATGTATGGACAGATGGATCTCTGTAAATAGGTGAATCATCGTCCCCATGAACAGTGATTTCCTGATTGTTGTATTCAAACTTGACAACTTGATGTAGAGTTGATGGGACGACTTGAGCCATGGGGATCCATGGCCTCCCTAGTAGAAAATTATAAGATGTTTCCATATCCATTACTTAGAACACAATCATAAAGACTACTGGCCTAATTGTCATGTTTAACTTGATTTCACCAATGGTATCTCTCCATGAGCCATCATAAGCTCGCACAAATACATTACTGGGGCAAATTTTGTCAGTGTTAACTTTCAAGCTTTGCAGCGTAGAAAGAGGACATATGTCTACCTCTGACCCTCCGTCTATCATGACCCTCTTTACATAGTAACCTTCACATGTGACTGTAAGATTCAAAGCTTTGTTGTGTCCAGCTCCCTCCTTGGGCAACTCATCATAAGTGAAAGTGATGGCGTTTGACTCGAAGATGCGCTTGGTCATATTCTCCAACTGGTTTACTATGGCTCTTTTTGGAACAAATGTGCCTTTAATTCAAAAAACCTTATTTAACATCAGACGATGTTCTTCTTAGTGCAAAGTAACAAGACAAACATGAATCTGTGGTAGGCGTCTTCCTTCAAATTGTTCCCACAACAGAGCAATCTGGAACATTAAGCTTTTTGTACAAATTCTCCCATTTTCTTTTTCTTTCTTTTCTTTCTCATAACTGCTTTCTTTAGTGGTCGTGGATATTTTTCAGTCATCTTCTCCGACTACTCTACCCTTTTCTCAATTCTTCTAAATAAACCACTTCCAGAACGTGTCAAACCCCCCTTCGTCAACTCTCGACAATCTGCTTTCCTCGAATAAACCGGGGTGGCCTGCGATTTGTTATAGTTTCGCAAGGAAAAGCCTTTGGAAATCAATTACTGGACGCTGTTGAACGGGCTAACAAAAATAAAGGTTTTTTTGCAACTTGGTCAAGCAATTTTGTCATGTTGTGGTTAAAAAAGCCCTTTTGATACATACAACATTTGGTAACTTGCTTGAAGCTTCAACTTCAATCCCTTATTTTAAAACCCCCTAAAACCCCCGGGACGCACAAGAGTTTGGTGTAAAAAATTGACACCTTTCCCACTCAAGATGAAACTGGTTCTAAACTCTTCATTGACTTTTCTTCTTCTCCCGATCTTCCTAACACTTTTTCATTTTGGCTGAGGATTTGTACTCTTGATCACACACAAACCATACCCACTAGTTGTTTTTGAACGGGAAGTTGGGTTTTGGGTCACATTGGGAGTGTTTTGATCATCTCTCACAAACAACAACTTCCTGCTGATCATCTTCTTCTATGCTCCCTTCAATGTCCACCACAATTTATCAGTGTTGTGTCCTGGGGCTCCTGAATGGATTCACATCTTTCATTGCTGGAAACCTGGAGCAATTTGATTCGACGATGTGGTGGGATACACTCAATCATCCTATCCTATCTTTTCTTAAAACTTTTATGATTGAAACACAAGCCTGGAGTAAGACTCCTCTCCACAATGGAGTGTAATTCCTTTTTCTAGCTTGTATCTTGAGCATATTCTGCCTAAGAGGAGAGTTTTAAAGGGACCGATAGGGTATCCGTTGTGAGTGAAAGTTTCCTTGAGATGGGGCCCCAAAAATTGGGGCTATTGGGAGGATCACTATGACTTAAAGATTTAGACCGTGTAGACGGAGATGGAGATACTAGATATTGAGGAGAATAAGGGTAGTATTCTGAGGATACTAAGTTTTCACTAAACACTGCTGTGTAAAGGATAATTAGAAATTAGACATTCTCTGAGCTCCCCTTACCCTGAATGCCAGTGAAATACTTTCTTCTTCCTTTTACAATTTCAAAAACTTGTTTGAACCACAACACCTTGAAATGCCTGTGTGTAGCTTTGAATTATGTCTTGGATCACGATCCTGTCCTATTTTGGGACCCACTTTGACGCATTTCCTTCCGTCCCCAATTTTGATTGCTTTGTGAATGGTCTTCTTATTGCGGGCTGTGAGGTGGTGGAAGTATCAAGATCTTAGAACTCTATGAAGAAAGATGTCGAAACCAATTCTTGCTCTTTTATTAATTGGGGGCCTTAACTTCGGGATTCTTGTTCCCCGTCCTTTAATAGATATGCTCTAAGCTTTCACTTTATTTTTTTCTTGTCTTGGCGAGTGTATACGATCTGGCATAATGTCGACATTTCTGACATTTTCTAACAACATCCTTGATCTATATCATCCCATATTGCCTGTGCAGACACACCACTCAGCTCTCACCAAAAACCATGAGGCATTCTTCTTTACCCCCTGCACCCTGAGTTGAGTACAAATCTCTAAGGTGGGATTGGGATCACCACATCCTCATACTTATCAACATAGGTTTGGTTTGAACCAAGTGGAAGGTGGACATTTGTGGAACATACACAAGTCTTTTGAATCGACCTTTGGTGCCCTCCTAACCCTTGGCATGCTCTTCATGTGTTGCTCGATGCTTTTCATTTTTTTCAACATTGATGCTGGCTTTGAGCCTGGATGGGCCCTCTCAACATCAATGGGGGAGCCGAATTGACAAGGTTTAGGCCCCCAAACTGCTATCCCAGGAGTACAGTAACTTCTCCGTAATGAGTGGTGACTGTCCTTCTCTTGAGCTGGCTCTTCTTTTGCGTTCCCGTCGTTGTCGGAGTGATAGACCGGTGGCAGGTGTTGTGACAGTTGGAGTATTCTATGGCATGTGCCTTGAGGACTTATGTTGTGGCCCGGCCCCACAATTATGAATGGACCCATACCCGGAGGAAAAAAAGGTTGAATTTGGACCTGAAATGAAATCGGATACTAGTGATCTCTCACTCACTCAGGAAAACCGGATATAGACGTTGGTGGTTCTTGTCATTTGGCCCAGTCTTGCCACAATTGTGGCCTAAGATGTCTCACAACTCTGATTTTTTCTTCAACAGTGACTGGTCTCTCTTTTGTTTTGAATCACTTCGTTATCCGCTGGATTTCACCAATAGTTTTTCAGTCATCTATTATTTTGTCCATTGTGACGCTCTACCTTAACCGTGGTAAAGTACGGGTGGCCTCTTCTTCCAGTTTAACCCACAAAACCACAAACCAACCACCGAAGCTAATTAATTAAGAGTTGATGTAATAAACAAACTTGGTTAGGGGTTAGTCAATTTATCAATCCATCACAACACTTATTAATCCACATAGTAAAATGGGCTTCAATGCCTTGTTTCATCATTCATCCATCATCCCTCTTGTTTTGCTATTGTCCTTGTTTTCTTTTGAAAAAGAACAAGTTTTGAAAAAGAAATTCTTATATCGGACTCCTTGGGAGGTTTTTTGCCTAATTCATGTTTCTGCCTGAATCAGATCATTACGTGTTCAAAGATTTAGACACTCACAAGATTAATTTGGGATTCCAATTCGCCAAAAACTTCAAGAAGAAAACACCAATCAAAGGTCAAGCACGACCTTCCTTTATCTTCTCACAACCATTTCACTTAGCTCAGAACTAATACTCCCTAACGCAAATCCTCATAATATCTTCTCCTATTAAAATAAAAACCTGGTGAACGTGTCATATACACAAAACCTACTCATATCATCTGGGTGGATTTCTGAACTCCCTGGCTAGTTGACGCATAAACTACGCGATTGGGGCATATTGTTGACACTCTAAGCCATCAAACAACCTAAGAAATGTGATACCACTAGACAAATGCACATGATATCTTTTAGCTGGAACCAATATAAATCCACTTATTTTCTCAGATGTGATCACACTGAACAGTTTTTTCTTCACACACGCATGATTCCTTTTGGAAAAATCAATTTTGGTTTTCCTTTCGTTATGAGAGAACAAGTTTCACCAATCTCGGTAAACTACGCGTCACGATCATGGTTATAAAGGTGTTTTTTTCCTTTCCAAAAAATCTATTTGGATTAAAAATATTACAGCGCTTCAAAGTCATTTGCCCCACTTAAAAATTTAGTCAATGCACGAAACATATCTTCTAGGATCATAGGAATAATATTGAAGACTTTCCTTTGTCATTGCCCTCTCACCACAGTTAAACACCAAGACGAATGTCATATGCTGTCCCTTTGGGGAAAATAATGAGCCCCCCAAAAATGCGACCATAAAAGTAAAACATCCATTTGCCCTTCCATCCTCTTCACCCCCCCCTTGATTACTCAACTAGCTTCGATGTTCTCTTGAATCCATCCCTTTGCCGTATCTCTTTTAGAAAGTCCCACTGAGACCCACCAATTTTTCAAATTCTCTTCTCTATTTGATTAGTCTTGAAGCAAGTTCCGATTTTTTGCCATCACATCTTTTGAATTATTGGTATTTTAATTGTCGTATATAAGCAAAACTAACTCGACAGTAAGAAGACCCCTTCCCCATAGAAGCCGATATTTCTTCCAAAGTGGTGTCATCCTCACTCACATCAGAAAATGAAATCATATTTTTGGGATCCCAAAAAGGCGTCAATCCTCGACCCTCCCTTCTATGGTCATCTCCAAGAAGAAATGCACTAAATGACCCAAGTGTGCCTTTACTCTTTTTTTTTCTCATGACTTCCATGTTATCCACCATTCCATAATTCTTTTGATAAGTATCTACGATCGTGAACGTAACTCTGGGAATTCCTCGGCTTCTATGCCTTTTTGAACCATTGTCCTGGTTGGTCGATGGTGCCATTTTTTTTTTTGTTACCTTTAATATCAAATAGAATGCCAATAAAGGTTTTTATGACAAACTCTAATTGAGTGAAGAGATAAAAGTTAAAAAAAGAGTTTTTTTATAATAAAATAAAACACCAATTTTTACAAACACCGAACCCGAGAAGGGATGCCTATGTATCTCTTTTTAGTAAGAATCTGGTGTGCGTAGTTCATAAAAGAAAAACTTGTCTTGGAAAGACTACCTTTTTTTTTAAAAAAAAATTAAACTCACAAAGCTATTTTGAAGATGGTCAATAATGGCCAAGGCCTTCTGAACCAATTATTTTTTTACATAGCCATATCAAATGAACATTTGGTCTAGCATGGATACTTCTTAATTTTTCTAGTCAATGCCCATGGAGAAATGAAAAAATAAACATACCAGAGACCATTTTACATCTAGGTTTTAACATTTAATAGGTGTCTAGACCTGGCTTACACCTACTCGAGTCGGGTAGAATCAACGTACCGGTACAGAGCTTATCTTGGCTTAACTGATGGTCCACAACCCCGCCTAACATGTGTGACACCTAGAATCAGTTAATGTACTAACCGCACACTGCTCATCCTAGACAGAAGTCCTGTGGAGCATAACCGCACACAGTGTATAACAAAATTACAAAGAACTCAGAGTATGTTTGAGAGAAATATTTATATACGATTAAGATCAAAACAATGAATTGCTGAAATAACATAATTAAGCATCCAAAACATAAAATTATCAAATAAACGAAATGCCAAAAAAAAGAAAGTTAATGTAGGCACCGCCCAAATTCCTAAAAGAAGTTGGTCCCCCCCCCCCAGGACTTCGCCATCTATCACACCTCTTTAAATTTTTTACAATTGGTTTGAGGTATTGAACGGGTTTAAAAAAAATATTTTTTTTGTTAGAGTCGCCACTTTGGAATGAATTATTAGTGTTTCTCAAGTCCATCAGTTAGTCCTTTATTTTGGTCTACGAAAAACAGAGATTGGGTAAGGAATTTCCTAGTGACCGAAGGAAAGGTAATAAAAGGCACCCCCCGAGTCCCGTGGTTCTGCACGAATCCTTTATTATTCACTTGTTTGGGCTAAAATAATTTTATTATTTATTTATTTTGAATAAAGGGGAAAAATTATTTAATTACTATTTTTTTTAAAAAAATTCATTGGCTAAGAGTAAAATTAAAATAAAATAATATAAGTACAAAACAAAATAATAGTAAAAATCATAATGTTTAAAAAAAATAAGTAACATAATATACAATCCTCCAGCCATAAATTCTCCCCATGGGGGCCCCTCCCCTCTGTGTCTTCCCTCCCCCCCCCCTCCCCCCCCCCCCTTCCGTCCCCTCCCCCCTCTCTTCCCTCCTCCTCTCCCTCCTCCCTCCCCTTCCTTTCCTCCTCTCTCCTCTCCTTCTCCTTCCTACCTCCCCCCCGTTCCCCCCTGTCTCCCCTTCCTTTTCCCTCCCCTCTCCCCCTCCCCGTCCCCGTCCCCCCTACCTCTTTTCCCTTTCCCCGTCCCCTCCATCCCCCTCCTTCCTCCCCCCTCCGCCCCTCCTCTCCCCCCCCTTCCGTCCTCTCCGTTCTCTTCCCCACCCGTCCTCCCTCCTCCGGTCCCCCCCCTTTCCCACTCCCCCTCCCCCACTATCTCCCCCTCCCTCCCTTCTCCTCCCCTCATCATCTTCCCCCCTCCCCTCCTCCCTCCTCTCTTCCCTCCCATCCCCCTCTCCCACCCCCCTCCCCGTTCCCCCTCCCCCCCCCTCCCCCCCCACCTCCTCCACCCTACACCCCTTCACCCCCCCCGTCCCTCCCCCCTTCTTCCTCCCCCTCCCCCTCCCCCCCTCTTCTCCCCTCCCCCCGCTCCCTTCTTTTTCTCGCCCCCCCCTCCCCCCCCCGGTCCTCCCTCGCCCCCGCCCCCCCTGCTGGTCTTCCGTTTTTTTTTAAAAAAATACTAATTAAAATTACTCAGGGTTTTCAAAATAATGATGGAATTGCTAAAAAGAAAATGGTGCACATATAGACGACCAAACCTGTTACTCGTCTTTCTTTTCTTTATTCTTATTATGCCCGATTCTAGTCATTTTATCATACATTAGTTTTAACTAAAAGAAACAAAATAGAACAATTAAGTTTTACTACTAGTCAATGACAACAAAAGGAAGAAAAAACACTTTTACAAATTTATAATTAAGCCAATCTTGTGAACTAAAGATATACTAGTTTTAGTTTTTTGTTTTTTGTTATATTGATAACATTAGAATAACCATATGGTAAAAAAAAAATTCATATAAAAATGGACTAAAACCCTTGATTTATTTGATCTAAGATGGAAAATAGCAAATTTCTAATTGTTAGATTATTAAAGTCCATTTAGATCAAATTTTGTATTTTTTACTTTGATAGTCCAATTCACCTATTATGTAAGAGAATTTTATTTTTTATTTTTTTAAAAAAAGAGAGCATTTTACCTATTTAATTTTTTGCAGAACATAACCAGATTTATTTTTCCTTTTGTTGCCAAATGAACCACATCAAACGCCTTTTTGCAAAAATTTATTTAGTTTTAACATTTTTTATTTTATTTTTTTTCTTTAGTGTTCCTCTTTTTTCAAAAAGAAGTTAACCAAAAAACCTAAAAAATTGCCGATGTTTATATTTTCATATTTATTTATTTTTTACTTCAAACCTAACATTTAACTAATATGATTAATAATTATAATGTACATCAGAATAACACATCATTGAAAACATCGATAGAAAACTAATAAAAATATACAAACTAAGTAACAATAAGGATAAACATAATCATACAGAATCATCATAAACTTAGCAAAAAAATCAATAATTTATCAAAAAAATCGAAACATAAACATTTATTCAAGATTAATATGAATGCAAAAAAGAATACCTAGATTGATGATAACAAATATCGAAAAGCAAAATTCAAATTGAATATCCAACAACCCAAGAAAATATTTTATTTTTATTTTTAAGAAGAAAAAAAAAATTAAGTTTTTTTTTCTTCTTTCAATTTTCTTTCTATATTTCTTCTTCTTCTTCTTCTTCTTTTTTGGCAAAAAGAAAGGGGTTTAAATAGGTGTTCAACATTAAACCTCCCACTTTTCTTGAAAACTTAAGAGCCAATGCATAATTGAACTCTTTTTTTTTCCCAATGTGCCACCCAAGAAGCCAATGAATTTTTTTTTTATTGTGTTTTTAAAGAATCAAATTAATTTAATAGATGGCATTTTGCCCTTTTAGATGACCCATTTCTTTATTCAATAACTGATATATTAATATGGGTCCATCAAGAAAATAATATGATGCCCCAAATGTCATTTAATGACCCGTTTCGTTTATTCATTGTATGATAATAGATAATTGGTCATCTGAAAAATAAAGGCTCCAAATGGCATTTAAATGATCCATTTCTTTTATTAATTGTTTGAATAATACCCCTTATTGGGCATCTGAAACAGAACACATCTAAAAGGATATTTCCCAAATGTTTTGAACCCATTTTCATCAATGCCCAGACCAATTGCCCTAAACACAAAATCTAAACATCTACACAATTTTATAAGATCAAACAAACAAATAATGCAGAAAGAAAAGAAAAAAAAAGTAACAAAAATCCTAATAACATAAAACAAAATAAAAAATAAAATAAATAATAATAATATTTCAGCAACAACATCAACTGATAACTTAAGAACATTACGACAAATCCGACATCAACGACTTATAATGGTCAAACGAAAATTATAATTGAATTTTGGATGAAGATGAGAGGGGCGAAAAATGACATAACTTTGGATAAATGAAGTCCGGCCGGAAAACTTGCCGAAATTTTTTTGACGGATTTTAAATTAAATTTATATCAAAGAATAGCCCCTTGAAGAACACTACCATTTATGTAAGGGGTTTGGGAATGGGAATACCGAAACTTTTTAAATCTACAGGAAACAGTAAAATCATATTTGGTTTTTCCTTAATCTCGGCGTTTTGTCTATAGATATGGAATGAAAGTTGTAATTTTAGGTAGAGGATGGTGAAAGGGACAAGAGGAAAATTTTAAAGTTTTTTCCGGCCAAAAGGTGGTGCTACCGGGCCGGGGTGGGATGCAGTGGTGGGCCTGCCGACCGCAATAATATTAAGGGAAGCAAGAAAAATAAAAAAATCTAAAAAAAAATGGCTAATTTTTTGGGTTTGTATTTTTGTTTGGTCCATAATAGAACCTGGATCAAAATATTCAGGAAATGGTTGCGATTCAATTTGACCATTTCTATTGACCGGGTCAAAAAATCACATCGGGATCGGGCCATCATAAATTGATCTAAATCACATAATTTAAACAAATTGGGTGTTTGGGACAAATAAAATAGTAATAAAACTAAACCCAAAATCAAATAATATAAATTCCTTAACTAACATATTTAATAGGAGTAAAATAAAAAACACGTCAAAAATTAGGTGGTTCACAGATGGTAACACATGTTGCTTACAAGCTCGATTAGTTGCTCAAGGGTACAAACAATAGTATGGGGTGGATTATAAGGAGACTTTTGTACCTGTTGTTAATATGACAACGGTACATACATTATTGATTGTGGCTTCAACGAATGGTTGGACCTGACATCATATGGATGTGAAAAACGCATTTCTCCATGGCAATATGGAAGAAATGGTGTTTATGAAACCACCACCTAGATGTGTTCTTCAAAGACCAAATGCAGTTGTCGTCTTTCAATATATCTTTATGGCTTAAAAAAAGCTCCTCGATCTTGGTTTTACAAAATATCTAACATTCTTTATATACATAATTTGAAGGCTAATTTTGTTTTGATAGATAAACTAGTTGAATAAAATTGTGTTGTAAAATTTTCACCTAATGATTGTGTTGTTCAGAATTTAAAAATTGGGATGACCATGGCCAAAGGGAATAGAGTTGGCATAATATTTCTTCGAAAGTTAGTTCACCATCATTTCCATCATTGTTTTCTTTCAGTTTCTACAACAGATGTTACTTGTAAGAATAAGTTGCTCACCTCTTTGGCATAATAGGATGGGTCATCCTCATTCCTCTCGACTTCAGCGCATGCTCAAATCATTCCTTTCAGCAACACATGACATTCATTCTAGTCTCCATTTGACATGTTCTAATTGTGCCTGTTTGAAAAGTCACAAGCTCGCTTTTCCATGAAGTTTATCTTTTTAAGACGATCTATTTTATTTGGTGCATAATGATGTTTGGGGTCCTTCTCCTACTTTTTAAAGGATGGTATTCAAGTAATTTATGTTATTTATTGATCATGTATCTAACACATGGATGTTTTTTATTCAAAATAAATCTAAAGTCCGATTGTTATTATGAATTTTGTTGAGTATGTGTATACACAGTTTTATAAAACTATAAAAATGTTTCTTTCTGATTCTGGAAGAGAGTACACTAAGTCTAGTCTTGTTGAACTTTTCAAAAATAAAGAAATTATTTCTCAACATACTTGTCCTCATACTCCGGAACAAAATGGAGTCGTACAAAGGAAGAAGTACCAACAAATTGTATTATATGGGCTATAGTGACACACAAAAGGGGTATCTGTGTTATGATGCATCCGTCGCCTGCTGCGTGTATCTAGACATGTTATTTTTTTAGGGTCAATTTTCTTACAAACACAATTCTAAACATACTTCAGAATCTTTTTCTTTTTTATACAAGTTTGATGATGATGTGGTAGGTACTGATCCTCCAATTCAGCCAATAAGCTATGCTTATGATGATATCCAACCGTCATGTTCTTTTGTTCTTGACTATACATACACATCCACATCTTTCTAAGGGAAATCCTCTCATGTAGTTACTACCCCACACTAATCTAGTCGGATAGGTCACCATGCTCTTGGAAGGCTCGGTAACTCTCTATGGAAGTTTGGTAAGTCTTATGCAATGCATACCACACTATATTTCGTTGATATACCTACATCATACTCTCAGACATCTACACAAACTTGTTGGAAAGATGCACTGTCAAAAAAGCTTCGTGCATTGAATGACAATTCTACTCAGGAATATTCTGATAAATCAATAATGTAACACCTTGAAAATCCAAGACACATTGTAAAGCCTAACATAGGTGTCATCACGTCTACGTACTATTTCTAAGTCCATTTTAAATGAATGTAGAATATTTAGGAGGTTTAAGAACCAAAATGTCAAAGAACGTCCATGACGTCCGGGAAGTTGGTTCAAAGGGGTGTTAGTGTGCCTTAGCCTATTTGACTAACATTTAGGCGTCGTAAATGTACGAATATTGGTGAAAAGTTACATAATAGGTGTTTGAGTGGTTTCGTGGTTGAGACGTTCGGGTACGGCTCCCCAAGGACCAACCAAGGTCCCTTGAGGAGTACCCTTATAGTTTGATGCAACACTAGTGAGAGTGTGCATCGACGGGATAGAAGACGACCTGTGTGTGGATCGAAGGGGCATCTATGTCACCATATTCCCACATTTAGGATTGTGTAGAAGGCCCCTTCACTCATACAACCTCTGAACTCATCGACGGAGTGCAGAGGTGTAGGCTACGGTCTGTGTGTGGATCAACGGGGCATCGATGCCACCGTCGTCCCCACACTGGACGAATTGGAGGAATTCCATAACCTCATATAGTCTATGACCAAGATGAGGAGTGCAATGACGGGGGGGGGGGGGGCTTTCGTTTGACTCACAGACGGGCCCGGTCGATCAGGGTTTTCGTATGGAGGTCGAGTTTCTGCCAACTAAGTGATCTGATTAATTAATTATGTGGTTAGGGGGTGTATTTGGGGATGAAAGGGGAGAGAATTAAGTTGATAAGTCCCTCTATACATACCTCAACCCTCATTAACTACGACAACTCCAAATAAACTGGCTTCCTTTTCTCTTATTTCTTCTTTTCATGACATCACCATTAACGACGGCCGGTTAGGGTTCGGGGGATGGAAAGCGATGAATTCACCATTAAAATTGTTTACCAAACATTTAAGGTAGGGTTCTTATTCACTTTGGACTCGTCCTCAAAGGGTTGTTCACAAAAAAGATTTCAAAAGTTGAGTGTGTCTTATGGGGTTCCATTTTAATTATGAAAAACTGAAGTAGAATGAGTTTGTGATGATTTCTTAGGTTAATATTGAGTACTATTAAAACATGTAAATTCAACTTGTTATGGTAATGTTGCTTGGTGTGGTCTAAATTGAAGAGGTATGATCCTCTATCCCTACCCTAGGTAGTGATCTTGTACCTCTATATGTATTGTGGGATCCATTCAATTAAGTTGGTTATTTGATTTTATTACTTCCTATGGTGTTATTATTAATTATAAATAAGATGAATTATAGGCCTATATGCTAGTTCTTGAGATATGGTTTAGGTTATGAATGAAAGACGTGAAAAAAGCCGAGTATCTTGGCTTAAGTTGTTTGATCTAGAGTTGGATTATGTTTATAAGGATGCCAATTGGCCTGTGATTCTATTGGTTATTCATTGTGATGATGGTTACTCCCAAAGTGGTTTGGATATGGTTTGATGGTAATAACCTGAGATTGACTATGAGAAAGACCTGGTAGTTCTTAGAAGCTCTATCTTTATTTCATAATTGTGAGGAATTGTTGTTTAAGTCATGGATATTACATGGAGTATGGACTTGTATAGGATTATAGGGTGGTTATGACGTTGATGAATTTTAACTGTCTTGACTATGTCGGAGGTGTGTTAGGTGTATGTGATAAGGGATGGTGAAGCTATCACTGGCCGGTTGATATGCTATGAAATGCTAATGTAACCTCACTTATCTGATGTGCTTGAAAACGACTTATACTCATAACAGTTCTTTTGATACTATTGATGATGATGAAATATAAAGGGGGTATATCCTATGGACCTAAATTAAGCTATGATTGATAAATAAAGTCGTAAAGAACATTTCAAAAAGAGACTCTAGCTTAGCACCGCTTGAATCGGATTTAGGAGTGTCCCTTCCAACATAGGGAAGGTAGGAAACCCCACTATGTTACTCTAGAATGAAGAATATAATGCATGGAGCATAAATAGGGGTTCCACACTATAACTCCGAGTCTTGGGTAAAACTATGTTGCCCCTATAAAAATCCTAGTTAGTGGATCCACGCTTAGGTGCTAGGTTTCATGTTTTGGGTCTACCTTGGCAAGTGAGTCCGCTTCTTGCGGCTGTAGGGTTTTTGACACCGAATTTCCACACTGCTCATGTGGTCTATGTGGATTAGGTCAAGATGTTCCCAAAAGGGTTAAAACAAATTGATGGATTTGAACTCTAACTGGAACCTAGGGGTCTAGCTTAGGCTAGGTCAGGGGTATGGGACTCTACCTAACATTGCACTAGTTATCCTTGGTTATAATGTTAATATATGAGGTGTTATCAGTAAACCTAAATTTCCATGATATGTAAGGGAAATTGTGCATGTTTTCTTGCTGAGGATACTGACTTGAGTAAGGTTGTGGGGCTTTTGCTTGGTTATTTACACTTGTTGACTAGATAAGGACTTGTGCGTACTTTTCTTGCTTATTTGTATATGTTGACTATATTCATTCTTGTGATATTATTCCCTTGATGTTTAGGGTTATTAGTAAATCATGATTTCAAGTATGTTTGGATAATAGTAAAACTTTTGAAGATGGTAAGCATGTTGGGTTGGGTGATTGATTGACGGCTTGACTTTGATTGGTAATTAGTCCCTAAAGGGATAATTGGCATGTTTGATAAAGAAGTCCTTTTTAGATGTTGGCTTGTGTATGTGCATAAATGTCACACTTAGTACGTGTGGAGTACTAAACCCTCATTTTCTTCCCTTTTCCCAAACATTTTGGTTTACGATCGTTGTTGAAGAGTTTGGAGGCGATATTGTTGAAAGGCTTTTATTCTTCCTTTCAATCCTAAGTGGCGGTTAGGTAGGTCCTGAACTTTCGAGGGTAAGCCCATACTCTAGCTTAAGGATATTTTTATGGCTTATGGGACTCTTTCATTCCTTTCCCTTTTAAGTAGAGTAATGTACTTCCATATGACCTAACAGGTTCTTGTTTGGATTGATGTAAGGCTAAGCCCTATGGTGATATTCATGTATGAGGTATGACAGAGGAAAATTCATTGAGACTATTTATATTTTATGATATTGTATGTGCAATAAAAGTAGAAGACTGTGTAACCTCCTATATGAAGGGTTAGTATATACTTATATGAATTAATATATATGGTAGGAGAGTGTCTATGGAAAACGTTCCATAGTGATAACGAATGTTTTAAATTTCTTGTGAATTTTTCAACCTATGAATGTAATGACATGAGACTAAGAGGCTAGTCTTGGTCCTTGAAAAGGATGACGAAGCCGGTTACGTCTAGGGGGTAAACCCGGATGTGATAAATTTAGTATTAGGTCATGAGGTTGAATATCATCGAGTTATGTCTCTCTCTACCGCGTCTATGTAGGTTTGTATTCATAATTGTGAAGCACGCCACACTTATGAGTAAGAACCTATATGATGCTTAGGAATCGCTCTCTTTCTTGGAAATATTATATCGTGACCGTAGAGTATACTTATGGTGTGCTTTTGCATCTAATTCTATTTTTGTGCTTATAAGAAGCATGAACACTCGAAGGAATGCAACTCGAAGTCTTGAGGAGGAAGTTGCTAATGCGGGAGCTTCTCCCCATAATGAGCAAGTTCGTCCACTTGAAAAGATGCTAATGTACAGCAAGCCGCGGTAACGCTCCATCTTTGACGGAGGATGAGATTAGAGCTATTCTTGCTCAAATGTCCCAAGGCATGCCTACTCAAGCACAAGCCGTGACGGTTCAAACCCAAGCTTTGACGGCCCAACCCATTCGGGATATTGCTCCCCGTGCTCATCAACAAGTCACTTCTATGGCTTCTCATCTAAGGGACTTCTCTCGAATGAACCCTCATACTTTATATCGGTCTAAGGTTGATGAAGACCCCCAAGAATTCATTGATGAGATCTACCAGATACTATATGCTATGGGGGTGTCTTCAAGTGAGAAGGCCGAGTTCGCCACATACTAACTAAAGGATTTGGCTCAAACTTGGTATGTAAAATAGAGGGATAATAGGCTGTTGAGGGGTGGTCTGGTGACTTGGGAAATCTTTAAGGCGGATTTTATAGATCGGTTCTTCCCTAGGGAGTTGAGGGACGAGAAAGTGATGAAATTCATCAATCTTCACCAATGATAAAAGAGTGTCCATGAGTACTCTTTAGAATTCATTAAGTTGTCCAAATATGATCCTTCTTTGGTCTCCGATCCTAGATACCAAATGAGCCATTTTGTGACAGGGGTGTAGTTAGAGGAACTTGACAAGAGGAAGTGACAATAGCCATGCTAACATGACAACATGAAATTCTCGTATTATGTGTGTATGCAAGAAGGTTGAGGATAGGGAAGGATAAGCGAAAAAAGTAGAGATTTTAAGAGAGGAAGGTAATTTGATGGAAGTTCTTCAAAGAGTAGGCTTGAGACACAAGACAAGCCTAGATTTAAGAAGCGGGTTTCTAATCAAGTCCCTTCAAAATTCTCAAGAGCTAGTGGTGATAGGGTGTCTAACACTATATTCAAGAAGGGAAAAGCTACTAATTCACCAAATAAGAAGTCAACTTGTGGAAATTATGGTAAAAAACACTATTGTGATTGCCTTAAGGGTACGGATAATTTCTTTACTTGTGGCAAGAGTGTCCACAAGATGAGATATTGTCCAAACTTTAAGAGTCAAGACAAGGGTAGTGTCCAAGATCAAGCAAGTGGTTCTAGTGATGCTCCAAAGAAGAATCACTTATTTTCTCTCGATTCTACGAGTGAGCAAGAGACCTCTCCTGATGTGGTGACCGGTATTTTAAAAGTTTTCTCTCTTGATGTATATGCCTTACTTGATGCCTGTGCTATTTTATATTTTATTACACCTCTAGTAGCTGAAAAATTTGATATTTTACCTGATATTTTGCATGAACCTTTTATAGTGTCTACTCAGATGGGTGAGTTGGTTGTTACAAAAAGAGTGTATAGAAATTTTCTATAATGTTTCCGAATAGAGTTTCTTATGTTGATCTAGTACAACTCAATATGCTTGATTTCGATATTATATTGGGTATGGATTGGTTGCATGCTTGTTTTGCATCCATTGATTGTAGGACAAGAGTGGTGAGGTTTAACTTCCCATATGAACTTGTTGTTAAGTGGAAAGGGGGGAATTCTATTCCTAGAGGTCGTATTATTTCTTGTCTAAAAGAATGCAAAATAATCTTAAAAGGTTGTCTATATCATACAGTAAGAGTCCAAGATCTAGACTGCGAAGTCCCTCCCATCGAGTCGGTACCCGTAGTGAGTGAGTTTCCGAAGGTCTTCCCTAATGACCTTTCCGGTATTCCTCATGAATAGGAAATTGACTTTGGCATTAATTTTCTACCAGATACAAATTCCATATCAATTCCTCCTTATCGGATGGCTCCGGCTGAGTTGAAGGATCAACTCAAGGATTTACTAGATAAGGGTTTTATAAGGCCTAGTATTTCTCCGTGGGGTGCTCCTATTTTTTTTGTGAAGAAGAAAGATGGGTCCTTGAGAACGTGTATTGATTACGCCAACTCAACAAGGTTACCATTAAGAATAAGTATGCTTTCCCTCGGATTGATGACTTGTTTGATCAACTTCAAAGGGGCGAGCTTAACTTTACAAAGATTATACACTTGGGTCGGGGGGATATCATTCAACTTAGGGTGAGAGGGGAGGGAATATACAAAGAATTGACTTTTGGGACAGGTATGGGCATTATGAGTCTTGGTCATGTCTTAGGTCTCACTAATGCTCGACACTTATGGACCCCTAATGAATAGAGTATTTCAAAATTACCAGATTAATGGGTCATTATCTTCATGACGATATTTGGTTATATTCAAAGGAATGAGGATGAATCATATGGGTCATTGAGGGTAGGATTGCAAACACTTAAAGAACATCAATTGTATGCCAAATATAGTAAGTGTGAGTTTTGGTTGAGGTCGTTGACTTTTCTTAGGCATGTCATCTATAGTGGGGAGTTGCGGTCGACCCAAGGGAAAATGGGGAAGCGGTGAAAAACTAGACTAGGACATTTGACTCCGACTGACATTGGAGTTACTTGGGTTAGCGGGGTACTACCGAGCGTGCGTGGATGTGGTTTTGCGTCCATTGCTCTCCCTTTGGATACTTTGATCAAAAGTAGTAAGAAGTTTAAGTGTCGTAGGGCATGTGAGAAAAGTTTTTCTCAATTGTTGAAAGGAGGATTACTTTACTCCGTGTTGACCTTACACGGAGGGTTAAAAGGGTTTTGTGGGTGTTTGATGGCAGTCCTGAGTGGTGTGGGGGTGTGCTTATGCAAACAGGAAGATTATAGATATGCTATAGGAATTTTAAGGTACATGAGAGAAACTCTCCCACACATGGACCTTGAAATAGCGGGATCGTGGTGGTTGTTCTGCAAATTGTAGGCGATACTGGTATGGGTTTCACTATGACTTATTTTTATCGGATCAATAAGAGTCCTCCACTATGTGTTTAACCCAAAGGAGTTGAAATCTCCAACAAAGAAGGGGGGTGGCTTAGAGTTGTTGAAAGATTACGATATGAGTGTCTCTATCACCCGCCAGGCAATGTAGGTTGTGAATGCCTTAAGTCGTAGTACTCTAGGTAGTGGATCCCATATGACAAAGACAAGACAGTACCTCGCATAGGAAGTACATAGGTTGGTAGGTTGAGGTTAGGTGGAGAATTCTCCGAAGGGGGTGCTTAGTTCTCCTAAATCCAAGTCCTCTTAGTGGGTTAGAAGAAGTCAAAAAACACTGATCTAGCTTAATGGGGCAGTTAATGATCATGAATCCTTAGGGGGGACTGGGTGTTAAGGTACCAAGAGAGATTATGTGTTCCCGATGTAGTAGAGAGGTTTGAGGGATCAGATTCTAGAAGAAGCACAGGTTTCTCGCTACTCAATTCATCCGGGGTGTTGAAAAAATGTCCATGGACCTAAGGGATGAATAATTGGTGGGAAGGTAGAAAAAGGGACCATAGAGGAGTTTGTCGCTAACGTGTGCGATTGCCCAAAAAAGTTAAGACAGAACATTACAAAGCCCGGGTGCTTACGACAGAGCTCAAATCTACTTTGAAGTGGGAATACATCAATATGGCTTGGAGTCGGTTTACTCGGACTCAAAGTCCCTTGATTCCATATGGTGGTGGTGGAGCTGATTTTGGACAAGTCGCTTGCTTTATTAGCGTCAGGTATACATATTCGACGGAGGATTATGCAATAATATTTCAAGATGAGAGGGTGTCCTGCCATGGCATTTCCGTTGTCCATTTCATATGGATCGAGGCGCGCACAATTCACATCTAGATTTTGGAGGTTGTTCCAAAAAGGGTTAGGTACTACGATGAAGTTTAAGCACCCGCTTTTCATCCCAAAAACTGTGGTCAGGGAGAGTACGAGTTAAAACCTTGAATATAGCTAGGGGAATAAAATCATTGCTGAAAGGGAGTTGGGATAGACATTTACCTTTGGTGGAGTTTTGCCTACAATAATTAGTTTTCATTAATCCATTTTCATGGATCCACTATGAAGCCGTGTATGGTCGGAGGTTAGGTCTTCCTATTGGATGTGTTTGAAGTGTGTGAGCATAGATTCTTGGCGTCCCAAGTGGATTTATAAGACTTTGGATAAGATTCCCCAAATCATAATGAAACGGTTGGCAAACGGCCTATAGTCGGGCAAAAGTCTAGGCTGATCGATAGGAGAGGGATTCTGGAGTTTGGAGAAGAGGATAAGTGTATTTGAAAATTTCACTAATGAAATGCGGGGTTCGATTTGGCAATAAGGGAAATTGAAGTCGTTCCTCTTATGTGGTCCCTATGAAATCTTACAAAGGGTTGTAAGGTTTGCCTATTGAGTGAAACTTCTAGTGGAAGTGGCCTTCGATTCATCCGCGGTTTTCATGTTTCTCTGTGAAAAAGTGTATCGGTAATCCCGAGTCCATTTTTTCTAGTGAGGGTCTTGGTGTCAAGGATAAACTTTCTTATGAGGAAGTTTCGGTTCAAATTCTTGATAGGCAAGTCAAGAAGTTGAGGAATAAAGAGGTTGTTTTCGTAAAGGTGTTATGGAAAAGTTATCTATTTGAGTGTGCAACATGGGAGGTCAAGGTCAACATGAAGTCCCGTTACCCTCATATTTTTGAGAATTAAGGTTAGTCATTCTTTTTAATAATATAAATATGACTAGAAATTGAAGTTTCTCAATTTTTGGGTGAAGTTTTGCACATTATGCATTTTTGAAAAACTTACAATGAAGTAACTGTAGTATTTTTCTAATAAAAAAAAAACTTTGAAATTTTGCTTTTGCTGTTTGGAGATATGTTGTGCATTTGATACGGGGTGGGTCTTTATGAAATGATAGTGTAGCATGTTGTTGAGTTGAAAAACGTTGTGCGTAATTGGACTCATGTTAAATGTATGTTGAGCACATAAGGTTGTGAGAAGGAAAATGCCCCTTATGGTGGGAGTGTTTTGAGCCTTATGTTGCTAATATGAGTTTGAATATTTGCCTCTGTTGAAATGATATGATTTATGTTAATTTCATGATGGGGTGGGCTTGCTAGTCTGGAGCTATTCTTCCTTAAAGATTTAAGGATCATTTGGGGACGAATGTTCCTTGATGGAGGGGGGGGAGATAGTAACGGCTTGAAAATCCAAGACAACATGTAAAGACTAAACATAGGTGTCACACGTCTAAAGCACTGTTTCTTAAGTCCATTTAAAATAAAATATAGGACGACATTTAGGGGTTTAAGAACCAAAAACGTTCCAAGAACGTCCATTGACGTCTGGGAAGTTGGTTCAAAGGGTGTTAGTGTGCCTAGCCTATTTGACTAAACCTTTTAGGAGTGAAAATGATGAAAATTGGGTAAAAGAGGGTCGGGTAGGGTAATAGGTGTTAGTGGGTCATGGTTGAAACGTCCAGGTACGGGATTTTATCACCCCAGAACACCAAGGGTCCCTTTGAGTGGACGACTCTTTTGATGCAACACTGACTGGCAGTGTGCATCGACGGGACAAAAGACAACCCATGTTTGGATCAACGGGGCGTTGTTGCCACCATCATCCCACAATTAGGATGGTGTAGAAGGCCCCTTCACCCGCACAACCTCTAAACTCATCGACGGAGTGTAGAGGTGCAGGCTACGGTCCGTGTGTAGATCGACGGGGCGTCGATGCCACCGTCGTCCCACACTTAGAAAATTAGAGGAAGCCCCTCTCCTGCACAGTGTCTGACCAAGACGATGGAGTGCAGGACGGAGGGGGGGATGTTCGTTGACTCACAAACGGCCCGTCGATCAGGGTTTCGTCTGTGAGGTCTAGTTTTTTGCCTAACTTAAGTTGGTCTTATTTAATTAATTAAGTTATTTAGGGGTTAGTTGGGGATTAAAGGGATACTAATTAAGTATATTAAGTCCCTTTATAAATACCCTTAACCCTCATTAACCTAACAACAACTCTCAAATAAACTCTTTTCCTTCTCTCTTATTTCTCTCTCTAGATGAACTCACAATTGAAGACTAGAAAGGATTAGGGTTTGGGGGATGGAAAGGGATGAATTTACCATCAAATTGTTGAGAAACATTAAGATATGGGTTCTATTCACCTTTAAGACTCTTTCCTCAAAGGGTTCATTCAAAAATAGATTTCAAAAGTTGAGTTTTCTTATGGGTTTCATTCAATTACGAAATTAAAGTTATGAATTGAGTTGTTGATTATTTCTTTAGGTTATATTGAGTAGATTAACATGTAGTTCAACTTGTTTATGGTAATTGTTTATGGTTTGGTCTAAATTGAAGAATATGATCCTCCATCTCTAACCCTAGGTAGTGATCTTGACCTATATTGTGTTGAGATAGTAAGCCTGTTTGGGTTGGTTGATATGACTTACTTGACTTTGCGTTAGGCCCTAAAGGGGTAATTTGGCATGTCTTGATAAAAAGTCCTTTTTAGCATGGTTTGCTTGTGTATGTGCATAAGATCTCATACTTAATATGCGTGGAGTACTAATCCCTTTTTCCCAAACATTTTAGGTTCTTGCCGTTAAAGAGTTTGGAAGGCGATATTGTTGAAGGCTTGGATTCTTCCTTTCATACAAGTGGGGTAGGTTCTCAACTTTAGAGGGCAATGCCATCCTTTAGCTTACGGAATTTTTTATGAGCTTATTGACTCTTTCATTTCTTTACTTTTTAATTGGAGTATTGTACTTTGGTATGACCTATACATGGTCTTTTTGGATTGATGTAAGGCTATGCCCATATTTTGATATTCATTTAGATTGTATGAGATGAGACAATCGTTGAGACTATTTCTATATTTTATGTGTATGTAGAGGTCTATGTAAACCTCCAAGTAGTGATAATGAAAGTTTTAAATTTTTCCGCATTTTTCAAGCTATGAATATAATGACATGAAACTAAGAGGCTAGTCTTAGTCCTTGAAAAGGACGACGACGCCGATTACGTCTAGGGGGTTAACCCCGATGCGACAAATAACTAGAGTTTTCATTGGAAATAAGTGTGTGTATTCTATTAAACTTAAGGCAAATGGTACAATCGATCGCTACAAAGTTCAATTAGTTGCTCAAGAGTAAAAAGATGAGTATAGGGTGGATTATGAGACGACTTTTGAACTTGTTGCTAAGATGAAAAAAATACATACATTATTGATCGTGGTTTCAATGAATGGTTGGACCTTACATCATATATGAATGTGAAAAACTCATTTCTTCATGGCTATCTGGATGAAGTGGTGTTTATAAAACCACCACCTATGTGTGTTCTTCAAAGACCAAATACAATTTTTCGTCTTCAAAAATCTCTTTATGAATTAAAACAAGTAACTCGAGCTTGGTTTGAAAAATTTCAATCCACAATTCAAAATGCGGGCTTCTCTCAAAGTTCTTGAGGTCATTCATTATTTCTTCATACTTCTCCAGTAGGTATCACAATACTTCTCATTTATGTTGATGATATCATTATCACATGAGATGATCCAGAGAATATTACTAAGTTGAAAGAATTCTTGCATACCTTGTTTAAGATGATGGACTTGGGACGTGACTGACATACTTTCTTGGACTTAACGTTTTATACTTTCCTACTGGGATCATGCTTACATAACAAAAGTATTCTCATGATTTTGTTGCAAGGGATGGTCGTATTGATGACAAGGTTGTGTACACCCTAATGGAGATCAATGCAAAGTACAAGGTGGTTGTTGGAGAATCAGTAAGTGATCCAACATTGTATCAACAGTTGGTGGGATCCTTAGTTTATCTCACTATGATAAGGCCAAACATCTCATATCCAGTACAAGTTCTAAGTTTATTTTGTGGTTGATTCTTACCTTATACATCACACTTCATTATTTCATCTAATTGGATATGTTTGTGGTTCTATGGATTAAGGTGTTCTTTTTGTTCAGATTATTCTTTACAATTTGAAGGATATAGTGTTGCAAATTGGGCTGGTTGTCCGAATTTTTGTTGCTCAATTATTGGTTAGTGCATGTTTCTTCTCACATGTTTGATATCTTGTAAATGTAAGAAACAGTCCCGTACATCTAAATCATCTAGAAAGGCTGAGTATCATGGTATGTCGACAGCAAGTTCAGAAATTATTTGGCTACGACGTCTATTATCTTAGCTTAGTGTCACTATTACAGCTCCTTCAGTGCTACATGTAATAATACTAGTGCGATTAAAATAGCCACAAACTCAGTGCAACATGAAAACACAAAGCATATAGAGGTGGTCTGCCATTACATTCGAGAATTGGTTATCGGTCGTCTCATCACTCTACAACACATTTATTCTCATGATCAACTAAAGACGATGATACGAGCATGACATCAATATATTTATCTCCAAATTGCTACATTGTGATTATCAATATAAATTAAAGGGGGGGGGCTAGGAAAAGCTATGAATCTATAGTAATAAGAATATATTTTTTTCTTAAAATAACATTGATTTACATAATATATATATTTATAACCATATATACTCCTTCCTAGAATAAAACTTTAGGCCTACAATTGTATAACTATAAATATGTGTTTGTTGCTTATCATGAATACATTGAGAATACTGTAACAACACTAAAAATGGATATGCTAAGTAATACTTAATGTGTCTAGAATGCCTACGATTAGACCGGGTTCACACGGATTGATGCGCGTAGAACTAGACCTCTGAACCTTTGCGATAGACAAGACAACTAACTTTGGGAGTTAGTTGAGCTAGGAAAGTTTGGGTCCATCCATGTAGGTCTCCCGAATATGAAGATATACCCGGATGAGTCTTTACCGGAATAAAAAAGGGGAAATCATAAGTTTGGAGGGTCTAAGGGTAAAATGGTATTTTTCCAGGTTAAGGGTAGAATCATAATTACCTTTAATATATAATTAACTATTTAATTAATAAGGTGTAGGGGCATTTTTGGGGAGAGAGGGCCAAAAATTGTTTTTTTGAGTGAAGTCTTGCTCCACCCGGGTTCGAACCTAGGTGGAAGCGATGATTTAAATTGTTTTTTTAAGTTGGTAAATTAATTTAATCAATTAATATTTATTAGATGATTTAAGAAAAAGGAAAAAAATATTTTTATTAAAAATTTGAAAGAGTCCTAGTTTGACTAATTCCCAAACTAAAACTCCTAATCCTAGGAAAACTCTTACTTCTCACGTCTATCTCCTAAACACTCACGATCAAACCATTATTTTTCTCACGTTCTACCTAAACCACGTACAAGAATAGAATCATAACCAAAGTTCTTCACACTTGAATAACTGACAACTAAAATTACAAAAAAATAACTAATCAAAAATGTTACGCAAGAGGGAGGATTATTCCGTCGAATTGTTGTTAAAGTTGAGGGGATATGGACGTGATTTTTGGAGAAGGTTTTGGGAAGCAAGTCAAGTTTTGAACTACATAAAAGGTATGGGTTTTCTTACTCTTGGTCCCATTTCCAAGAGACCCTTAGGTCAGATGAATCTCTTCCGAAAACTAGGGTTGTTCCCCGTTGCATGTCCCTGTCACTAGCTCCCATTGATTCGTAGGTTGGGTATGTTTGCTGGTAGATATTAGGCATGTAATGTGTTTTCGTAATGAATATATGTTTGAAATCGTACGAATGATAACCTATCTTTTCCGAGAATATGTGTTTATGTGTGTGCAATGTGTAGCCGTGACTTTGAACACGGATTGAAGCATGAAAATAACTTGTTTTATGGTTGTATTTCACGTGCAAACTTGTTTACATCGGGATTTTCAAAAGTGATGTAAAAATGCTGATTTGAGTGCAAACTCTTTATCGAATGTTATCTTGAAAATGCACGTAAAGAACTCACTAAAAACTACTCCCAATGTATACACATTTAACATGAAATAGGTGAGAAAATAAGCTACAAAAATGTGATAAAAAATTTCCAGCATTGTGTTAGCTTAGTTTCGGCGAAAACAAGGATAACAACAAGAGATTTTAAATGAATAAAAAATAGGTGAGGTCATTAGGGATTGAAACCGAGACTTCACACGTGAAAAGCTTCAACAAAATGAAAATAAAGTAATAGGGTTAAGGGGGGATCGAACCTGGGTACTATTGACTGAAAAGTTGGTAAATTTCACTAAGGCTTATTATAATTAACTAAAAGTTGAAATGAGTGAGGCACATGGGATTCAAACTCGAGTTCCCTTAGCCGATTTTCCCTAAGCTAAAAATAGAAATAAAGAAATGAGAGGAGTGGGGTTCGAACCCACTACCTCTCACTCAGATTTAAAGAAAAATTAAAAGAAAAATAAAATGTTGAGGCGTGTGGGAATCGAACCCACGAACTCTCGGATGAATGAAGGAAATTTAAGGAGAAAAATTAAAGTGGGGATGTGGGGGTTCGAACCCACACCCTCTCAGCCAAGAAGGAGAGAAATTAAAGAAAATAAAATAAAAAGGGAATGAGGTTGTGGGGTTCGATCCCACATCCTCTTAGTCCCAATGAACAAAAAAAATAAAGAGACAAATTAAGGAAAAATAAAATGAATGCGTTGGGGCTCGACCTTGGGTCCCCAAGCCGTGTGGATCAAACCAAAATAAATAAAAAGGTAGGTGTTGTCCAAGGGAATCAAAATTGAGTTCCCTTGACCAAATTCCGTATTGATGCATAAGTCATACATGAATAAATGTTCAGAAATAATGTTGCCCTCATAGATCGAATCAAGATATTGGCATACATACAAGATGCATAAGGCTTGTACCACATAATCTTAGTAAGATATAAATCACTTAAACGAACTATGAATGAAGCCTCATGGCTTGTATGTATAGACCCATAAGTCTAGTATACGTTCAAAAGTAAGTGAACCTAAGATGTATGCAATGAAATGATGAAACCCAAGGAGGGTTAAATAAGAGTGTGAAACACTTTAAATGGCCAAGTACATTGGCATATAATGAAATGAACATTCACGTAATAAGGGATGAGTAATTATGAAGAGGAAATGTTCTAAAGTTAATGAATGTGGTGATAACATGATAAGAGGCTAATGTAAAAGATGAGAGAGATCTCAAAAGAGCCTAAGTAAATGTTACCAAAACGTACTCACCTATGAGAGTGTAAAGTTAATTAAGAGACCAGTCTCTATGAACACTCTAATGAAAGTATTGATATTAATATACACGTAATACTAATGATGAGATGATAAATCATCTATTGAGCTATGATGTCCTCATACTAGAAGCCAGCTTCCATGACGTATCAGTTGAATGTAATGGAACTTTATACTGAGCACTGATAGACTATCTATGAGATGTGATGCCTTCTTTTGAGAAGGGCAGAGGTTCATGTGAATCTCATGATATGAGACTGTCAGGCTTGCAGGGTATAGGTCTCCTTATATCTCCTAGTCTTCGAACCTATACTTCCAATATAGGAATCTTGTAGGGTTCAATCCCCTATATACGCTTGCATATTTTTGGTTACACTGGCCGGTGATTCCACCTCTTTTTGGTGTCGGGCAGACACTAGATTTCGTGATGCTCACATGATCTATGTCGGTTAAAGTTAAAGTTCCCAAAGAATGAATAAGGCCAGACTCAAATGATACACATAAGAATTGAATGATACTAAAGGTGTTAGGATAGGATAATCAAGAGTTGAGTTATACTCAAGTAATAACACTAGGATATTCTTGATCATTGCACAGTAAACCCGATAAGAGTCTTAAACTACATCCTAGGTATATCTGGTGTTTACACTAGCTTATGAATGAATGAAATGAAGTACGTATGAATGAATGAAGCAGACTCTGTGTTTGCTAAAGAAGGCTCCCTAGTTGAGGTCCTATATGTTAAGCCCTCATTTTGGAAAGTCTTAATGTTAAGTCCATGATTCCAAGGTCTCATGTTATATGAACGAACGATATGAAAGATGTTATGTGCTATATGCAACATGTTATGTGCTATATGTAATATGTTATGTGCTATGTGTTGTGTGCAATATGATACGTATGATGATGCATGTTACTCTCATGGCATGACTTTCCTAATAAAAATTTAGAAAGTCCCCTGATTTTCCTAATTCAAATTCAGCTAGTCCCCTGACTTTCCTAATTCAAATTTGGGAAGTCCCCTGACTTTCCTAATTCAAATTTGGCAAGTCCACTGACTTGACTTTCCATAAAACATGTTGTTAGGAAAGATCTATTCTTACTAATTCATGTCCTTGGTGTGTGCTTGCATATAGCCATACTTAGTACAAGTGTGTACTAATCCCACACAACTCTATATTTTTAGGTGCAGGCACAACTGGATGTTAGAGCTTACAGGTCGACGCTGAAGCTATCCTGACGTGGAACATTCATCTGGACTTGGTAGGCCCTCATGTATTCGAGGACGCTTGACCATTATATTCTAGCTTAGTTATAGGATTGAGCTAGTAGATCATGTTCCATTAGCGTTTCTTTACCGTTTTATTTCAAATATTGTATTGGTGCCATTTTGGCAAGTATACACTTAATGCAATATGGAACTATTTCTTTTAGTTGATGATCATAATGTTAGATGGTTTATTGTGAACGTATATGAATTTAAGTAGAATGATATATATGCATGTTAAGGAACAAAAAGTTCAAATTTTCTGCCAAAATTAACCTAGATGAAGTAATGATGACGTATGTAGGCTTGTCTGCGACCTCTGAGAGGTCAACGACGCCGGTCTTGTCTGGGGTCTAGATTCCGATCGTGACAAATACTATTTTTCAGAATATCTTTTGAATTTTTAGCATCTTGACTTTGGAGATGAGATTGGATCAAGAAATTTAGATAGTGGAGATTTATCATTTCTATGTGTCCAGCATCTCTTGGCATCAAAAGCATCACTAATGTCTTGCAATTTCTTAAACTCCAAACCTCCTTTCATTAAATGAAAATACATGTTGTCCCGTGAGCTCCAATGATATTTGTTTTTACCCTTCTTGGTACCACAAAACAAATTTACAAAGTACATTTAATTTTCATTTGGTTCATGATATAAAAGATTGTCGAATACGATTGATAACTATTGACCTGCACCTATAGAGAACATTCTTCCTTTCCACTCCTATGTTTAAAAAAAAGTAGTAGTTATTTACTTAAATGTGTACACAAGTGTACCTTTTGGATTTTAGGGGTCCACTTAGGTTATAGTTAGTTGCTTACTTTCATTTTCGTTCTTATCTAGACTTGTAAGACCCCGAAAATGACTAAGGTTAAATAGATCCTAACATGTTGGCATTGATGTTATAAGGTCCTAAATATGTCTAATAAATTGTATAGAGACAGTAGCTAAAGTATTAGGGGTGTTGGAAGTCAAACGTCAAGGGACGACTAAGATGTTAGACGACTCAGTCACCTAAATGTCTAAAATGTGGTTCTATGTGTTTATGAGTGTTTCATGGTGTTTCGGTGGTTAAACTTTCGTAATGTTTTGAGGTCAAATGACCAAGAACGTCCAAGGCATTCGAAAGATGTGCCTTGAGTCGACCTTGTACGTCTAGGCGAGTTTCATCGAGTTCTACGTGTTTGTTTTGGATTAAATTCATGTGAGAGGTGTTAAACTTATAGACAACCGTATTTGGGTTGGAAACATCCGGGAAATTATCCCCAAGTACTATCTAAGGGTCCTTGAGGTAGGACCCAAATATGTTGGCGTGGCAGTCCCAGGCAGACCCCAAACGACGGAGCAGCCGATGGCTCATAGGCTTGTTGACACCCCGTCAAAGGGTGTCGTCAATGGGGAATTAACCATGGGAGGGAGAGGAAGCTTGGTCAGACACTGTAGCCAACGATGGAGGGCTGTGACGCCCTGTCGTGGCTGTGATAGGCGTCGCACGACCTGTTCCTGCGCAGGTGCTGCTGCCAAGTTAATGGTGAATTTGTAAATTCACCCCACTTCTATATTAAGTCATGGATGCTTTATTAAGGGTATTTTGGGTATTTTAATTAAGTAGTAATCACATGGAAGACTTCATTCTTCAAAATCATAAACCCAAAACACTTAGAAAATATCCCAAAACCTCCATAGAAGTCCAACTTGAAGAGGCAGCTTGGTGAGGGGTTTTTGTGTCAAAATTCTTCATCAAAGTGAAGAATTATCATTCTTGATGTATGGATTTTGATCCTTGAAACTCGTTTCATCAAGGAACCCAACTCTCAACATGTTTTTCAAAGTTTTCTAAAGTGAATTGTCCAATTTCATGATTCTACCATGGGTTCTTGAATAAATGATTTTTAAACATTGAATTATGATCTAATTGATATTGTATTGATTATTTCAATCTAAATTACATATAAACCCATGTAAATTGATGAACCCTAGTTTTTGACTATAACGTGCGTTACTTGATATTAAGTTAATATTGATGAATTGTTATGTAGTTTCTTAAAGTCTTTCTAATGATATAAGAATTGTATTCAATTGTTATCTAATTGATCCTAGATTGTTAAACCTAGATTTAGTTGAAAAATTTTTCATTGGATTTTATGATTATTGCTTGAATTTTTGGTTATGACCTTGGGTAAGGGCTTTGTGATGTTGAATTGGACAATTTAGCATTGAATTGAAGTGTGAATAAGGGAATGAATGTATGCTGACCGGATTTCTTTAATTTGATATTAATTATACTTTGATTCTATTGTGATTGGTATGGTCTACTTATGGTGGTGGTGTTATGTGTTTTACTTCCTATTGACGTGACCTTGTCGGCGTTACTTTACACAATATTATGAGAATCGCCTTATTGGCAACTACTTGAAGTTATGTTGATATTTATATAGTTTGATTATTTGAAGAATGAAATTATCTATCTACATGTGAAGTTATATAGTCATATATGTATTCTTCTAGTTATGTTACCTTAAGTGATCATGTTAGACTTTGACTTGACATTATGAGTATAGTGTTGGGTTAGGTCTTGATTATTCCTACTTGACTTTATGAGTCTATGTGGAGTATATTAATGTTGTTAAGATGATATATCGGATGACTTGAATATGTTAGGTTGTTTTAAAGGTGTTTCTAGAATGACTTGTATTATGTGTTAAAAGTGAAGTATGTGATGTCTTGTCTTAGTTGACTTGTACCTCTTGCTTGATATATATATGGTTATGGATATGTGATGTCTTTATTTAGGGTGTTAGATCTCTTAGTCTTGAATGTATGAATGACATGTGACTATAAATGATGTTATGAGAGTCTCTTATGTGTAAACCTTGGCTTAAGGGTAAGGTTAAGATTGATTGAAGTGTAAGCCGTAATGGTATCCTTCAAAGTAAAGGAATGATGAACTTAAGATTAGTTTGCTGGAACGGCATCATATTAATCCTTAGGAAAGTCATCATGAGCTTCTTGTCACCATTGTGAGGTAGCCCTAATGGACCTTCCTTGGTAGGGTAAATGTGATTGGGTTATGAACTTGTTATGGAACCCTTTTATGTGAACCTAATGTAATTAGTCTATGAGAACGAAGGCTAGCACCGAGGAAGTATAGTAAAGGAAGTAGTTCAAGCTAAGTATGAGACTAGAATACAAAGAAACCCTTCATATTCCTTAACCATGTGCCTACATGGGATGTGTCCAAGTTCTACAATTAGCTAGTAGAACAACCTCATCGGAGTAGGATAGAATTCCGGATTCCATGTCTTGCTATCATATGGAATACCTATTATCATTTGAGGAGTTTATGAATTTTAGGTGGTGGTATGGGACGCTATCTAGGTGGTGGTATGGGATGTTATTATGATTAAAATTATGATTTTTTAAATGAAAAGATGCATATTTCCAATAAAGTCTGTTTTCATGATTTTTATGCATAAGACATACTTAGTACATGTGGTTTTACTAATTCCATGATTTTATCTATCTATATAGTTCTTGGTAGGCGATGAGCTTTTAGAAGTGAATACTTGGACTTAGAAGATCGTTTAAGAGAAGTTGAAGTATGTCCTCACTTGACTCGAGGACATATATGCGTATTTTATGTTTTTATTGAAAGTATTGTAATAGACTAAATATTTATTTATTCGTATTTGGAAGTATGGGACGTGTCCCAAGTATTCTTGTGTCTTAAGATGATGAGATTGAGACTTAGTATTTCCTATTACTTTTATATGGAAGAGATTTTGAAGACTATATTATGTTTTGTGAAAAGTTTTAATTCCGCACTACTTTTCACTATGTATATGCAATGAATGATATGAAAGAGGCTTGTCTAAGAACTCCAAGAGTTCGATGACGCCGGTTACAATCCAAGATTGTACCCTAGCTTCTAGGGTATGGTTTCGGGTTGTGACAAGACTCATGTGCATTCTTATTAGATTTATATTCGATAGACCTCTGTAGTATCATACTTTCTTTTCATTTTGTTCTTACTTTTCAAGATCAATTGTCCCACGATGCCTATTGAGTATCTATTGTTTTGGTGCTCATACTATACTCTGCATCTATTTTCGTAATGCATTTTTGAGCACCAATTATCACCATTGATATCACCATTGATATTGAGCCGTTATAGTAGGACTTCAAGATTAGAGTGAGTTTATGGCGTTCTAGATCAACTTGTCTCCTTCTAATTAGTTTTTCTAGTTTTCCATTTTGAGAAAAATGTGTATATTGTTTTCCAACATGTGGGACTTGTACTCTTTTGTAGACTTTATACATGTGACCACCAAATCTTGCATTGTATCTTTTTTATATTATGCTAGATAATTATGGCCTGTGATACAAGTCCAATATAATTTCACATGCTTTGTTGAAAAAACTACATCAATTTACAACTTAAGATATTATAATCCTCTCTCGGATACATTCCTATTTCCTCTCAAATACATACAAAGCCCCTCTCTAATACATCCCTCCCTAAAAGTAGTATATAATTTTCAATATATTGGACAATCAAGGAACACATTTGAGAATAATGAAAAATTTGAGATTTTTGTAATTGAAGAAACTTTCTGGATATGATGTAATTAACCTCCAAAGACATGAGATTTTACACTTTATACTATTTTTTTTCTTTAGTAAACAACTTCAATAGAATTAATTTATAATACATTTCAAATGGTCATACGACATAAATGTGTCATTTACAACTTTAATTGAAAAGGTTGAAATTCTAAAAGGTTCTATGCAGTAAGAAAATAGAGAATTGCATTAGATTATGAGTTAAAACATTTCGTATGCAAGTAATATATAAAATGTTCATATGTTTGAATCGATCTTCATATATATTTACAAGTGGTATTTATTTTCCACAATGTTATTATTGTTGTTTTGTAATATTTTCACCATAAGCTTTGCATCTGATAAAATATTAATAATTGATCAATCAATTCATAAAGATTGATTTAAAGTCTTTCACATCTCTGTTGCTTCAACTTATGTATACTCTTGTGTTTGCAATAGGCTTTGTCTATGAATTTTTGATACATTTATTGTCTTCGATAAATAGAAATATTTAAAAAAATGATTTTTAACTTCACAACAATAAAAATAATTAAGAAAACAACTTTATTTGTATATATAATAACAATTAGTGCTATATTCTAAATATTGATTAAAAAAAAAATTTAACTCCAAAACAATAAAAATAATTGTGAAAGAAACTTTATTTCTATATACAATAATAATTAATGTACTGTTATATTTTAAATTTTCATTAATTAATTTTTTTTATACTACACCCTTAATATCATGACGTAAAGAAAACTGTAAATCTTACCCCCACAAAATAACCAATATACTTTTTTTTTAGGTTGTTTTTTCCTAATTATTTATTTATTAGTTTTTTTCTTCCACTATATTTCACAACAAAGTCTTTTTCTATTGGCATTTTCTTTTGTTGTTCTTCTTAATTTTTTAACTACTCTGTTTTTTGTGGTTTGAATTTTAATATTCATTAGAATTTGAGTGTTAACGTTTTCCTTGTAAATTTTTTCCTTTAAATAGTTTATCATATTTGATATTAAGAAAATATAGAAATGAAAATTTTATATTTTTTAATATTTCGATGAATACAATATCAAATTATTGATTTCTTTATAGTCAAACATTATTCATTCTTTTAGTCATGAAATTTGATATTTACTTGAAATAAATTAAAAAATACTGACACGTCACTTAAAAGACTATTTTATTAACCAAGAAACGAGTTTAGTGGTCATATTATGTGACATAATATTAAAATTATGTTTATGCAATAATCTTTTAATGTATTTCTATGAACAAAATATTAACTATTCAAACACATTTATTTTAATTAGTTCAATTTTATTTTTATAAAATATGTCAAAACAAGCTTAACATTTAATATTGTTTGTAAGAATTTAATTAATAGAAACTCTTCATTTTAATAAAATTACAATAATATCCTTATAGGCCATAGCAAAAGTTAAGACATGTATGGATTCTTCTAGATTTTGATTTTGACCATTAATTACACAAATATTATTTTGCCCTTAAATGATGTTAAAATTACTAAAATGGCATTAGTCGTCCTTCTCGTGTCTCTTCTATATAATAGAAAGATATATTGGATTCTAACTTCTCTCACTGTTTCCTTTAAATTATATCTGTATCTACAATTATTTATTATTTGTACCATGCATGCATATATTACTTATTGTTTCGGTTTACTAATTGACTTATTTTCTGGTGAATTTAAATAGATGCCATCATGACTCGAACTTTTTTATGCTAACATTCTTCTAATTCGAGGGATTGTTTGGTTTGATGACAAATTATAGTAGTTATGATGAGACTATAAGCTATTTTGAAATTAGTTGTTTGTATTATTTCTTAATGTTTGGTTTGTTATATTAAAAGTAATATATGTGTTGCTTAATTGCAAAGTATAAGTTGTTTGTTTATAAAAATACTCTTTATATAAGTGTAAATGAGGTGAAAAGTGAAGCATAAAAAGATTTGAGAGAATACTTTTGTAATTTTCACTATTTTATCAAGGATAAGATATCCAACTAGAGATAGATATAATTTACTTTGGTACAAATTATTGATAGTGTACTAAGCTTTTCAAACTTTATAAACAAACAAATAATTAAGGGATAGTTAAAATTTATTTATCCATCATTATCTACTATATTTTCTATGTAGGATTTCTTTTAGTTTTCAAATTTCTAATAAATAAAATAAAGATTAGAGCGCATGAGCCATTTTATTGGTATCCTAAAATCAAGATTAGTAAGATGACTTGTTCAATCAAAGTAGACAAATGTGAAAATTGATACTTTCCAAAGGGAGAAGCATCGAGAAATAAAATCAAGCAAACTTTTAGAAAACTATGACAATTGACAAGAGAAAAGTAAGCCTACCTTAATCTAACAAGCTAATGAACGTATCATTAGAAATTTTAAACTGTTATTTTATCATTATAATTAGGAAGTCGGTCAAATTGGAGAAATGTAATTACCAAACACAAGTTGACCCAAGACTTGATATCCCAAACACATTATCATTATAAATCCATTATCCCAAAACCACAAGTGACACGTCAGAGTTAACCTTTTAATTTAATTTTTTTATGTGTTTTTTTTTTTAAATAAGGAAAAGGCTCAAATATTTCATCAAAGTTTTTTTTAAATAAAAGTTTTTTATGTCATACGCTAAAAGTTTGCTTATTCATGTCATTTTGGTTTGAAAAAAGGTTCATGTATACCATTATTTGTTAATTGAATGTGATAGATGAATCAAACTTTTGACAAATCGCATATATGAGTCTTTTTCTCAAATTTGATGACATATTTGAGGATTTTTCCTTAAAAAATAATTTAATTAATAATGTATAGAGTCATAATTGACCACGTGTAAGAAATGAATTTGTAAAATTATAACTATTTTTGGTTGACAAAAATGATAGGATTAAGCTTTTTCTTAAACAAAAATAACATTGATGAACCAAACTTATAACCTAATATAGAAATAATCTTTTTTCTCAAAGTCCGATGACATATTTCAACATTTCCAACAAACATGAAAATCCATATTGTAGTACATATTTATAATTTCTTTGAACCGCGTCATCTACCTACTAGCTGGCGGCTAAACTAAAGGACGAATTCAAAAGTGGAAGTTCAATATATTCCAAAAGGGCATTAGATTTCAGTCCATTTGGTTTTCTGTGGGGTACAAACGACCAATAGGGGCTGCTTCAACAAAATACAGTCAAATATATACCATTATAATTTAAGATAAGATCAGTTAAAATTAGCCAAGAAACTTACGTTCAGTGTATAATTTGATACAATATTCAAGTCTAATTTTTTCATAATTATATATGGGCTTTCTTTAATCATTTTTCTAATATATTTTCTTGTCAAAGTAATATATTTTGACAAGCAGATACATACTGCTGGCTATAAATACCGACTCGTCCCATTGTAACATCACATAACAAAACTCATTCATTTGTTTGAAAAGCTTAGAGATTGAAAGTTATATTATAGTACTTTTTTTTTTGTAAGAAGATAATCATCATGTTACTGGAAAAAATTGTGGAAGTAATCTCTGGGAAAAGTGAAAATGTAAAAAAGGTTAAAGGAACAGTTGTGTTGATGAAGAAGAATGTATTGGACTTTAATGATGTCAATGCCTCTCTTCTTGATGGAGTACTCGAGTTCCTTGGGAAACGCGTGTCTTTGCAGTTGATCAGCGCTGTTCATGCTGATCCTGGTAAACACCGTGTATTTTTATTGTCGTTAAGAGTTATTTTTGTCAGGAGCGGCTCAAGCATGTTAGTGGCCCAACACAAAAATCAAACGGGACTTTAAATTTTAATAGTTAATAACATTTATATAATTGATTTCTTCTAGTTTTCAATTAATAATATAATCGTTCTTATTTTAAGTTATTTTTCACTAGATATAGTACTCCAAATATGTCAAATTTCTTCTAATATTTCCTTCATTTTTAATGAAAAATTTACTTTTTCGACAAATAGTATTAAATATTTGTTAAAAAATAATAACTTATAACCTATTAATATTAAAAATAAGACCCCTTAAATTTGTGAGCCTAAAACATATGTCTTTTTTTTAACATTATCGAGTCACCCCTGATTTTTGTTATACATATTCATATTAATAATTTTTTTTGTTTCTTTAGAACGTAACTGCATATAGTAATTTAATATTTGGTGAATCGAATCGATTTGGCAGGAAATACTTTACAAGGTAAACGTAGCAATCCAGCATACTTGGAGAAGTGGCTCACTACAGGAACCTCATTAGTAGCAGGTGAATCTGCCTTTGATGTTACGTTTGATTGGGACGATGATATTGGCGTACCAGGGGCATTTATTATCAATAATTTCCACTTCAATGAGTTTTATCTCAAGTCACTCACCCTTGAAGATGTTCCTAATCACGGCAGCGTTCATTTTGTCTGCAATTCTTGGGTTTATCCTGCTAAAAGATACAAATCAGAACGCATTTTCTTTGCTAATCAGGTATATATCCGGCGTTACATATATGATTTAGTTAAAAGAGATATTCTTTAGTAAGAAGAATTTTGATTATTAATGCAGGCATATCTTCCGGGTGAAACACCAGAACCATTGCGCAATTACAGAGAAAAAGAGCTAGTGAACTTAAGAGGAGATGGAAATGGAAAGCTTGAGGAATGGGACAGAGTTTATGACTACGCGTTATACAATGACTTGGGTGATCCAGAAAAAGGCAAACAGTATGCCAGGACTATCCTCGGAGGATCTGCTGAGTTCCCATACCCTCGGAGAGGAAGAACAGGCAGAAAGCCAACAAAAGCAGGTTATATTATATTTATTATCGTCAGAATCATTTAGCATGTTGATTTCGATGAAAGCAACTTCGGCTGACATATATCGTGTTTTTCATTCTGAACAGATCCTAAAAGTGAAAGTAGGATTCCACTACTTATGAGTTTAGACATCTATGTACCAAGAGACGAGCGTTTTGGACACATTAAGTTGTCGGACTTCCTGACATATGCTTTGAAATCCATTGTTCAGTTCCTTATCCCCGAGTTTCAAGCTCTCTTTGATAGCACACCCGATGAGTTTGATAGCTTTGAGGATGTAATGAAACTTTATGAAGGAGGAATCAAATTGCCCCAAGGCCCTTTTCTTAAAGCCCTTACTGATAGCATTCCTCTAGAGATTCTAAAAGAAATTATCAGAACCGATGGTGAAGGAAAGTTTAAATTCCCAACACCTCAAGTTCTTCAAGGTATTTATAATTACTTACTAAGACGTATACCTATTACCATTGTTGTACTATCCTGAATATTTGTTGTTATGTGTGATTTGTGGAATTCTTTTTTTTCAGAGGATAAAAGTTCATGGAGGACTGATGAGGAATTTGCAAGAGAAATGCTTGCCGGAGTAAATCCTGTCATAATCAGCAGACTCCAAGTAAGTTGGCTTCATTGAGATCACATATACATCACAAACCTGTGTTTCAAAAAGAGGAGTTAGTAGCTTTGTTTCTACTTCACCTTTTCGTTCCGTACTTATAACATATCGTTTTATGTTTTTTCTAATTTATAGGAATTCCCTCCAAAAAGCGAATTAGATCCTGAAGTATATGGAAACCAAAAGAGTACAATAACCAAAGAGCATATAGAGAATACACTAGATGGGCTAACGATCGATGATGTAATTCATTTATCTGTCTTTCAGATTATTTTGCTTAAAACTTCAAGTAGGAGTAGATTTCATTCAAAAACCCTGAGTAAAAACTCAATTACCAATGTTATTTACAGGCAATCAAGACTAACAGGCTTTACATACTAAACCACCATGACATCCTTATGCCATATGTGAGGAGAATAAACACAACAAACACAAAACTCTACGCCTCAAGAACATTGCTATTCTTGCAAGATGATGGAACAATGAAGCCTGTAGCAATTGAACTAAGCTTGCCACATCCAGATGGCGATCATCTTGGTGCTGTTAGCAAAGTTTATACCCCAGCTAATCAAGGTGTTGAAGGTTCGATATGGCAATTGGCTAAAGCTTATGTTGCAGTAAATGACTCCGGTGTTCATCAGCTAATTAGTCACTGGTAAAATTCTGTTTTTAGACTTCTCTAAAGGAATTATGAGTCATAATTAAAACTTCAGTTCTTTGTCAAATCGTATTGAAATAATATTTGTGTCATTTTCTAAGGTTGAATACACACGCAGCCATTGAGCCGTTCGTGATTGCAACAAACAGGCAACTAAGTGTGCTTCACCCAATTCATAAGCTTTTACATCCTCATTTTCGTGACACGATGAACATAAATGCTTTGGCAAGACAGATATTAATCAATGCTGGTGGAGTTCTTGAGATGACAGTTTTTCCTGCCAAATATGCGATGGAAATGTCAGCTGTAGTTTACAAAAGTTGGGTTTTTCCTGAACAAGCACTTCCAGCCGATCTTATTAAGAGGTATAAATTATAATTTAGAACCAAATTTACTAGAAAAATATGGTTGTTGATGAAGTATAAATTCCAGGTGTTTTGATTTTGCTAATATGAACTATAATATCATTTGATTTTAGAGGAGTGGCCGTAGAAGACTCAAGTTCCCCACATGGTGTTCGCTTGCTAATTCAAGACTATCCTTATGCTGTTGATGGCTTAAAAATATGGTCAGCAATCAAAAGTTGGGTAACAGAGTATTGCAACTTCTATTATAAATCAGATGAATCACTTTTGAAAGATAATGAACTCCAAGCGTGGTGGAAGGAACTACGAGAAGAAGGACATGGTGACAAGAAAGATGAACCTTGGTGGCCTAAAATGCAAATTCGGCAAGAGCTAATAGATTCTTGCACTATTATTATTTGGATAGCATCAGCACTTCATGCAGCAGTCAATTTTGGGCAATATCCTTATGCAGGTTACCTCCCAAATCGCCCAACATTAAGTCGAAGATTCATGCCTGAGCCAGGAACTCCTGAGTATGAAGAACTCAAGACAAATCCTGACAAGGCATACTTGAAAACAATCACTCCTCAACTACAGACATTACTAGGAATTTCTCTCATAGAAATATTATCAAGGCATGCATCAGATGAGATTTACCTTGGACAACGGGACTCATCCGAATGGACAAAGGATCAAGAATCCATTGCTGCTTTTGAGAGATTTGGGAAGAAGTTAAGTGAGATCGAGGATCAAATTATACAAATGAATGGTGATGAGCAATGGAAAAATAGGTCAGGGCCTGTTAAAGTTCCATATACATTGCTCTTCCCTACAAGTGAACAAGGACTCACAGGCAAAGGAATACCTAATAGTGTGTCAATATAGTACTTTCATTTAAATCTACATCGTCAAGTTTCATTTTTTTTCTTTTATTCAATTACAACCTCAAGTTTGTGTGATGTAACTTTTTCTTAATATATTTCTATATATATAGATGTATTATATGCATTGGTAGAACATTTGAATAAGACAATAATCACATTCTTCCCTTTATATCTATTATCTCCATTTTATTATTCAAGATTGCTCATATTTTAAAATGTAGCATCAATGCAATGTCCTAGTTCTTGTGAATTTGCTTATAATTGTGAAATGACAATTTTGCCCTTCCCCATAGCATTTTCATGCTTGGATTTTTTTTCCAAAAATGGTTGGTATGGTCTCCTATGCGATCGGATAAGTTTTGGTGACTTGACCCTTCTTAAGTTGAGAATTCATGATATGGTTGACCATGGTCAACATAATTAGTTCTGAGCGTTGGATGAAAATTTTGTCAGTTCTATCTTGTCCACAACGTCTAGTTTCAGCTAGTAAGGTCACACCTCTAGCTAAACTCGATACCGGACGCGGGACCTAGGACCACAAGTGATCCCAAGCTAACAATACAAGAATAATCATGCTGGTGTGGAAGCTAAATTATAATTTAAAGAAAAAGATGGGGAATATTATATATTATAACTGGGATATATGAAAACTGATGAGTTTAATACAAATAAGATATTAACTCAATACTCAGCCGAAACTAACTATGTCTGAAAATAGTCTCTAACTGACTAGAAATGCTGGGAAAGTCCTAAGCTAAGTATAGCAAAACTGAAACTAAAGGACTAAAAATACTAAAATAAACTCTTGAAAATTGCCCTTGGAGAATGAGGGCTCACCACTGATTCCGCTGAACTGGAGATCTGGCGCCGATATAAGCGTGATCTGGACCCCGAGAACCTGAACCTACATCACGAGAAGATGTAGGGCACGTATGCATCAGTACTTGACATGTATTGAGCATGTAGGATAGAGTAAACTTGAAATAATACATAATTGAACAAAGTAGTAAAGTAATGATATAATCTGAACATGATATAGATTCTAAATGCCATGATAACTGAATGTAGTCACCAATTTATAACATGGTGAAACTGAACTGGATATACAAATAATTAGTCAATGCAATGGAATCTAACTGAATTGTGGGAGCTACTAATAACCGATAATAAAACCATATAAGCTAAATATGGAGTTCAAATTATTCGCCCCTTTGACATGACCCAATATACCCTGCCAGAGGTTTAAAGGCATGCTGGCGTGTTCACTATATTGATGCCCACATAGGGGACTTACAACCCACTTGGCTAGTAGTTCTCAGTCTATTTGGGTACGCTGAACCCTAGTCCAACTCGACATAATACTACTCCCAATAAATTTAGTGGTTAACGAATTTTGAATAAATTTCTAAATACTGGATAGCTCAAACTGAACTTACAAACTAAGAATGAAAAGATTAATTTGATAATGATTTATTGATAACTGAGGCATGTATATCAGAAGTAACTAAAATATAAGACCTAGCATGTGTAATTAAAGAACTAAGGAAATACATAGCCACGGTTATGAAAATCATGCAATAAACTAAGTAATAACATGGTAATCTGATTTAGAACATATAACTAACTAATTCATGATAATCTGCTGAAGTTCTAGGAAACCCTATGCCTAGTCATGATAAGGGAATCTAGAATCTGACTGATATATGGAGACCCAATGGATGAAAGAACCCACTAGTGAAATCCCATATACCTAGTGATGAATTCCACGGGGAAGTATTTAGACTTTGGGGATGTAACTAATGGAAACTTGTTGCATTCTTGAACTAGGGTTCTTGACCTTTTTCTCCTTTCTTGCTTCTAATTTTCTATGTTTTGATTAATGATTTGACTTAGGTAAGTTTTAGTTATGTTTATAGGCTTAAATTGACTAAAACCTCATAATTTTGGGTCTAAACAATGTAGCTTAGAGGTTAAATGAAATAGGAAAAGACTAAAAGACCCCTGACTTAACTGCTGTCTGAGTGACAGATAGACTTGGTCCACGGTCTGTGGTCCTACCTACGGTTCGTAGGTCATGGACTTCGTCTGTATACCAAGACCGACGGATCTGGTCCATGAACCGTAATCCTATCTACTCTACGTAGGTCCTAATTGTCATTTGTGGACCAAAATTAACGGACCTGGTCCACGGACCGTGGTCCTATCTACAATCCATCTTGTTCCTTCGTCGTTTTATTAAGAGAATGGGTCTGTGGACCAAGATCGACGTACCTGGTCCATGGATCGTGTTCCTACCTATGGTCCATCCTTTTTCTTCGTCGTTAGGTTTAGAAAATAGGTTTATTGAGCAAGATTGACGAACCTTGTCCACAAAACGTGATCCTACCTACGGTCCATCCTGTTCCTTTGTTGTTTGGTTTAGAGAATAGGTCTGTGGACCAAGATTGACAGACCTGGTCCACGGACCATGGTCCTACCAACGGTATGTTGGTGGCCTCCGTATATTGCACACCTGTAACTTTTGGGGAACGTCTAAATTTTTGGTGTATCTAGGTACAAGTGTTTACCTTTCTCCACTTGAGAAACGGTCATCCAGATAAACTAACTCTAAAAAAATGTGGGCGGACGCCGGACCCTACTGAAACACTACAACGAACAATGAGAATACTTTCTTACTTCTACTGAACTGAGTTATAAGAACATGCAAATACGCTAAAAATGCAAGTACAAACTGAAGGAACATGATTCTAAACCTGAATTTTATGCATGACTGGCTGAAAGCAAAAGAGGAACTTTTCCCTTAATAAGGATTTAAATCAGAATGAATGAGGTGGGTATACTTGGCTTTCATGACTGCTTCTGCTTCCCAAGTAGCTTCCTTTACTGACTGACTCCTGCACAAAACCTTGACTTGAGCGACTTCTTTGTTTTAAAACCTTTTAACTTGACGGTCAAGGATCTCAACTGGTACATCCTTATAAGAAAGGATATCTTTTAAAACCACACTCTCCAATGGCACTATAGAGGCGGGATCACCCACACATTTCTTCAAAAGTGATATATGGAAGACAGATGCACTGCTGCTAATTCTACTGACAACTCTAACTCATATGACACTTTGCCAACCCTTTTCAAGATCTTGTAAGGTCCTACATATCTAGGAATAAGCTTTCCTTTCTTGCCAAACCTCATCACACCCCTCCATAGGTGACACCTTCAAGAAAACCCAATCATCAACTTGGAACTCTAGTTCCCTTCTCCTTACATATTCATAAGATTTCTGACGACTTTGGATATCTTAAGTATATCTCTAATGAGTTGAACTTTCTCCATAGCATAAACATAACGACTTAAATCTGTCCCCTATCCAAATTGTTTTTCTCCTTTTCAACAACCACCAGCTGTAGATCCACTCTTACGCACACTACAGCCAGTGCCTATGAGGGCCCATATGAATGCTGGAATGGTAGCTGTTGTTGTAGGAGAACTCAATAAGAGGAAGGTGATCATACAAACTATCCTTGAAATCGATCACACAAGCTCTCAACATATCCTTTAGAGTCTGAATGGTGCGCTCTGCCTGTCCATCCGTCTGCGGATGAAATGTTGTTCTAAGATTAAACCCAATACCAAAACCCTTCTGAAATGACTTCAAGAAATAGAGGTAAAAAACAGACCTCTATCTGAGATAGTAGACCAAGGAACCCCATGGAACATGACTATCTCATTAATGTAAAGCTTGGCATATTCCTCCGCCAAATCTGTAGTCTTGTATAACGCCCTAAAATGAACTAGGTTGAACTAGAGCATTGTATGTGTTTCATAACTTAATAATGAGTTAAAATTATGTATTTTATAATTAGAATTCAGTTGGTGAAGTTTGGAAGTTAAATGTCAAGGGACGACAAAAATGTTCGGAAACTAGCTTTGTGCACATGCTAGTGTATCCTAGTATGTTGTATGTGTTTTTATGTGTTTTATGGAGTCTAAAACTTGTAAAAGACTTTAATTAGGTACAATGAAGTATATAGGGTCAAAATGTCCAGGTTCGCCCCTTGAGGATCGCCCTAGAGGTCCACGAAGGGACCCCACCTTTGGCCAAGCAAGATGCCCAAAAGCAGCAAGCATTTGAACTAGTAGGAACCCAGTCCGCATCGCAGATTTGGTGCACCCATAGAAAAATCATATTCTGCGACACGAAAACGTCGCAAACTCCCCTGTCCCTAAATTTATTTTTAAAAAATCTTGTGGGAGCAGCTCCGCATCGCAGACTTGTTCCCCGATGATAATTTCAAAAATTTAATGAAAGTTTGACTTGTCTAAAATGGACCTTTTAATGTAGGGATAATTTAAGTATTTTGGGGGTGTGTTGTACACTGATTTTAGGTCATTATATACCTATTCCCCAACCAAAATAGCCAAACCCTCAATTAGAATTCAAATTTTTCATATGCTCTCCCTTCTTTCTAAACTTTCTCTCTAAGTTGAAACCTCCATTGGAGAACTTCAAGATCCAAAGAAGAAGACCAAATCGTTCAAGTTCTGTTCACCAAATCTGTGGGTTTCTTCATATTGAGGTATGGTAGTCTTCCTTGAACCTTCTCTCATTGAAAGAGCCAGTTCAAAAAAGATTTCAAAAAGGGTTTTCATACTTGAACTTCTTCTATCTTTGATTCTAAGCATAGGTCTTTTCATGAAAAATGTTTTAATGATTAAAATAATTTGTTCTTAGTATTTGTTAATGATTTTAAAGTCAAAACCTCAATGAACCCATGCTCATGCATATTTTAAACTTTTAGCTTATGAAATTAGTTAATGTAAATATCTTGAGAATGTTGTAAAATATTGGAGTTATGTTTCTTTATGTTGTATTGTGTATAAATACTCCCCTAAGGGCTATTTTATGATGAAATATTGAATGAATTGATAATAGGTGGTGAAAGCTTGGATGAATGGTAAGTTGGTTATATTGATTAGTTCTTATTGTGAAATGTTCATGAGTGGTATGGTCCACTTTTGGTGGCAGTGTTTACTTGAAGTGTGTGTGTGTGTATATATATATATATATATTGGGTGTGTGGTTGGTGAGTGTGGTGGAATTGTGTATTGTGAGTACGTACGTGCCATGAAGGCAAGTAATGAAAGTCAAGTACAGAGGTTGATGATGGGGTTTTCATGTTGATATGCTTATTGAAGATTGAATTGTGTTTGTTGTAGAGAGTGTTAAATGAAGTATGTGTATATGCAAGCATGTTTAGAAGTCAATGATATGAGAATGGTGATTATGTGAAAATGTGTTTCACATATACACACTCACACTCACACACTTTGAATGAATGAATGAAGATAAATAATGTTAATGAAAAGGGGAGTTTTGGGGTGAAAACTCTTCATGAGTTAAGATGAATGTTTAGTAGCAATATAAATATCTCTCAAGATCTTTCTAAGATAGGTTGAAGGATTGATACCCGTTGCGAGTTGAGATGTGGCTTCCAATAAGTATTCCTTAACGTATAGTAAATAATGTTTAGGACTTTTCGGGGGAGTTATTCTTAGCACCGAGAGGATTTGAAGAAGGGGTGGGTGCACATTTTGAGTAGAGATATTGTACCCAATGTAGTTCTTGACATTAGTACTCCTCGTAATTAGAGAGTGTGTTATTTATAATCAATATCCTTGTCCCATAACTATGCGCCCGCATAGGTATAACTATTGGAGAGTCCATGTAAAGGTTAAAAAAATGACCCTACCTTAGGAAAGTGGGGATCCAATCATCTCGCTTAGCGGTTACGTCATCGTTATTCCAATGTCATATATCAATGGTCTTATGTTGTTAAGGCATCCCCCCAACAAATAATTTAATGAAATAAGTCTTCTAGAGTGTACTACTTAGGGATGCGGTGGCTATAGGACACCTATCTTCCGTTGGCATGACGTAGGCACTGAAACGGATGTCCCTGGTGTGGTCTTTTATGAAATGTATAAAAGTTTATGACTTTACTGTCTAGCTGTCAAGAAAGCAGTTAAGTATGTCTTGTATGATGAAGTTCATAGATGATGAATGTGGTGCTTCTATGCTCATGGAATTCTCAAGGAGAACATTGTGGGAGTAGTAGTATGGGATGCTACTTTCACATTGCACTTTGTGTAACTTGTAATTCCACTTGGGGAACGACACTTATGTGAAGTCTTTAAATGCTAGTATGTTTCTCAAATGTCTAGTTTTTTAGTGTGGACTTGTTACCGGTGCAAAATAAGCCTATAATGGATAGTCTTGCAGATCACTTATGTGTGCATCGAAGGGATTATATGGACAATTCCTTCATGTCTCACCTTATTGAATCTTAGGATAACCTTTTTTTATGAAACTTCAAAGGAAACGAGTTCTGTGTGAATTGAAAGGAAAAGAGTTCATTGTAATGTTTCTAGAGTTCACTGTAAAGTGGTCCTTTGTGCTAAAATTATGGAAGTTCTATTCTATCTGCTAAATAATGATTTATATGTTGTTTTACTTCTATAGTTATTATGGTTTTACTTAATTTGCATGAAAGTTTTTTTTCTACTAAAATATCCTCTTTTGCATGTTTCACATAATGCCATACTTAGTACAATGTTGGTACTAACGCCATATCTTTCTGTACTCTATAAGTATAGGTTGGAACCAAGTTGAAGATTATCTGGGAAACTCAGGAATCATCTCTCTAAAGACTAAGTATGTCCTCCAATATTCGAGGGTACATTCTTTATTTCTTCAGTTCTTATATAAGACATTATGTTTCTTTCAAATGTAAAGGGCCATGTCCCTAGGATATTTACGTTTTTTCTTTATGTTGGCTTGTGAGACTAGACTACTCTTTAATATCTTATAAAAAGTATTTCCTTATTATTATTAATATTGTTGTGGTTAAAATTTTAATTCCGCACTACTTTTCATGTTTTATGCAAGGAATGATAGAAAAAATGATAGTACAAGACCTCCAAAGGGTCAAGTACGCAATTGGTCCGACCCAAAGGTTGCTCCCTCCTTCTAGGGGGTACTTGAGGGAAGTTACAAGATTGATATCAGAGCATAAGATTTTGTAAAATAGTTTAGGGTCAAAAGTTCACAAGCCACATCTAGTAGAGTCTTGTTCATCGGTGTGAGTCGTGACACATCCATGAGCAAGAAGATATAAGGCGATAGAAGTTTAACTTTCTATGTTACTCTTGTATTGTTCTATAGAATTTAACTCCATAAGGTCTCTCTCTTATTTCCCTTGTCCGGTGGTCTTTTATAGTATTGTTTGAGGGTGAATGTTTCTAATTTGAGGAAGAGAATGTAGGTTTTTGATGCTTAGATGGTTTTGTGTCTAGAAGAGTAGCTTTTGAAGGTAGAACTTTGGCAGATGTGATGTGATTCCATTATTACTAATGTGTGTTTATGAGATTGTAATTATTATGAATGTAAAAATGCATGGTGGTTTAGTTCTAACATGGGTAAGAGTTATATGTTTAATGATATCCTTTTGGGGAAAATGAGTGTTATCTTATGGTTATGGCAATGATGTAGATGATTCATGTGTAATTTTAGGATGCTGAAGAATGTGGGCAGTGTGTGTGAAGTATAGGGATGCCCCCATTTGGTTGTAATGTTGGTCCTATGAACTTGTGATTGGGTTGAAGTTCTTAGGTTTACTCTAGGGAGGAAAGTTAGTATGTTTACCTAGTAAGGTAGTTGATATCCTTATCTTTCCTTCTATTCTTACTCAAGCTTAAGACCAAAATCCTTAATATTTTGGTAATGATTAAGAGTCTTGCATGTTAGTATGAGTTACATGTCTCTTTATATTATGAGTGTCTTTGATGTCATAATGTTTTGTATGCTCCTTAACCATATGGATATATCTATGTTCATAGAGTGTATACGCTCAACCAATTTGATGGAAAAAGCCAAGCATAGGTGGAAGTGAATAGTGATGGGAAAAGATATGGTTTTTCCAACTAAAATTCCCCAATGAGGTGGCCATAGCTTTTAAGAGTCTAGTGTCACTTTTGGTAGCAACATTTGGTAGATGTCTTGCCGACGTATGGTTTTTCTTAGTGGTGGGGTAATAAGGGCCATAAGATGAGGGATTGCTAGGGTCTTAAGGCAAGATAGAAATATGTCAACCAAGATCCTCAAGGTGGTATAGATCCCAATGCTCCAAACAAAGGAATCATTTCTATCAACTTGGATCTTGGGGGGGGGGGGGGAGACTAACCCGGAATGATATCCCCGGTAAGTCTTGATTATTTTTGGTTGTTATTTCTATGTTAAGGGGAATTAGTATGGTATTTTCTCTCATATTGTCATGATTTCATGTTAAAATTGCTTGAAAATATGAATTATTGAATTTTATGCATGCTTCACCGTTAAAGTTTTGGTACTCATTGTAAGAAATTTTAAAATCTCACTAAATTGCTTTTGATGAATAATCGTTTCAATGTGTGTATAAATTATGTGTATTATCATGCCTAATGTTGGAGAAGGTATTTCCTCCATAATTGAGAAGTAAATGAAGAATAGAATGTGTGACTTGAATTGTGGAACTTGTTCAAAATTACTTGTGTTACTTGAGAATGCTTGATGATATAAAGTTGATGCTCCTTGTGAGTTTGGTGAATTGAATATGAATGTTTTGACCTTTATGTTATGTGTTATATGGTACTAATTTAGTCTTTGATGTCCTTAAAAGTATTTAATGTCATTTGAGGACGAATGTTGTTTCAAATGGGAGAGAATGTAACACCCTAAGACGAACAATATTGAACTAGAGCTTCGCAGATAATGAGTTAAAATTACGTATTTTATCATTATAAGTCAGTTGGTGAAGTTTGGAAGTCAAACGTCAAGAGACGACCAAGACGTTCGGAAACTAGCCTTGTATGCACGCTAGTGTGTCCTTGTAAAACTTTTGTATGAAATCTAAAACTTTTAAAAACACTTTAAATAGGTAAAATGAAGTATATAGGGTCAAAACATCCAGGTCGAACCCCCCGAGGATCGCCGTAGGGTTCCACGAAGGGACCCCACCTTTTGCCAAGAAAGCTGCCCAAAAGAAGAAAGCTTTTGAACTAGCAGCGAAGCAGTCCGCACTGCGGATTTGGTGCACCTATGGCCAAAATAATGTTCTGTGACGCGGACAGGTCACAGAGTCCCCTGTCCCACATTTATTTTGAAAAAGTCTTGAGGGAGCAGCTCTGCGTCGCGGACTTGTTCCCCAACGATGATTCCAAAAATTTAAATGAAGTTTGACTTGTCTAAAATGGTCTTTTTAATGTAGGGATGCTTTGGGTATTTTGGGAGTGTATTGTACTCTGATTTTAGTTCATTATACACCCATTACCCAACCAAAAAACCCAAACCCTCAATTAGAATAATAATTTCACATGCTTTCCCTTCTTTCTGAACTCTCTCTCCAAGTTGAAACCTCCATTGGAGAAATTCAAACTTCAAGGAAGAAGACCAAATCCTTCATGTTTCTTCACCAAGTATCATTGGTTTCTTCATGTTGAAGTGTGGTAGTCATCCTTGAACCTTTTTTCATTAAATGATTCATCTCAAAAAAAATTTCAAAAAGAGTTTCCAAACTTGAACTTCTTCGATCTTTGATTTTAAGCATCCATATTTTCATGAAAATATTTTAATGATTGAAATAAGTTGTTCTTAGTATTTGTCGATGATTTCCAATTCAAAACCTCAATGAACCCATGCTCATGCATATTTTCAACTTTTAGCTTATGAAGTGAGTTAATGTAAATATATTGAGAATGTTGTAAAATATTAGAGTTGTATTTATTTATGTTGTATTGTGTTTAGATACTTGCCTAACGAATATTTTATAATGAATTATTGGAGGGATTTAGAATAGGTGGTGAAATAATGGATGAATGTGGTTATATTGATTATTTCTTATTGTATAATGTTCTTGAGTGGTATGGTCCACCTTTGGTGGAGGTATTTACTTGAAGTATATGGATAGATGTGTGAATATTTGTATTGTGATTATTTTATGAAGGCATAGTATGTGAAGTAAAGTAATGATAATGGTAGTGTTCATGTTGATATGCTTGTTGAATCTTGAATTGTGTGTGTTGTAGAGAGTATGTTAAATGAAGTATGTGTATATGCGAAGTATGCTAAGTTGTGAAATATGATGAATGAAGATGCAAGCATTTTTAGAAGTAAATGATATGAGAATTGTGATATTGTGAAAAGGTGTGCTCTCATGTACACACTCACACTCACACACTTTGAATGAATGAATGAAGCTAAAGAATATTAATGAAAATGGGAGTTTTAGGGTGAACACTCTTCATGAGTTGGGATGAAGTGTTTAGTAGCAACCTCACTAACTCACAAGAGCATTGTAAGATAGGTTGAAGGATGAATACCTGTTGCGAGTTGAGATGTGGTTTCCAATAAGTATTCCTTAACCTATAGTAATGAATGTTTAAGACTGCGTGGGGAAGTTATTCTTAGCACAAAGGGGATTGAAGAAGAGGTGGGTACACATTGTGAGTAGAGATGTTGTACCCAATCTACCTCTTGAGATTAGTACTCCTCGTGCGTATAGAGTGAATTACTAAGAAACAATCTTATTATCCCTTAACTATGCTCCCATATAGGCATAACTATTTGAGATTTCATGTAAAGGCTAAATTAAAGACCCTACCTTAGGCAAGTGTGGATCGCTCATACAATAGGGGTTAATGTCGGGATGCCATTTCTAGATCTCATGGTCTATGTCAGTCGAAGCCATACCCCACAAAAGAGTTTAATGAACTAAGTCTTCTAACGAGTGTACTACTTAGGGATGGTGGTGGTGGTATGGGACACTATCTATCCATTGCACGAGTAGTCACTTGAAAGGTAAGTCTTGGTGTGTCTTTATATGCAATGTATGAATGACTTATATGACTTAGTGTCTAATGTCAAGAAAGCATGTTAAAGTTATGTCTCGTATATTGAAGTTTATGAATGATGAATGATGAATGTGGTGTCCTAAGCTCATGAAATCCTCAAGGAGCACATTGTGGGATTAGTAGTATGAGATGTTTCTTTAACATTGCACTGTGTAACTTGTAAGTCAACTTGGGGAAGGGCACTTATGTCAAGTATTTAAATGCAAGTATGTTTCTCAAATGTCTAGTCATGGAGTGTAGACTTGTTACCCGTGTGAAGTATGATTATAATGGGTAGTCTTAAGAATCACTTAGGTGTGCATCGAAGGGATTGTATAGGTAGTTCTTTCATGTCTCACATTAGTGAGTCTTATGATAGCTTTTGTTAGGGAAATTTCAAAGGAAATGAGTTCAATGCGAGTTTGAAGGATGAGAATTCACTGTAATGTTTCTAGAGTTCACTGTAAAGTGGTCCTTTGTGCTAAAATTACCGAAGTTCTATTCTATGTGCTAAATGATGATTTATATGTTGTTTTAATTCTATATTTGTAAAGGTTTTGCTTAATTTTCATGAAAGCTTATTTCTACTAAAATGTCCTCTTTTGCAGCATCATGCATACTGTTAGGAGGGCATACTACTCCACCTTAATTTCGTGCAAGAAATTAGCCCAGCCTAATGACAGTCAAGTCTCACTCAACTCAACCCTTTTCGCAGCCTATTCTGTCTAATGTTCAAGGACGTTTTTCTTTCTTTTATGCCTTGATTATTTTTATGACTTCAATAATAAATTTACACACAAACATACAGGCAAACCCAACCTTCATATTTATAATCAAAATAATACAAAGGACTCATTTTGTTGAACATCAATTCTGTCCAACTTGGACTTTGACTTCGACTTAAGGCACAATCACAAGTCGATTTCTTCCTTAGACACTTCTTAAAACCCTCACTTTTTTTCTAAGTGTCTTGGTGAAATTCTGGACTTATCCTTCCCTCTTTTACCTTAGGATAACAAGTCTATCCTTAGACAATTTCGTCTAACACACAAGGCTGTCCATTTATAGAACATGAGGAAACCTAATGTTTACATTGCATAGAGTTTTGAAACATGTCTAACACTTGTCAAATACTTAGCCCAATAAATTACACTTCAGTTGACATCCCCAACTGATAAGTCATTTCAAATTTCGAATTGAAAAGCTATTACAAGATACAACGAATATGGACATAAGTGCTTACAAAAAGGTAATTGTCGCATGTGCTTGGCATGTGTTCTTGCTGACTGGATTTCGTTTCTTTGCAGCATTTTATTTCAATATTTTTTACTCTAATACAATGTCTAAACATTGTATAGTCAATGCCTTATCAAAGCCCACCCGAATCAATCCGCATATTATTTGTGCCTGCGCACCACTGATGCCCTGCCGCTGGCCTGTTTTGGCCTTGTTAACTTTTAATACACTCATGCCATTTCTTGTTTTCTTGTTGTGTTTCATTCATATTTGAAAATGCTTCAATTTATCTCAGTTCAATTTTCCGGCATTTAACCAGACCATGTTATTTTCACATGCAAACTTGTCCACAACCAATGTTGGTCAGCATCCAAGCCTTGTCATGATATGTTGCTTTGACAACATCCAATTCATGTCTCGACACTGCCTTTCCAACATTTTTTGACACCATTAATCCATGCCAACACTTTTTTGACACAATGCATGTTTGATTCCACTCGCATTTTGGGCTGTGGCAAAGTCATTCATGCCAACCCTTTGTCATGCCCATGCCTATGTCGAGTCACTTAGTTAGGACCCTTACACATACTTAGTACAATGTTTATACTAACTCCATACTTTTATATACTCTCTAAGTAAAGGTTGAAATCAAGTTCAAGATTAGAAGGCAAGCTTGGGAATCAACTCTATCAAGACTAAGTATGTCCTCCTATATTCAAGGGCATAGTCTTTATTTGCTTAGTTCTTGTATAACAATTATTATGTATTTTTCTTTCAAATGTAAAGGGTCGTGTCCCTAGGATATTTAAGTTGTGTTTTTAAGTTGGCTTTTGACGACGAGACTACTCATTAGTATGTTGTAAAAGATATTTCTTTATTATTATTTATAATGTCGTGAAAAGTTTTAATTCTGCACTACGTTCCATGTATTATGCAACGAATGATAGCAAAAAGGCAAGTATAAGACCTCCATACTAAGGGTCAAGTACGCAATTGTTCCAACCCAAGGGTGTCCCTATCTTCTAGGGTGTATTTTCGAGTCATGACATCTTTACCGCCAAAAAGCGGGAAGACTTAGTCATCCTGTTAACTATCACCTAAATAGAATCATTTTGTCTACGAGAGTGAGGTAGCCCTGTGATGAAATCTATACTTCCAAGTAGGAATGTCCATGTCTTGAGTCATACCCCCTGGTTTCTGATGTTCTACCTTGACTTGCTGGCAAAATGGGAAATTACTCACAAAATCTGCTATTTCTCTCTTCATGTCATTCCACCAATAGAATTCCCACAGATTGTGATAAATCTTAGTGGCACCTGGATGAATAGAATATATGGAGTATGTGTATCAACAAGAATATGTTGTCTCAACTCACCCACATCAAGAACACACAATCTACCCTGGTAGCGAAGTACACCATCTCCCCCTTGGGAGAAAACCTCCATTCTCTGATTGTTAACTTCACCCTTTAGATCAAGCAAAATTTGATTACTGTCTAGCTTTTCCTTAACCTCCTCTACCAAAGAATATTATGCCTCATTCTTAACTGTTACACCACTGTCTGATATGTTCATATGGCAAACTACCAAGAGAGCAAGATTGTGAACATCCTTCACCAGTTCCTTCTTTTCTTCCTCAACATGGGCTACACTACCTATAGCTAATCTGTTAAGAGCATCTGCTACTAAAATTAACTTACCAGGATGGTAATGTACAGTCATATCATAATCCTTCAGGAACTCAAGCCATCTCCTTTGTCAAAAATTCAACTCTTTCTTGGTGAACACATACTTAAGGATCTTATGGTCAGTTAACACATCTACATGAACACCACATAAGTAGTGTCTCCAGATTTTGAGTGAAAAGCACAGTACTGCAAGCTCGAGGTCATAAGTTTGATAGTTCTTCTCGTGCACCTTAAGTTCTCTAGAAGCATAACTAATAACCTTATGTCCCTGCATCAACACACAACCTAGGTCAACTATTCATGCATCAAATAGATTATATCACTATCTAAACCTTCTGGTAGAGATAAGACGGGAGTTGTAATCAATCTAGTTTTAAATTCGACAAAGCTTTTCTCACAATTATTTGAGCATTCAAACTTAACCATCTTGTGAGTCAACCTAGTCAATGGTGAGGATATTGATATTCTGTAATAACCCGCTAGACCTAAGAAACTTCTTATTTTTGTAGCAGAGGTAGGTTTCGTACATTGTTTTATTGCTTTTATCTTCTGCGAATCTACTTGGATCCCCTCACTACACACAATTTGACCAAGGAAAGCAACAGATTGCAACCAGAACTCACATTTGCTAAACTTAACAAATAACTGACAATCTTTGAGAGTCTGCAAAACAACTCTTAAATAACTCACATGTTTTGTCTTATTCTTAGAATAAATAAGGATATCATCAATAAAAGACTATGACAAATAAGTCCAAATACTATTTGAATACCATGTTCATCAAATCCATGAAATTTGCATGAGAATTGGTTAGTCTAAATTCCATAACTACATATTCATAATGACCATACTGAGTTCTGAAGGCTATTTTTTGAATGCCACTATCTCTGACTCTAAGTTCATGATAACCCGATTTGAGGTCTATCTTTTATAAATGATTAGAACCCTGAAGTTGGTCTAGAAAGTCATCAATCCAAGGGATGGGATACTAATTATTGATTGTCGCCTTGTTCAATTTACTATTGTCAATCCACATTCTGAAAGAACTATCTTTTTTTATTACGAACAATATTTGGTGCAACCTATAGCAAAGTACTAGGTCTGATGAAACCCATATCTAAAAGGTATTTAAACTAATCTTTCAATTCCTTAAGCTCTGCCGGAACCATTCTGTAAGGAGGAATAGAAATAGGCTGGGTATCTGGAAAGAGATCAATTCCAAAGTAGATCTCCCTTTCGGGAGGGACTCTGAGAAAATCTTCTGTAAACTGATTGGCTACTCGAACTAACTCAAGATTTGGATTTTCAGAGTATGAATCCTTGACCAAGACTAGATGATAGATATAACCCTTTGAGATCATCTTTCTAGCCGTAAGGTAAGAAATGAATTGATCCATAGGCGCTAAGTTACTACCCTTCCCCTCTAAGATTGGTTTGTCTGGAAATTTAAAAAAAATCATAGTTCTACAATCGACTTAGGCATAACATGAATGTAACCGATTTATGCCTTGAATGACATTTAAGTCTGACCTTTCTAACTCTTCGATCTGTTGAGGTGACTTTCTGAGAGACCGTGACAGGGCAATTTCTGTATGCCCGTCGAGCTATAATTGGGTCACCAACTAGAGTAGATATTGAGAAAGGTTCTGAGAGTATTTCTGGACTAACACTGATTTGGAATGCTATGTAAGAAGTTACAAAGATTAGTGTATCTCCTGGATATAACAATGCATAAACATCAAGGTCAAAGACTCATAACATATCAATGAGTACGTCAGGAGTACCTTCCTAATCCTGGTGAGCCTGATGAGTATACAACCTATTCTGGCGCTGACCGCGACCTGTACCAGATGAGTTACCATGCTAAGTTGGATTACTTGCTGGTGCTGCTGAAGTTGTAAACTGAGATTTACCACTACTACCTCCTTGACCATGTCTAGAAGGATAATTCGTCTACTCGTGACCATACTGGCCGCATCAAAAGCATCACTCTTTTCCTACGATGCACTAGCCTGGATGGTTCTTACCATTCTTAGGGCAAGTGGGGTAAGTTTTTGTGTGTGAAATACATCCCGGAGATTTTGAGACTCATGCTCTAACCTTATGATCGTACCTGTTCTTGGAGGATGAAGCACTAGATGACGAAGGGGCAAGGGATGAAAACTTCTATTGACTCTGCGAGCGATTTCCACCACCCGATTTCTATTGAGAATAGTCATAGTTTCCATACCTACCCTTTTTATTCTCCTTGGCCTGTCCCTAAGATTATCACCCTCAACCTCCTGATCATGAGACATAAGCCTGGATAAGTTCATTCTTCAAGTAACATAGCATTTCTACACTTTGTTTTCACCAAATCTGATAATGCATACAATAACTTATTCATTTGAGCCCTTGAGTTATCAACCATATGAGGATCATATCTTTAGAGTTGGTTAAACTTGAGTCCATACTCTTGGATCGTCATGTCACCTTGCCTTATGTTCATAAATTTCTAGGCCTATGTTTTTCTCAACTCTATTGGGAAAAACCTGTCCCAAAAGGTATCACTAAAGCAATCCAAAGTAATAGGAGTTGCATTTGTTCCCATATTCTCATTCCACTGAGTGTACCACATATGGGCCAGATCTTTCAACTGGTATGATGTCAACTCAACCCGAACCAAGTAAATTGATTCAACCTAATTCATGTCAATATCCAACCTAGGGTTAAGGGTTAAGGATCATCATCTACAAACTATAGCAAATCGTCAAGATATACCGTAATTAAGTTAGAATACATGTTAATATATTCATATTATCTAATACAAAACATAAACAACTCATTCATAACCTCAGTTCGAGATTGAGAAGAACCCAAATGAAAACCCAACTTTTGAAAATATTTTAACGAAACCTTTTGAGGAAAGAGGTCTCAAAGGTGAATTAGATCCCATACCTTGACATTTTATAAAGATTTCATGGTGAATTTGTTCCTTTATAGACTCCATATGCTTCCCCTAGCTAGTCTTCAGTGGTGTCTTCTAATAGAGAGAGAAAGAAAAGAGAAGGAAAAGAGTTTGTTTTGAGAGTTGTGTTTAGTCTAATGAGGGTTGGGGTATTTATATGGGGGGTTGATTAACTTAATTAGACTCCCCTAACCCCTAATTAATCACTAACAACTTACTAATTAAATGAATCTAAAATTAAAAATGCAGGAAAATTGCAGTCCCATAAACGAGAACACGATCTACGGACCATTTGTCCATTGACGGCCATGCCTCCCTTTCTGCTGCACAAACGTTGTTTTAGTCAGAGACTTGTGTAGGCGAGGGATCCAAAATTTTGGCTAGGTGTTGGTCGAAATTTGGTATCAACACCCTGTCGATCCACACACGAGCCGTCGTTTGCCCTCTCGTGGTTGTACACTGCCTAGGCAGTGTTGCCTCTGACATGCTAGGGTCCCCCTTAAGAGCCCTTGGTTTGTCCTTGGAGACTCGTAACCGGACATTTAAATCAAGAATCATCTTGAACACCTATTAAATATCCTTTCGCCAATTTTCATGGATTTTCAACTTCTAAAAGCTTGTCAAATAAGCTTAGGAAACGCTAGTACCTCCTAGAACTAGTTTACGGACGTCATGGACGATCTTTGATGTTTTGGTTCGTAAACTTCATAAATGACTTATATTCATTAAAATACGTCTTAGACAGTGTTTAGACGTCATGGCACCTATGTTAGGCTTTAAGAAGTCTTGGATTTTAAAAATGTTACATTTACCCCCCCCCCCCCTAGGAACATTCGTCCCACAATGACACTAAACATCTTGAAAGGAAGGAATAGACTCAAGACTAGCAGCCCAACCAACAACAATACATAACAACATCAATCATATTACTTATACAAGGCAATTCAAAACTTCAATTACCAAACATAAGGATCAATATTACATTATGAGGAATATCCTTCTAACAACAACAACATGATCTCAATATGCTTTACATGAGTCAATTATGCCAAAGTTCAACTTATCAACATGTTTCATATCATTTCATAAAAAAAAATCACCATATAAAAATGTACAAGATAATTCAAACAAGCCAAAGAGAAAAATTTAAAGTTTAAATGCTCACTTCACTGTAATCACTGTAAAGCCAAAAATAAAAAAATGCACATTTTGCAACACTTAACTAAAAATCAAAACAACTTCAATTTTTTTTCATTATATTCATTATTACTAAGAACTACTAACCTTAGTTATCAAATAGATGAGGGTAGAGGGACTTCATGTCGGCCTCGGCCTCCCATGTTGCACCCCAAACCAGTTGATTCTTCCATAACACCTTTATGGAAACCACCTCTTTATTACTTAACTTCTTGACTCGCCTATCAAGAATTTGAGCCGGAACTTCTTGATTGGAGAGGTTATCCTTGACACAAAGACCCTCAATAGGAAGAATAAAATCAGGATCACCGATACACTTTTTAAGCATGGAAACATGGAAAATCGGATGAACTGAAGCCAATTCACTAAGAAATTTCAATTCATACGCAAACTTACCAACTCTTTGCAAGATTTCATAGGGACCCACATAAAGAGGACTCAAATTCCCTTTCTTGCAAAATCTAACCACCCCTTTCATTAATGAAATTTTCAAATACACCTTATCACCTTCTTCAAACTCCAAATCCCTTCTCCTATTATTGTCATAAGAATTTTGCAGACGATAGGCCATTTGCAAACGGTTCCTTATAATATGAACTTTCTCGAAAGTCTTATAAACTAAATTGGAACCAAGAAGCAAAGGCTCTCCCACTTCAAACCATCCAATAGGAGACCTACATCTTTTACCATACAAGTCTTAATACGAAACAATGGAAATGGATGAATAGAAAGTATTATTATAAGCAAACTCCACCAAAGGCAAATGTTTATCCCTATTTCCCTTGAAATCTATAATACAAGCCCTAAGAATCTCCTTAAGGGTTTGAATAGTACATTCCGCTTAACCATCCGTTTGGGGATGAAAAGCGGTACTCAACTTTACTTTAGTAATTTTTGGAATGACCTTCAAAACCTAGATGTGAATTGTTCACCCTAATCCATCATGATGGATAATGGAATACCATGGAGATACACAACCTCATCTATAAAGATCCTAGCATAATCTTTCGCCGAATAAGTAGACTTGACGGGAATAAAGTGAGCGAACTTGGTCAACCTATCGACAACCACCAATATAGAGTCATATTGCTTTTGAGTCCGAGGTAAACCCACTAGAAAATCCATATTGATTCTTCCCACTTCTAAGTAGGAAATTGGATTTCATGTAGTAAGCCACTCGGTTTTTGATGTTCAATTTTTACTTGTTGACAATTCGGACAATTAGCAACAAACTCCGCTATGTCCTTGCACCTCAACACTCCATCCCCCCTTAAGGAGAATGACTCATTTAACTTACCGAGAACCAATTCTTTCAACTCAATCAATGATTGATTAATATGTTGTTTGGACTTCACCTCAATTACCAATAATGACTCGGAGTTATGATGGACAAGGAAACTACCATTCAAAGAATATTCCAACCTTACACCCAACCTATACAACCTATGTACATCCTTCATTAGTTCTTTCTTCGCTTCATATATGTGAGATAAACTACCCATAGTCATACGACTTAGGGAATCCGCAACCACATTGGCCTTGCCGGGGTGATAGAAGACATTCATGTCATAGTCTTTTAAACATTCTAACAACCTTCATTGTAGGAGGTTCGACTCCTTTTGGGTAAACACATATTGGAGACTCTTATGGTAGGTAAATACATCAACATGGACGCCATACAAGTATTGCCTCCATATATTTAAGGAAAAACCACGCCGCTAACTCATGTTCATGGGTTGGATAGTTTCACTCATGTACCTTAAGTTGCATAGAAGGATAGGCTATAACCTTTCTATGTTGCATAAATACACACCCCAAAAAAACTTGGGATGCATAACAATACACAACAAAACACTTTGAACCCTCCGGTAAGGTTAAGACTGAAGCGGAAGTAAGCCTATCTTTCAAATGGTTAAGACTGAAGCGGAAGTAAGCCTATCTTTCAACATTTGAAAACTTCTCTCACATGACTCTGACCACTCAAATTTTTTACACTTTTGGGTCAAGGTAGTCCAGGGAATGGAATAGATGCAAAACCCTCCACAAACCTCCGATAATAACCCACTTAACCCAAGAAACTCCTAATATCAGTTGGTGTCAAAGGTCTAGGACAATTTATCACCTCCTCCATTTTCCTTGGTTCAACCTCAACTCTCTCACTAGAGATGATATGACGAAGAAATGTCACCAATCTCAACTAAAACTCACATTTGATATACTTGGAAAACAATTGATGTTCTTTATGTACTTGCAACACTACCCTCAAATGGTTCATGTTCTCACCCTCATTTTTTTGAATATACCAAGATGTCGTCAATGAAAACAATGACAAATGAATCTAGGTAATTTCTAAACACGCTATTCATTATGTCCATAAACGCCACCGGAGCATAACTGAGACAAAAGGATATTATTAAGAACTCATGATGACCATATCTAGTCTGGAATGTCGTCTTTGGTATATCCTCACCTCTCACCCTATGTTGGTGATACCCTGACCTCAAGTTAATCTTAGAAAAGTAACTTGCCCCTTGGAGTTGATCAAACAAGTTGTCAATCCGAGGGAGTGGATACTTATTCTTGATTGTGACTGTATTGAGTTGGCGGTAATCAGTACAAATTATTAAAGACCCATCCTTCTTCTTCAAAAACAAAACCGGAGCACCCCATGGAGAAAGAATGGGTCTTATGAAGCCTTTGTCTAGAAAATATTTGACTTGTGCCTTCAACTCTTTCAATTCGACTGGAGCCATTTGATAAGGAGAAACTAAAATGGGATTTGTATCTGGTAGAAAATCAATGCCAAAATTAATTTCCCTTTCAGGAGGAATACTGGGAAGATCATTAGGAAAGAAATATGGAAATTCACTCACTACGGGGACCGACTCAATGGGAGGAATTTCGGAGACTAGATCTTGGACTCTTACAATATGGTATATACAGCCTTTTGAGATCATTTTGCATGGTTTTAGACAAAAGATGATACGATCTCTAGGAATAGAGTCCCCCCCCCCTTCAACTCTACAACGGGGTGATTTTGAAAATTAAATTTCACCACCCTTGTCCTACAATCAATAGAAGCAAAGCAAGCATGAAACCAATCCATACCTAATATAATATCAGAATCAAATATATCGAGTTCAATTGGATCAACCTAAGAAACTTTATCGGGCAACATTATAAGAATATTTCTATACACTCTTTTTGCAACAACCGACTCACCCACCAGGGTACACACTATAAAAGGTTCATGCAAATATCGGGTAAAATATCAAACTTTTTGGCTACTATAGGATTAACAAAGTATAAAGTAGCACCGGGATCATACATCAATAGAGAAGACTTTCAACATACCGGTCACCACGTCGAGAGAAGTCTCTTGCTCACCCCTAGAGCGAAGAGAATAGAAACGGTTCTTCTTTGGAGCCTCATTACAACCACTTGCTTGAGCTTGACCACCCTTGTCTTGGCCTCTTACGTTAGGGCAATTCCTAACCTTGTGCCCGCTTTTACCACAACCAAAACAATTGTTTGTCCCCTTAAGGCAATCACCATAGTGCTTCTTGCCACACTTTCCATAAGGTGGCTTATCGTTTGGTGAATTAGTACCTTTTACTTTATTAAACATAGGGTTAAACACCCTTTAACCACTAGCCTTAGGGAACTTTGATGAAACATGAATAGAAACTCATTTCTTAAATCTAGGCTTGTGTTTTACCTCAAACCTATTCTTTGAAAAACCTCTATCAAAAGATCTCTCCCTCTTGAAATCTCTACTCTTTCTCTTATCCCTTGCCTATTTCACATGCTTGGCATGCACCATAAAATGAGAAATGTTCAATATTTTCATGTACCATAGCTGAATGACTCTCCTCTTGCAAATCATCTGACACTCCCATCGCAAAGCGGGTCATTTCATCTTTAGGATCTGAAACCAAAAAAGAAACATATTGTAACATTTTTGTGAATTTCAAGGAGTATTCATGAACACTCATACCTCCTTGGCGAAGGTTGATGAACTCTACCACTTTAGCTTCCTCATCTCCCTTGGAAAGAATCGATCAAGAAAAGCCTTCTTAATGATCTGCCAAGTTACTAGACTACCTCTCAATGGACTATTATCCCTCCACTGGACAAACCATGCTTGAGCCACGTCCTTGAGTTGATAAGTGGCCAACTTGTTCTTCTCAATTGTGGACAACCCCATAGCAAAGAGTATCTTATAGACTTCATCAATGAATTCTTTGGGGTCTTCCTCAACTTTAGAACCAAAGAAGGTAGGAGGATTCATTCGAGTGAAGTCTCTTAAACGGGAAACCATAGTAGTAACTTGTAAATTTGGATGGGGTACAATCTCCCCGTTGGCTTGGTCGGTCATAGCTTGGGCTTGAGCCGTGGTGACTTGTGCTTGAGTAGTGATATTTTGGGCTATTTGAAGAAGATCACTTATATTTTTTATCCGTCAAAGGAGGAGGATTCATCGGGCTTGGTCATCACTATCCTCTTCCTCAATAGGAGGAACTTGGTCACCATGGGGAGGAGCTCCCGCATTGGAAATTTCCTCTTCAAGTCTTTGTGTTGCATTCCTTCGAGTTTTCATTCTTCCTATAATCATAAAAATAGGATTAGATGTAAAAGCACACCATATGTATACTCTAATGGCACGATATATGATTTCCAAGAAAATGAGAGTTTTCTAGGCATCATGTAGGTTCCCATCCATAATTGTGGCGCGCTTCACAATTATGAACACAAACTTAGACGTGGTAAAGAGAGACATTGACTCTTTGATATTTCAACCTCATGCTCTGACATAAAGTTTTTCACATTTGGGTTTACCCCCTAGACCTAATCAGGTCGTCGTCTTCTTTGAGGACTAAGACTAGCCTCTTAGCTTACATCATCACATTCATAATTCGAATTTAGCGGAAATTTTTAAAAACTTTTTATTACTTCTACTTGGAGGTTTACATAGAACTCTACATACACATAGTATATATATCGAGTATATATAGACTCTTCGTATAGGAAGGTTACATAGCCTTTTAATTTTATTGCACACACACACACACACACACACACACACATATACATATATATAACATAGTCATAAAGATTGTCTCATCTCATACCATCTAAACTATCATAGCATTTTGGCATAGCCCTACATCAATGTAAGGAAGCCACACATAGGCTTATACAAATTAAACTCAAATGAAAATAGAGTGACCATAAGAGTCTTGGAAAAAAATGTAACCCCATAAGATGGATATTGGCATCGCCCTTGAAAAGTGAGGACCTACCCACTTGGAAGGTAGAGAATATCCAAGTCTTCTTCAAGTCATCTCGAATGAGCTTTCAACAACCGGAACCTAAATTGTTTGGGAAAAAGGAAAAAATGGGGTTAGTACGCCATTTGTACTAAATATGAGACTATATGCACATATACTTGTAAAACATGCCAAGAAAAAAAAGGGCAATTCATAAATTGTGCATTTTTCATTTAAAACCTTCATGCATATACAACAAGACAATACCAATAAATATTTCCCATTAATTAAGTCATAGGCATTTTAATAAATGTACTATAAAATCAAGTCTAGTAAAATCAACTATTCATATCATGTAAGTAGATTCATAACCAAATAACTCTACATTCAAGTCATGTTAACAATAAGCATGAATAAGAGTACATTTCATTATAACAAAGCAAGACAATTACACATGAACCCCTATCAAGTCAAAAAGATGAATGACCGAGCAAAGACCCATAACCTTACTCAATCAATTAACCCAACAAGAATCATGGATGACACCCTATTTCACATAACATGACATTTAGATATACATTTCATCTTACTTTAACATTATAGACCAGCACATATTCGTAAGTAAACTAATCAACATATAGTATAAACATATGCAAGTTCATCATATACATATCATATATACTTATAAGCATAAACATACATAAGAACATCCTCCTAAGACTCCCCTCAAATCTAAGTAATGCAATACTTAGGTAGAGTCCCATACCCCTACCTAAACTAAGCTAGACCCCTGAGGTTATCCTAGTTAGAGTTCTATCCTTTAGTTCATTATACTTTTGTGGGAACATCTTGCTCTAACGGACATAGAGCACATGTGCTAGCGTGGAATCCGGTGTCATAATACACCACACCGAAAGAAGGCGGACTACTTGCCAAGGTTTTACAAAAATAAAAAAACATAGAAACTACGTGCATGCACTAGCTAGTATTCCTATGGGGGCAACATAGTTCAAGAACTAGGAGATATATTTGGGACTCTCATTATTCTATACACATTATTGTCTCTAATATCAAGAGTACTTTAGTTCTCCTACCTTCCCTGTGTGGGAAGGGACACTCCTTACTCTAGTTCCCTCGGTGCTAAGATAGAGTCCCTTTTTGAAATGGCTTTAAGCCTTTAATTATCAATCATAGCTTAGTTTAGGTCACAGGGTCTAACCCTTGTATAATCATCATCATCAATAGCTCAATAAGAATTGCAAGAGTATAAGTCCTTCCATTATAATTCATATGAGTGAGGTAGCACATTAGAATTTCATATCATAATAAGGAACATTGATAGTCATCACCATCCTTATAGCACATACACATTAATCAACATCACAACATAGTCAAGACATTTCAATTCAACATTATACCACCCTATAAATCCTAAGGCAAGGCATACTCCAATATAACATCATTGACTTAATTACAATTTACCACAATTGGAAGTAAATGATAGATATCATAAGACTTACCAAGTCTCCTTCATAGTTCATCATCAAGGCCTTACCATAAACACTCAATTCAATCAAAATTAAGGTATACAACATCATAATGCAATAATCAACATGATAACAATGCTAGGAGAATCATACATGACAATTCAATGCTAGATAATAGCTTAAGACAAGATACTTAGGTCAATTCACTTCTTAACTTAGATCATCATCTCAAGAACTAGCACGAAAGACTACAATTCACCCAAGTTTATTCATCATCAATGTAACAACATAAATTAATAGAAATTCAACCAATAACCAAGCTACTGAACCAATTTCAACCTAATTCATGTCAATATCAAACCTAGGGTTAAGGATAATCATCTACAAACTATACCAAATCGTCAATATATACAGAAATTAAGTTAGAATACATGTTAATATATTCATATTTTCCAATAGAAAATATAAACAAGTCAATTCATAGTCTAATTTTCAAGATTGAGAATAACCCACAATAAAACCCAACTTTTGAAAATATTTTGAAGGAACCCTTTGAGGAAAGAGGTATCAAAGGTGAATTACATCCCATAAATCAATATTTTTTGAATATTTGATGGTGTATTCGTCCCATTAAATCCCCCAATCCTTCCCCCAGCTAGTCTTCGATGGTGTCTTCCACTAGAGAGAGAAAGAAGAGTGTTTGTTTTGAGAGTTGTGTTTACTCTAATGAGGGTTGGGGTCTTTATATTGGGGGTTAGTTAACTAAATTAAACTCCCCTAAACCCCTATTTAACCACCCAATCCCTTAACTAATTAAATGAATCTAAATTAAAGAGTGCAGGAAAATTGCAGGTCCATCGACAAGACCATGATCGATGGACCGTTGGTCCATGGATGACCAGGCCTCCCTTCATGCTGCACAACCATTTTTTTTGTTAGAGAGTTGTGAAGGTGAGGGCTCCAACATTTTTTCCAAAGTTCCGATGGAACTTTGGCATCGACGCCCCATCTATCCACATACGAGCCGTCGTTTTCCCTCTCATGGTTGCACACTACCCAAATAGTGTTGCCTCCTACGTGTTAGGGTCCTCCTCAAGGTCCCTTGGTTGATCCTTGGGTCGTCGTAACCTGATGTTTCGACCATGAATCATGTTAAAACCTATTAACTACCCTTCTACAAGTTTTCATGGATTTCTGTCTTCTAAAAGCTCGTCAAATAGGCTTAGGCACGCTAATACCTCCTAGAACTAGTTTTCGAACATCATTGATAGGTATTATAACAGTGTTTAAACCTCATGGGACCTAGGTTATTATTTAAGACTCATCTTGGATTTTCGAAATATTACACTTTTTACAACAACCGACTCACCCTCCGGGGTAGACACCATTAAAGGTTCATTTAGAAAGTTGGGTAAAATATCAAACCTTTTAGATATTAGAGGAGTAACAAAAGATAGTGTAACACCTATATTATGTAAATCATACACATAAATAGAGAGGATTTTTAACATACTAATCACCACATCGGGAGAAGTCTCTAGCTAACCCCTTGAGCAAAGTGCATAAAAAATATTCTCTTTGAAGGATCAACATTTGAACTACTTGCTTGGGCTTGACCACTACCCTTGTTTTTACCCTTTACATTAGAGCAAACCCTAACCTTGTGACCACTCTTGCCATAACCAAAAACATTTCCCGTTCCAGCTAAGCATTCCCCTAAGTGACTTTTTCCACACTTTGCACAAGTAGGCATCTTGTTTGGTGAATTAGCATCCCTTCCCTTTTTAGGCTTAGGGTTAGACACCCTATAATCATGAGCCTTGGGGAACTTGGAAGGAAATTGATTAGAGAACCTCTTCTTAAACCTAAGCTTGTCTTGAATATCAAGCCTACCCTTCGAAGAACCACCATCAAAAGATCTTGCCCTCTTAGCATCTCTATTCTTTCTCTTAACCCTTTCCTAATCCACTTGTTGATCATGAACCGTGAGAGTAGAAATGTCCATATTGTCATGTACCATAGACGAATGACACTCCTCTTGAATGTCATTCGACACTCCCGTCACAAAGCGGTTCATTTCATCCCTAGAATCGGAAACAAAATAAGGAGCATACTTTTAAAATTTAATGTAATTAAAAAAATATTCAAGTACACTCATAACTCCTTGACGAAGGTTGATTAACACCACCACCTTGGATTCTCTATTCTCCCTAGGAAAGAATCTATCAAGAAATACCTTCTTGAACACCTCCCAAGTCACCGGTCCACCCCTTAAAGGCCTATTATCTCTCCATTGGATGTACCAATCTTGGGCCACATCTTTGAGTTGGTACATGGTTAAGTTGGCCTTCTCACAGTAGTCAACCCCATAGTATAGAGAATCTTGTATATTTTATCAATGAACTCCTTGGGGTATTCTACAATCTTTTACTCATATAAAGTAGGGGGATTCATTCTAGTGAATCCCTCATAAGGAGGCCATGGTAGCAACATGTTGGTTTTCTTGGGGTACATTCTCCCGATTAGCTTGATCCATAATGGATTGAGCAGTTGCAGTGTAACAACCATAAAAATGGATAAGATAAGAAATGCTTAATTTGTCAAGAATGCCAACGATTAGACCTGGTTCAGACGTATTGATGCGCGTAGAACCAGACCTCAGAACCCTTTATACGTCCAACACAACTAACTTGGGGAGTTAGTTGAGCTAGGAAAGGTTGGTTCCTACCATATAGGTCTCTCGAATACGAAGATTTACTGGAAGGAGTCTTTACCAAACTTAAAAAGAGGAAATCTTAAATTTGGAGGCACTAGGTGTAAAATAGTTTTTTTCCAGGCTAAGCCTAATATTGTAATTACCCTAAATATATAATTAATTATATAATTAATACGGTTGAGGGGCAATTTAGAGAGAGTGAGAGAGCCGAAATTGATCTCTTGAAGTGAGGTCTTTCTTCACCCGGGTTCGAACCAAGGTGGAAGCAATGAATTAATATGATTTTTATTTAAGCTGTTGAATTAATATAGTTAATTAATAATTATTATTCTCTAGATGGTTTAAATTAAAATAAAAATCAGATTTTTAATAATTAAGTAGACCTTATTTGACTAAGTCCTAAACTAGACTCCTAAGCCTAATATAACTCCTTCTCTCTCACGTCTATCTCTCAACTCTCACGCTCAATTTCTCTTGTTATTTCACACAAAACTCTTTGCCAAAATAAGCTGCAAAAATAGAAAATAAACATATTAGAAAACAATCAAAAGTTCTCTACACTCAAAGAACTTACAAAAAATATACAAGCAAGCAAGCTAACTTAAGAAATGAGAACTTTGCATCATCTTCTCGACGGGTTTGTGTTGATGTTTTAGGGGAGGTTTTGAAAAGCACTTGGAATCTGTGGAAAGCTACAACAAGGTATGGGTTTTCCCTCTTTGAATCCTTTCTCCAAGAGAAATTTCTTTCTACAAAAATTCAAACGTATGAAACTAGGGTTGTCCCCTTTAGTGTTGAACTCCTTGTCCCTGGTCTCCTTCCTATTCCAATCTAAATTAGGTTAGAAATCATGTTGTTGCTATGGTTGCTGGTAGGTAAGCGTGAAATGTGAGATTCTTTGTGATTTTACGTTTGGAAATAGCAAGAATGTTTAATGATGTCAACCGAAAATGATGTGGTGCAATATGTAAATGTCTTGTGTTGTTGTGACCCGTTTTGAAGTGTTAAAATGGTTAGTTTGATGGATGAAATTAACGTGCATAAAATGTGTAATTCGTGATGTTCATATGAGGTGTATGTGACTGATTTTAAGTGGAAAATCTAAGCTAAAACAACAAAGAATCTACACTTAAAAACGCGTTAAAAAAATTATGAAAATACCACAAAATGAATGTATGAATGTTGTCAAGTCAAGGCTAGAAAATTTAGTCAAATTTCCAGCACTTTGTGATGGAGTTTCGTCCAGAACACTTGAGGTTTGAGATGTTTAAAATTTTTTAAAACATGTGAGGTCAGTGGGATTGAACCCAAGACCGCACTACATGAAAGATAAAAAAAATGAGAGGGTGTGGGATTCGAACCCACAACCTCTCGACCAAACAAGAGAGTAAAAATAAATATTAAAAATAATAAAAATAATGAGAGGAGTGGAATTCAAACCCACTACCTCTTGGCAGAATGAGAAGGTAAGGCGAAAATGTAAATTAAAATAAGGTGAGGCTGTGGGGATTCGAACCCACAACCTCTTGAATGGATGAGAGAGTTAGGAGAAAAATAAAGGAGAAAAAAAATGTGAAGAGTGGGGATTGATCCCACAACCTCTTGAATGGATAAGAGAGTTAGGAGAAAAATAAAGGAGAAATTAAAATGTGGAGAGTGGAGATTGAACCCACAACCTCTTGAATGGATGAGAGAATTAGTAGAAAAATAAAGGAGAAAATAAATGTGGAGAGTGGGGATTGAACCCACAACCTCTTGGATAGGTGAGAAATTTAAGAGATAAATTAAAAGAAAAATAATGAGCTAGCGGGGGGATTGAACCCATAACCTCCTTGCCTTAAAACAAAAAAGGGGAAGAGAACAAGAAAGAATTAGTATGGGGTTGATGGGAATTGAACTAGGGTCTCCAAAATCTAAAAAATGCAATTATCATGTTTGAAATAAGATTAAGTTTTGTTCAAGGGATTAGAAATCGGATTCCCTTTCCCGATTCTGTATTGACACATAAGTCATTCATAAACAAATATTTAATGAATGCTGCCTCTAAAGATCATAATAAATATCTTGGAATATCTACAATATGCATAAGTCTTGTAAAACATAATCTTACGTTAACATGAATCACTTAGAAAAACTATGAATGAAGCCTCATGGTTTGTATATGTTGACTCATAACTCTAGCATAAGTTTAAAAGTATGTGAACCAAATATGCATGTGATCAAAATGATGTAAACCTAGAGGGTTAATTAAGAGTGTGAAACACACTAAATGGCAAAGTGCATTCGCATATGATGAAATGAATATTCATGTAAAGGAATAAGTAATTATGAAGAGCAAATGTGCTAAAGATAATGAATGTGGTGACAACATGATAAAAGGCTAATGTGAAAGATGAGAGCAATCTTAAATGAGCCTAAGTTAATGTTACAAAAATGTACTAAGATATGAGAGTGTAAAGTTAATGTAGAGATCAGTCTCTATGAACACTCTAATGAAAGTATTGAAGTTAATGCATACATAATAATAATAATGAGTTAAGATATCATCTAATGAGCTATGATGTCCTCATGCTAGAATCAAACTTCCATGACGTATGAGTTGAATGTAATGTAATTTTATACTAGGCACCGATAGATTAGCTGTGAGTGGTGATGCCTTGTTTGGGGAAGGACGAATGTTCACGTAACTCTCATGAGATGAGACTATCAGGTATGCCGAGTATGGGTCTCCTTATATCTCCTAGTCTTCGAACCTATATTGCCAATATAGGAATCTGGGGAGGTTAAAATCCCATGTACGCTAGCATGTTTTTGGTCACTTTTGCCGGTGATTCCACCTATTTTCTCTGTGGGGTTTCATGAAAGTGGATTTTATGATGCTCACATGATCTATATCACTTAAAGTTAAAGTTCCCAAAGAATGACCTCAAATGATGCACATAATGAAACAAATGATACCAAAGATGTTAGGATAGGATAATCAAGAGGTGAGTTAGATTCAAGTAATGAAAATAAGTCATTCTTAGTATTGCACAACGAACCCGATGAAAGTCTTAAACTACATCCTAGGTATATGTGATTTTTACACTGGACCATGAATGAAATGAAATGAAGTACGTATGAATGAATGAAGAAGAATCTGTGTTTGCTAAAGCAAACTCCCTCGTTGAGGTCCCATATATTGAGCCCTCATTTTTTGGAAGCCTTAATGTCAATTCCACGAGTCCACGGTCCCATGGCATAGGAATGAATGATATGAACAACGTTATGTGTTATATAAATTATGATATGTGCTATGTGAAATATTTGCAAAATGATAAGTTTTAAGATGCATGTTACACTCATGGCATGACTTTCCAAATCCCAATTTTGGCAGGTCCATTAACTTTCCTAATCCAAATTTGGCAAGTCCACTGACTCGACATTCCATAAATCATGTTGTTAGGAAAGAGCTATTTCTTCTCATGCATGTACTTTGTGTGTGCTTGCATATACCCATACTTAGTAAAAGTGTTTACTAATTCCATACAAATATCGACATTTAGGTGCAGGCACAGGTGGACATTAGATCTTACTGTACAACGTTGCAGCTATCTGGACGTGGAAATTCATCCAGAATAGGTAGGCCCTCATGTCTACTGTTATTATCTAGATGTAGGCTTTAGTTAGTGGAGCATGTTCCACTTGTGTTTCATTTCCCATTTTATTTCAGACTTAGTATTGGTGCCGTTTTGGCAAGTACACATTTATGCAGCTACGGACTATTTCTTTCATTTGATTACCTCTATATTAGATGGTTGATTTTTGAACGCCTATGATCTTAAGTTCCTAATGTTTATCATTAAATAAGAAAACAAAAAGTTTCACATTTTCCGCTAAAATTAACCTAGATGAAGTAAGAATGATGTAAGTAGGTTTGTCTGCGACCTCTGAGAGGTCAACGACGCCGGTCTTGTTTGGGGTCCAGACTCCTATTTTGACAAAGATGGTATCAGAGCGCTAGAATAAATTCTGAGGATAATAAGTTCACATCAACTACATCGAGTTGTTTCTAAATAATGGTAGTGAAGTGCACCACTATCCTGGATTAGAGACTGCATGATGCGTAAGAAAAATTCCCTTCTTCTAATCTTATCGTGCCTTGTCTAATGTTGGTTTTGTTGGTGTTAAGAGTGTATTTAACATAAAATCTTAAAGTTTCCAAAAGATGAATACAAGGAGAAAAGCAGGCGGGAAGATTGGAGGAGCGACTACTGGGGTAATTCATGTTTCTCCCTAGGCTCCAACTTCTGGAATAAAGATGCCTATTAACTCAGCTGGGTTGACAGATGAAGAAGTAAGGAAAAGTTTAGTATAAATGACCTAAGATATCACTTTACAAGCTCAGGCTGTTGAGTTTGATTGATGTGGCTAAGTCTGAGTTGGCATCCTACAAGCTAAAGGATATAGCTCAATCCTGGTATAAGGTTTGGCAGGACAGCAGAGCCTAGGAGGGGGTCCTATTACTTGGGATCTTTTCAAGATGGATTTTCTAGGGTGGTTCTTTCTCATATAAATGAAGGAGGCTAAGGTTTAGGAATTAATCAACCTTAAAAAGGGCTCGATGTCAGTCAGGGATTACTCCCTGAGGTTCGCAATACATTACAAAGCCCAGGAGAGTCCACCTTGTAGGAAGTGGGGCATACTGCATGGGGGAGAATGTATAATGGACTCTAACGCTTGTTACAGTTGTTGCAAACTAGGTTCACATGATGAAGGATTGTCCGAATAGGAGAAATCAAGAACAAGGGAAGGAGAGAGTTCAACCTAATGGTACAAGTGAAGAGACTCCAAGGAGGACACGATTATTCACACTCAAGTCTAGGGGTGCAGGGAAGGCACCTCTAGTGAAGTCTCGGGTGAGTAGCCTTAATTAGTCCTTCAGGTATTTTACTATGTATGGTGTTTCTGCACTAGTATGATGTTATTATGTTTGAGTCATCATGTTGGTTGTTGATTTGTATGACTTACATGTTTACTTATATTGTATGCTTTGATGATACTAGTTTAGGAAAGAGTTTCTTAGTCTATTAATGTGAAGCTACTAGTAGGTTTCAATGATGTGCACCATCATATTAATATGTGAATCACATATTCACCAATGGGGAGTACTGAATTACCTATGTATGCATACATTCTATAGATGACTTAATTATTTTTAGTAAAGAGTAGTGTCACTCGGGGACGAATGTTTCTTAGGCGTGGGGGGGATAATGTAACAAATCAAAAAATGGATAAGATAAGAAATGTTTAATGTGTCAAGAATCCAACGATTAGACCGGGTTCACACGGATTGATGTGCGTAGAACCAGACCTCCGAACCTTTGCTACATCCAAGACAACTAACTTTGGGAGTTAGTTGAGGTAGGAAAGGTTGGGTCCAACCACATAGGGCTCTCGAATACGAAGATTTACTCGAAGGAGTCTTTACCGGACTTAAAAATAGGAAATCTTAGGTTTGGAGGATTAGGGGTAAAACGGTCTTTTTCCAGGATAAGGGTAATATTGTAATTACTCTAAATATATAATTAATTATTTAATTAATAAGGTGTAGGGGGCAATTTAGGGAGAGAGAGCCGAAATTGCGCTATTAAAGTGAGGTATTGAATCACCCGGGTTCGTACCTAGGTGGAAGCAATGAATTAATGTTATTTTTTTTATGTTATTGAATTAATATAATTAATTAATAATTATTATTCATTAGCTGATTTAAAATAAAATAAGAATCAGACTTTTAATAATTAAGTAAACCTTATTTGACTAAGTCCTAAACTAGACTCAATATAACTCCTACTCCCTCACGTCTATCTCTCAACTCTCACGCTCAATCTATCTTGTTATTTCACACAAAATTCTCTGCAAAAATAAGCTGCAAAAACAGAAAATAAACACATTAGAAAACAATCAAAAGTTCTCTACACTCAAAGATCTTACAAAAAAATATACAAGCAAGCAAGCTAACTTAAGAAACGAGAACTTTGCATCATCTTTTCGACGGGTTTGTGTTGAAGGTTTAGGGGAGGTTTTGGGCAGCACTTGGATTATGTGGAAATCTAAAAAAAGGTATGGGTTTTCTCTCTTGGAATCCTTTCTCAAAGAGAATTTTTTTTTTACAAAAATTCAAACGTATGAAACTAGGGTTGTCCCCTTGAATGTTGAACTCCTTGTCCCTAGTATCCTTCCTATTTCAATCTAAATTAGGTTAGAAATCATTTTGTTAATATGGTTTCTTGTAGCTAAGTGTGAAATGTGATATTCTTTTTTATTTTGCTTTTGGAAATACCAAGCATGTTCAATGATGTCAACCGAAAATGATGTACTGCAATATGTAAATGTTTGGTGTTGTTGTTATTCGTTTTGAAGTCTTAAAATAGTTTGTTTGATGGCTGAAATTAACGTGCATAAAATGTATAATTCGTGATGTTCATATGAGGTGTATGTGACTTCTTTTAAGTGGAAAATCTAAGCTAAAACAATAATCAATCTATACTTAAAAACGCATTAAAAAAATTATGAAATTACCATAAAATAAGTGTATAAATTTTGTTAAATCAAGGCTAGAAAATTTAGTCAAATTTCCAGTACTTGGTGATGGAGTTTCGGCCATAACACTTTAGGTTTGAGAAGTTTAAAAATAAATTTAAAACATGTGAGGTCAGTGGGGATTGAACCCAAGACCTCAATACATGAAAGCTAAAAAAAAAGAGAGGTGTGGGATTCGAACACACAACCTTTCAGCCAAACAAAAGATTGAAAGGAAATATTAAAAATAATAACAAATAATGAGAGGAGTGGGGTTCGAACCCACCACCTCTTGGCATAATGAGAAGGTCAGGAGAAAATGTAAATTAAAATAAGGTGAGGCTGTGGGGATTTGAACCCACAACCTGTCGAATGGATGAGAGAGTTAGTAGAAAAATAAAGGAGAAAATAAAATGTGGAGATTGGGATTGAACCCACAATCTATTTTACGGATGAGAGAGTTAGGATAAAAATAAAGGATAAATAAAATATGGAGAGTGGGGATTGAACTCACAACCTCTTGAATGGATGAGAGAGTTAGTAGAAAAATAAAGGAGAAAATAAATGTGGAGAGTGGGGATTGAACCCACAACCTCTTGGATAGGTGAGAAATTTAAGAGATAAATTAAAAGAAAATAATGAGCTTGTGGGGTATTGAACCCACAACCTCCTTTCCTAAAATGAAAAAGGGGAGAAGAAGAAGAATGAAATATTATGAGGTTGATGGGAATCGAACAAGGATCTCCCAAATCAGAAAAATGCAATTATCCTATTTAAAATAAGATTAAGTATTGTTCAAGGGTTTCGAAATCGGGTACCTTTTCCCAATTTCGTATTGACACATAAGTAATACGTAAACAATTATTTAATAAATGCTTCCTATAAAGATCAAAATCAATATCTTGGCATATCTACAAGATGCATAAGTTTTGTGCAACATAATCTTGGGTAAACATGAATCACTTAGAAAAATTATAAATGAATCCTCATGGCTTGTATGTGTTTACTCATAAATCTAGCATAAGTTTAAAATTTAGTGAATCTAAGATGTATGTGATGAAATGATATAAACCTATAAGGGTTAATTAAGCGTGTGAAAAACACTAAATGGCCATGTGCATTGGCATATGATGAAATGAACATTTATGTAAAGGGGTAAGTAATTATGAAGAGAAAATGTTCTAAAGTTAATGAAGGTGGTGACAACATGATAATAGGCTTATATGAAATATGGGAGCAATCTTAAATTTGCCTAAGTTAATATTACAAAAATGTACTAAGCTATGAGAGTGTAAAGTTAATGGAGGAGGAACATCTCTACGAACACCATGAAGTAGTTGAAGTAACTGCAAACTTAATACTAATGATGAGATGCGAAATATCGGAAGAGCTATCATGTCCTCCATGCTAGAAGCCAAGCTCAATGTACGTATATGAATTGAATGTAATGATAATTTATACTGAGAACCGATAGACTAGCAATAGTGGTGATGCCTTCTTTCGGAAGGGCGAAGGTTCACTTAACTCTCATGAGATTGGATATCCGTATGCCGGGTAGGTATCTCCCCTTTTTTATAGATCCTAGTTCTTCGAACCTTATATGCCAAAATAGGGATCTGGCGTGGGTTCAAACTCCCAAATACGGCTAGCCTGTTTGGGTCAACTTTGACGGGTGGAATCCACCTCTTGTCGGTGTGGGGTTTCAGGACACTGGATTTCTGATGCCTCACATAATCCTATGTCGGTTGCGTTAAAGTTAAAATTTCCAAAGAGTGAATGAGGCCAGCCTCAAATGATGCCAGATAATGAAACGAGATGATACCAAAAGATGTCTAGGATAGGATAATCAAAGGGGTGAGTTAGATTCAGTAATGGACACTAGGTTCTTCTTGGGTCATGCACAATGAACCCGTGAAAGTCAAAAAAACTACATCCTAGGTTAAGCTGGCGTGTTTAAAAAAGTTGCGTACATGAATTAAATGAAATGAAGTATGTATGATGAATGAAGAAGACTAGGTTTGCTTAAAAGAAAGACTCCTTGTTTAGGTTCCATCAGTTGATCCCTCATTTTTGGGCAAGTCTAAATTTCAAGTCCATGTTCCAAGGTCCTTGGCATACAAATGAATAAAGGAACACGTTATTATGTGTTATATGAATTTAATATGATATGTGCCTCATGGGAAATATGTGATGTGCTGTTTGCCAAAATGATATAAGGTGTTTATGCATGTTAACATTCATGGAGACTTTAAAATGAAATTTGCAGGTCCATGTGACCTTTCTTATCCAAATTGGCAAGTCCATGACTTTAATTTCATACATCATGTTGTTAGGAAAGGAGATTATTCTTTCTACATGCAAAATCTTTGTTGTGGGCTTGAATATAACCATAATTAGGTACAAGGGGTGTGCTATTCCATTACAAATATCTACAATTGGTGCAGGCTACTGGTGTACGTAGATTTACAGTAATTTGGAGGCCCTCATGCTTTGAGGTGTTATAATGTTATTATCTAGCTAGAGGAGCTTAGCTGGTGTAGATGTCCAAACTAGGGTGTACATTTCCCCTTTTTTTAAGAGTTTGTATTGGTGCCGTTTTGGCAAGGTACACATTTAATGTAGTCACGAAACTATTTTTTCATTTGATTATCTCTATAGTATATGGTGATTTGTTGAACGCCTATGAATGTTCAAGTCAGAAAGAAGATTATATGAAATAAGATAGTAAAAGTTTTCAAATCTTCTGCTTAATTTAAAATTAACCGACGAAGTAAGAAGAAGTAAGAAATGACGTAAGTAGGAGTGTCTGCACTCTGAGAGGCAACGACACCCGGTGCTGTAGTTTGTTTCTGAGGACTCTTAGGTCGTGCAGGAGGCTTTGGTGTGCTTGGGGTAGTTAAATGGTTTGGGCCATGGAAAAGAGCAGGGACCCGGAATGGCACATCCGTCAATGGAGGATAAACAGAGCTTGGTCATCATTAGCATACTTTCTCAAGAGGAGGGAACTTGATATAACCACGGGTGGAACTCCCGAATTGGTCCCATCTAATCTTTCATGTCTTATGCCGCATCCTATAGTATTCATTTACTATAATCACAATAAGAGATTAGATGCTAAAAATGCCATAGAGCTAACTATAGAGGTTGATATTACTTCCAAGAAACTGATGTTTCCTAAGCACACATAGATTCCCGATCATAAGGTGGCGTTCTTCACCAATTAGAATACAAACTTACATAGAAGTGTTTGAAATAGAACATCAATCAAAAAGATATTAACTAGGCTCTGATACCAAGTTTGTCACATCCGAGGAACGCCCCCTAAATGTAATCGGCGTCGTCGTCCTCTTTTATGACTAAGACTATAACACTTCAAAAATACAAGACGTGTTTTAGAGACTAAAATGAGTGTAATAAGATTTAGGAATAGTTTTAAGTTCTATTATAATGAATATAATTCATTTAGGAAGTCTAGAAACCAAAACGTCTAAGAATTTTCATGACGTCCATAAACTAGTTCAATGAGGTACTAGCGTGCCTTAGCCTATTTCACTAGATTTTAGAGTGAGCAAATAATTAAAATTTGTGGAAGGGTTTCTAACACGTATTAGAGTTATTTCATATTCAAAATGTTGGGGCAAGACTCCCCAAAAACCAAGTAAGGGCCCTTGAGGAGGACCCTTGCAATTTGGGGTCAAAGGATTGCCCAAGGCAGTATGCACCGACGATTGCCATTGACGGGCCGTCGATGTGCACTTATCCAAATTCTTGAAGGTACTCTTTTCACAGTCTCTGAACTTACCAATGGATGTGCAGCATTGAAGGGGGACTGATCATCGATTGACACACGTTCCGTCGATAGTGGTGTCTTTTGTGTAGCCTATGTTTTCTAGCACGTTTTGACTTATTTCAATAATTTAGTTTTCATAGTTAGGAAGGTAAATAGGGAATAGGGGATGTCTAATTAAGTTAGTTAACCACCTATATAAAGCCCTAACCGAATTAATCTAACCTAAACTCTCATAATTCACAAACCAAAAACTCTGTTCCTTCTCTTTTTTTTCTCTCTCTGGTGAAGAACTCCATTGATGATCAAGCTAGGGGAGGTTTTAAGGGATGAAAAGAGTTAGTTTCCTCCATTAATATTCATCAATTAATAAGGTATGTGATCTCCTACACCTTTGAGACTTCTTTCCTCAAAGGGTTCCATCAAATTGATTTAAAAGTTGGGTTTTCAAGTGGTTCTTTTCCAATCTCTAATTGATTTTATGATTTTGTTTGGTTATGATTTATTGTGTATATTATGAGTATATTAACCTGTAATTTAACTCTATTATGATATATATTTGATGGATTGGTCTAGTTTGTAGAAGATGATCTTTACCCCTTAACCCTAGGTTAGGATCTTGATGTGAATGATGTAATGTTTGTTCAATGAATAGTATTGCGTTATTTGATTGAAAATAGGTGATTTGTAATGAATCAATAATGACATTATATTAGGGTGAATTATTATAGTCCTATATGATAGTTATGAATAATTGCTTTAAGGATTATGACTTTGATCTGCCTCTGTCTAAAGCTCATGAACTTAGTCTTGGATTGTGAATGAGCTGATGATTTCAATGACTTCTTATCATGTGGTTATGGTTATGTTATATGATTACTACACCCTCTAATTATATTATTAAGGCTTATGCGGTTAAACCTGTGGAGAATTTGAATGAGAATGGATCAAGTATTGTGATCCCTATTCCTTACTTTAATTATGGTTAATTGTTATTAAGTCATTATGTTGTATTGGAGTAGGCCTTGTATTAGGATCTATAGGGTTTGTATAAAGTTAAATGACATGACTATTGTTTGTGAGTTATTTGCTAATATTGAAATGCTATAAGGACGGTGATGATTTACCAATGTGTCTTATCATGATGTGAATTTGTTAACATGCTAAGATCACCTATATGAATTGTAATGAAAGGACTATACTCATGAAATTCTTATTGAGTTATGATGATGATGATGTTATACAAGGGTTAGAACCAATGACCTACTTTAAGCTATAATGATTAATAAATACATTAAAGACGTTTCAAAGGGGACTCTAGCTTAGCACCGAGTGAACTAGAGTGAGAAGTGTCTCTTCCCACATAGGGAAGGTAGGATCACTAATGTACTCTTGAGATTTGAAACTACAATGCATGTAGCATAAAGAGGGTCCCAACTATATCTCCTTGTTGAACTATTTTGCCTCCATAGGAATACTAGCTAGTGGATTCTCGTAGTTGCTATATTCATGTTTTGGTACTACCTTGGCAAGTAGTCCGCCTTCCTTCAATGTAAGGTTCAATGACACGGGATTCCACATTAGCTCATGTGTTCTGTGTTGGTTAAGGCAAGATGTTTCCAAAAAGGTAAAATGAACTAAAGGATTAAACTCTAACTGTGATGACCTAAGGGGTTTAGCTTACTTTAAGTAGGGGTATGATACTCTACCTAAATATTACACTAGTTAGCCTTGAATGGAGTCTTAGAAGGATGTTCTTATGTATGAATATGCTTATAATCGTACATGATATGTATATGATGAAATTGCACATACCATATGTTGATTGTTGTCACTTATGAATATGTGTTAGTTTATATTGTTAAAGTATGATGATATGTACTTCTAAATGTCATGCTATGTGAAGTGGCATGTTGGTCATGATTCTTGTTGAGTTACTTGATTGAGTAAGGTTATGGATCTTTACTTGGTCATTTTACTTGTTGACTTGATAGGGGTTCATAGGTAATTGTCTTGCTATGATTATAATATTATGAAGTCTTACTAATGCTTGCCGTTATTCATGACTTGATGATAGAGTTACTTGACTATGTATTCAATTACATAATATGCATGTTGATTTGAATAGTTTTGATGTTGTTGGTCTTGTGATGTACATGCGTAGGACTTAATGAATGTGTCTTGTTGATTTGGTATGGTCTTGTTGAACGTGTATAAAGGTTTTCAAAGTAAATTTCCTACTTAAAGAAATGTCCTCATTAAGCATGTTTTTGTGATATGTGTGCATATGGTCTCATACTTAGTACAGGTGGTGTATTAACACTATTTCTTCCCTTTTCCCAACATTTTAGGTTCCGATCTTTAAAGGGATTTTGGAGATGACTTGAAGAAGAGTGAGAGTTCTTGATCATCCATGTTGGGTAGGTCCTTACTTTCCTAGGGCAATGCCAACATCAAGCCTATGATGTTGCTTTAGTTTTAAGAATCTTATATTTCTTTCCTTTTCATTTGGATTAGACATTGTATGACCTATATGTGGTCTTGTTTAATTGATTTATGGTCTAGACCCAATTTGATATACTCTTAGTAGATGATTATGAGATGAGATGACAATTAAGACTATGTTATGTTCTAAATATTTATGTGCAATAAAAGTAGAAGACTAAGTTATCTTCCTATAGGAAGGGTCTATGTATACTCAACATACATCTATTACGTGTATGTAGATGTCTATGTAAACCTAAATGACCTATGCATGTAATAATGTAAACTAAGAGGCTAGTCTTAGTCCTTAAAGAGCACGACGCCGCCGTTACGTGTAGGAGTATTTTTGAATGTGACAAAGACTAGCCTCTTATCTCACATAATTACATTCATAGGTTAAAAATGCGGAAAATTTTAAAACATTTTATTACTACTACATGAAGGTTTAGACCCCTACATACACATAATAGTTATATCAAGTATACATAGACCCTTCGTATAGGAAGATTGCATAGTCTTGTACTTTTATTGCACATAGATATATAAAAATATAACATAGTCTCAAAATTATGTCTCATCTTATAACTATCTAACAAGAGTTTAATAATTTTGGACTAGCCCATACATCAATATAATATGGCCACATATAGGTCATACAATGTTTAGTATCCCAATGAAAAGGAAAGAACATAAGAGTCTTAATACTAAAAAAACATCATAAGGTTGATAGTGGCATTTCCCTCAGAAACTGAGGACCTACCCAACTTGGATGATTGAGAATTCCAAGTCTTCTTCGAAGTCGTGTAAAATCCATTCAACGGACGGAACCTAAAATGTTTGGGAAAAGGATTAAATAAGGTTAGAACTCCACTTGTACTATGTATGTGGCCATATGCCGACATATCCTTGAAAATCAGTAAAAAGGGAATTTCATTTTAACCATGCTAATTTACATTTATAAAGCCTAGCACATTCAAAAAGACCCATATTCAATCAATAAGACTATATATTAAGGTTATTCAACAGTACATACAGGACCAACAACAATAAGTCTAGTTCAAAGTTCAACAGTAGATCACATAATGAACACATAGTCAAAGTAAACATATCATTTCAAATTATAATAGCTACAAGCTGAATAAGATAGTTTCCAAAACATCACCAAAGCAAGTATATACTCATGACCCTCTTTAATTCCACTTGGCATGACTAAGCAAAGTCCAATACTTGCGAATAAAGTAAAACTAGGAGAACAAACCATGTCTTACTTCGATAACAAAACACAATAGTAAATAATATCATACTTTAGCTATAGAGACCAAATAGATGTTCATGAGAGTAATCAACATAACATAGTGTCATTAACATGTAAGATAATAATATACATATCACTTATATTTATAAGCATATAAATATATAAGAACATCTTCCAAAGGTTTCTTCTCAAAGCAAACTAGTGCAAGACATAGGTAGAGTCCCATACCCCTACCTAAGCTAAGTCAAATCTCTCAAGTCACCCTAGTTGGTTGGTACCTCATTACATAATTATAGTTTAGGGAACACTTTACTTAACCAAAACAGACCATAAGAGCTAAGTGTTGAATCCGGTGTTGTAAAACTTTCACCGATGGAAGGTGGTCTACCTGCCTAAGTAAAACCAAACATAAACGTACTTTTGTAGGTCAATCGACTAGCAAGTCTTCCTATGGGGGCAACATAGTTCAAAAACTATGATATATGTATGAACCCTCTACATTACACTTGGCAATTGGACAATCATCTCATGGAAATCCATAAACTGAGTATCCCTCATAAATGACTCAACACCTCATGTGGAACTATTGGTTGAATCTTACTCTATGGAAAGTCAACACCTCTCAGTGTCAAGTTCACTCGGTTCTAAAATAAGTCCCTTTTTGAAATATATTAATCCTTTATTAATCATCATAGCTTAATGTAGGTCATAGGGTCTATCCCTTGTCTAAAATCATTGTCATAGCTCAATAAGAATTGCATGAGTATTGTCCTTTCGTTACAATCCATCGAAGTGAAGGTTAACACATAAACATATCCTTAATACCTAAGTCACATGGTAATCAGACATAACTTATAACATTTACATCTTAGACAAAACCTCACAATCCCTATTCTCGACATTCAATTACAAGTATCATATCAAAACCTATCAAATCTAAGTAAAGGGCATATTCAATCAAACATCACCACTTAATAAAAAGTAAACATAATTGAAGTAAAAAATAGGGATCAAAAGACTTATCAATTCTCCTTCATAATACATCATCAAGGTCTTACCATCAACCCATTAATCCAACCTAATAAGGGTGTAAGAACATAATAACATGGCTATATTAATCAGTACATCACAACCCATCACTAATTCATAGCTTAAGATAGGAGAGACATACATCAAAGTCATAACTTTGATCAATTACTCAAGAACTAGCATGATAGGACTAAAATTAACGCTAATATATTCATAATTGATTCAATATCATAATCTTTTAGTAATTCAACCAATAACCAATTCAATTGAACTAACATTACACAATTCATATCCAAATCACAACCTAGGTTTGAGGGGAATAGGTCATCTTCTGCAAAATAGAACAATCCATCAAGAAATAACATAATTGAGTTAAAATAAATGTTAATATATTCATAATATCCAAAATAAATCATTCACAATATCAATTTCAAGATTGGAAAAGACCCACATGAAAACTCAACTTTTGAAATCAATTTTATGGAACCCTTTGAGGAAAGAGGTCTCAAAGGTGAAAGGAATCACATAATTTCTTATTGATGAATATTTATGGAGAAATTATACCCTTTGAAACCCTTGAACCCACCCCGATATTGGTCTTCAATGAATATCTTCAACAAGAGAGAGAAAGCAGAGAGAAGGAAAAGAATTTGGTTTTGTGAATTATGAGAGATTAGGGTAGTCTAATTATCTTAGGGGATTTATATATGTGGTTATATAACTTAATTAGACCTCCCTTGACCCCTAATTAACCTCCTAACTAATCCAACTAATTAAATGAATGAATCTAAAACGTACAGCAAAAATAGTCTTCACAGACGGCACAACGATTGACAGATCGTGTTACCATAGACGGGCATTGTGCACCTTTGTGTTGCACATCCATCGATGATTTAAGAGTTTATGTAAAAGAGGCCTTCCAACATATTGTGTAATTGACCATCGACGGAGGCATCGACGCCCCATCGATTCACAAAGGCCCATTGGTGGCATTCGTTGGTCACAACGTCCCTTTATAACTTTTGGTCACTTTTGCAAGGATCCTCCTCAAGGGCCCTTGTTTTGTCCTTGGAGAGTCGTGCAAGGATGTTTTGACAACGAATCTACTCTAATACATGTTAGACGCCATTCCAATAACTTCCATCATTTTTGAACTCCAAAAAGCTAGTGAAATACGCTAAGGCACGCTAGCACCTCATTGAACTAGTTTTCGGACGTCATGGACATTCTTTGACGTCTTCTAAACTTTGTAAATGACTTAAATACATTAAAATTTACTTTAAAACAGTGTCTAAACCATTTGACACTTATGTTAGGCCCTAGAACACGTCTTAGATTTTCTAAGTGTTACACTTACATTGGGTTGAGTTCCACCACCCTAGTTAGCTTGGGCAACCAAATGATTAGTGATTACTTGATGCTTGAGTCATCATAAGTAGGGTCAAATCCATAAGTAGGGATCCTCTCGTTACATACGCTTTCCTTATCCCTTTTTGCGGTATTCCTCCTTTTATTCATGTTCTATAAACACAAGAGTAGAGGTTGAGAAAGACATCTTATAGAACTCAACTCTAAGGCACGACATTAGTATAATGAAGAAAGTGAAAATTCTATCGCGTTATAGCCTCTCACTCATGGGTGTGTCGCGATCACAACGATGAACAAGACTCTACTAGACGTGGCTTGTGAGACTTTAGACCCTAAAATATTTCCCATAAACTTATGCTCCTATAAAAACCTTGTAACGACCAAAAATAGCCCCTAGAAGTTAGGGAAACCCTTAAATTGGAATTAAAACTTTCACGTCATTTAAAATAATAAGGAAATATGTTTTATAAACACTAAATAGTAGTCTTGTCGTCACAAGCCAACTTAAAGACACAACTTAAATATCTTAAGGACACGACCCTTTATACTGAATGAAAATACATAATAAGTCTTAATAGTAGAACTAAAAAAATAAAGATCATGCCCTCGAATATAAGAGGTCATACTAAGTCTTGGGAGAGTTTATTCCCAAGCTTGCCTTCTAGTATTCAACTTGCCTCTAACCTATACTTATAGACTATAGAAAATTATGGGTTAGTAAAAACAATTTACTAAGTATGGCATATGCAAAAACATTCAAAAGCGGGAGTTTTAGTAGAAATAAGCTTTGATGCCAATTGAGTGAAACCTTCATTAATATAGAAGTAAAGAAACATATAAATCCTGATATATTACATATTTAAGAATTTCAAAAATTTTAGCATAAAGGACCACTTTACAGTAAGCTTAAGAAACACTATAGTAAATCCAACATTTTACAGTAAAATCAAACCTTAACCTCACAGTGGACCCATTTCCTTAGAATTTTACCTAACATGGTTATCCTAAGACTTACTAAGGTAAGACATGAAGGATCCGTCTATACAATTCCTTCGAGGCACACCTAAGTGATCCTCAAGACTACCCTTTATAAGCTTACTTCGCACGGGTAACAAGTCCACACTCCATAACTATACATTTGAGAAACATACTTGCATTTAAATACTTCACATAAGTTCCCTTCCCCAAGTAGACATGAAAGTTACACAAAGTGAGAATAAAATACCATACTACTACTCTCACTTTGTGCTCCTTGAGGATTCAATTAGGTTAGGTACACCACATTCATCATTCATAAACTTCATTATCAAAGAAATAACTTTAACATGCTTTCTTAACATTGGACATTAATCCACATAAATTCATTTGCATTACATAACAACACACTCATACATTAAAGATAAAGACACACCAAGACTCCCCTTTCAAGTGTCATCTTGTGCAATGGGCACATAGCGTCCCATACCACCACTACCCTAAGTAGTACAGTCTTTAGGAGACTTTTTTCATTACATTCTTTTGTGGGGAGTTAGATTTAACCTGTAATAGACCATGAGATCTAGACATGGTATCACAACATTAACCCCTATCAGATAAGGGATCCCCACTTGCCTAGGGTAGGGTCATTCGCTTAGCGTTTACATAGATTCTCCAATAGCTAAACCTATCCGGGCCAATAGTTTAGAGATAAGGAGATTGCTTTTAAGTAACTCGTTATCGAATAATGAGGAGTACTCATCTCAAGAGGTACATTGGATACAACATCTCAACTCACGAAGTTTAACGACCTCTTCTTCATATCCTCTCGGTGCTAAGCATAACTCCACCACGGAGTCTAAAAATTCATTACTAAAGGTTAAGGGATAATTATTGGACACCAGATATGAACTTAAGAAGGGTATCCATCCTCAAACCTAAATTAGGAAGCTTTTGTGAATAGTGAGGTTTGCTACTAAAAACTTCATCTTAATTCACGAAGAGTATTCACCCCAAAACTTGCCCATTCACATTCATTAACATGATTCATTCATTAATGTGTGCGTGTAAGCACACCTTTCATATAATCACCATTTTCTTAAGATAGAATTCTAAAGATATTCATAACTTCGTTCATCATATATCACACCCTAGCATGTTTCCCACAAACATATAATTCACTTAGACATAGTCTCTATCATACTTCACACGACAAGCTTCATTAGGAACATAAAAAAGAACAACATCATTATCTTCTTACTTCACATAATATTCCTTCATGGAATTATTCATAATACACATGTAAATTAATTTTCATATACTTCAAATAAACACCGCCACCAAAGGTAGACCATACCACTCAAGAGCATTTCATATGAAATGTGCATAATTGTTTATTGAGATGTCATATGATGTGTAGGTGGTAGTATGGCATGTTATACATGCATAGCACGAGTGGGCTTTAAGAGGGTTATACTGAGTTCTCTAAGTATAAGTGACTAATGTGAAAGTATTACGCCCCTAGACAACACTATGGATGTGGCCGACACCAAATGATAATTGTTTCCTTGAGAGAACCCTTGGACTAGCTTACTTAACTTAGGTGGAAGACTTAAATCAATAGAATAAAAATATCTGAAATAAAAGAGACTAAGCTAAACAATTTGACTATCAATCTTTGAAGCCTCTAAAAATACTATGATGAATGTTGGGACAAACCCCACAACATTCTATAAATGAAAAGATTGGAAAGCAATAACAAGGATCCTCAAAAATGAAGGGAGGCTCACCAGCTCACTCTGAGATGCTTAGTGGATCAATGATGTGTTGAATGCTAATCCTAGTTACCTGCATCTGCATCATAATACAATGCAGGCTGATTGGTAGCACTACATTAAATGTACGAGTATGCAAGTTGGAATGCTAACAACACTTAAGCTTGAATTTTAGTAAGAAGAAACACTTACCTTTGTTTTGCTCAACTCATAGATAACTACTCATTCCAATATAATACTGTTTAAAAGTAATGTGAAATATAAAGAAGATTGTATGAAACATATTGAAATTTCTTAATATATTCAAGATACAATTAACTCTTACATGTGTATAAAAGTACAAGTTAACTAGATAACTAATGTATTTAGATACAATAACTTGTTTATGTGGGAGCATCTCTAAACGGACAAACAATCATAAGAGCGGCAAGTAAGTAATGATACAGTTTTACCTCAAGCTGCCAGCACATCATACACCCGGCCAAAGATATAAGACCTTAACTACCTAATGGATCCACTAATCTACTGTGAAATGGTTTCACCTAAAAAGTATGAACCTTTTCTACCTATGGTGGCTACATGGATTATGGGGGCTATGAGTTATTTGAACTCTCCCCCATATCAATGCTCAATACTACTCTCAAAATATACTGGATCTTATGTTTTAAACACATAATGATTATGTGGTTTAGAAATTAGTTCTCAAAATACATAACTCAATTTTTTCATGGAAATCATAGTTTCCCTGTTTCCTTCTTTTCATAAGCTATAGTTCTTTTCTAAAAACTTGTCCTAAGACTCCTTGGAAATAGAAGTTTTCTTTCTAATTAAATTTTAGAACATTTTAAGTCTTTTTGGATATACTTAGTCCCCATTACATTAAACTCCTACGTTATGGAAGCTGGCTTCTAGTACGAGGACATCATATCTCAATAGATGATTTGTCATCTCACCATTAGTAATAAGTATGTATTAATCTCAATACTTTCATTGGAGTGTTCATAAAGACTGGTCTTTTCATTATATTCACTCTCATAGGTGAGTACATTTTGGTAACATTTATTTAGGCTCATTTGAGATTTTTCTCATCTTTCACATTAGTCTCTTATCATGTTGTCACCATATTCATTAACCATATCTATTTGCTTTTCATAATTACTCAACCCTTTACGTGAATGTTAATTTCATCATATGCCAATGCACTTGGACATTTAGTGTGTTTTACACTCGTACTTAACCCTTCTAGGGTAACATCATTTCGTTACATACATCTTAAGTTCACTTACTTTAAACATATGATAGACTTATGGGTCTATACATACAAGACATGAGGCTTCATTTATAGTTCGTTTTAAGTGTTTCATATCTTTCTAAGATTATGTGGTACAAAATTTATGCATCTTGTATGTGTGACAAGATCTCGATTTCGATTTATGTAGAAAACATTATTTTTGAACATTTATTCACGTATGACTTATATATCAATACGAAACTTGGGCAAGGGAACCCTATTTCAAATACCTTGGACATCACTTAAATTTTTTTATTTTTTTTGTTTGATCCACACGGCATGGGGACCGATCAAGCCTCAACACCTTCAGTTTATTTTTCCTTAATTTCTCTCTTCAATTTTTGTTCATTGGGACAAAGAGGATGTGGGATCGAACCCCCACAACCTCATTTCATTTTATTTTCTTTTCTTAAATTTCTCTCCATCTTGAAAGATAGGTGGTGAGTTTGAACCCTCCCCCCCAAACCCCATTTTCATGTTTTCCTAAATTATCTCATCTGCCTACGAGGTCGTGGGTTGATTCCTGATACGACTCAAACTTACTTGATCAAATAAGAAGTAACAGCCGGTCGTGTCAAGTAAATAACCCCAAATAATGAGGTTGGGATCGTTCCACAGCGAAAAAATAGTTAGACTTAACTTCAATCTATTATTACTATTTGTTCAGTCAATAATTTTCTTGGAAAGCAAAATAATAAAAGGGATGGTTTCTATTTCTAAATAAATGAAAATAACTCGCGACATAAAGGCGACAACACATTCTTCAAAAATGTTTGAGTTTATCACATAAGACAAAGTAACTAGGGTTTACGGGTTACCCCGACAGGCGTTCATAACTTGATAATTATAACTAATAACTATTTCCTAGTATCTTGAATTGAAACGTGATAAGTTATGTTATCTAAATCCTTGGCCTCCGACATCTAGAAAAATTTCACTCTGCACCTTGGTACGGCTACGCGTGCTGTGCTATACTAACCCTTACCTTTACCTCATATTAAGCACCGTGATTTGATATTTGACTAGGTATTACCTCGTTCCAATCAATACTAGCCATTAGAAGTATACACTAAATCTATGTTGATAATTCTTTTCATATTATCTGCCTTCTTGGTCCGTCTAAAGTAGCATTAAGGCGATTCTAAGTTGGCCATCCGTCAAAAAGACTTCTAGCAGAAAAGCATTATAAATACATGCAAGGGACAATATTCTAGAATTTATTTTAGTTAGGTTTTACCTCATTATTCGCCTATGGTTCCACAACCATAGTTATGGAATTTAGTTACCCATAGTCATAATCACAATATCAAATATGTAATATAAGAATTCATGCACTTACTTCAATGAGAAAGATGAAAATCCAAAAGTTCACTTGATTAATCAACAAAAGTCACTAACAATCAATTACCAGAGTGGAAAAATATTTAAGAGTCTAACAAAGAGTCTAAAAATAATCTAGAGTCTAACCTCAAAAACAAGGTTTTTCTAACGATTTATAAAAAATAAAAACCTAATTAAATAAGGACTCTATTTGTTGGAAATCTGTCAAAAACGCGGCTGGATCGACGGACCTCACGACGGATCGTCGTGGTCACGACGGACCGTCATATACTACGTCGTCCCATACCTGTGCAATTTCTTCTGCTGCTCTATTCATTACCCTCGACCGCAGGTATGATGGATCGTCACAGGCACAATGGTCCGTCGAGGGTGTAAGTTCCAAAGCACTTGAAGCCTTGGAATTTGGGTACTGGCACTACTTCTCTGATCTTCATGAAGAACCACCAGGATGGACCGTCATGGATACGACGGTCCTTCATGAAACCATAACCCACACTTGGTAGGAACTTCCACTTCCTTCGGAAAGCTGCACTACGATGGCCACCTAAGGGACCGTCACGGCGCACGACAACAGTCTACAAGCTTCGTACAGTGGTACTTTTCTGTATTTCTCGCTTCAAAAACCGTGGCATTAAACCTTTGTAGGCAGATATTTCCTGAAATAAAAAAAACTTTACATTAACACTTAGTACAAAAAGGGCTTTTGGGAACACTAAACATAGGAAAAAAGCATAAAAATACCGTGAAACCCACGGTTTCTCAATACATCAACTTAAATTCGTTTTTGACCTCAAGCGACGCATATGATCTATACAAAATCATTGTACATAGGATCCATGTTTATACCTTCGAAATCTGTAGGCTACGATCCGATCAATTATCATCATATTTGTTCATGATATCACTTTTTAGGTTGGATATTATTTGGAATCATACATAACACAGACTTCACATGCACTAAAACCTACCTCTTCAATTTCTCACCAGGTTGCTAAGATTTCCGGTATTGCAACTAGTGTCATCATTCAAAACAAAATCCTCATTTTTTCAAACAATGATTTCAGTTTGAAGAATAAGGATTATTTTTCAAAAACACTAACTCTAAGAAAAAATTACACTCATTCACTACATATGCCATAAGCTTGCCTTATTTCACGCTGTAAGTTCGCTAAACAACTCTTCGGATCACGTAGGCTTTTAGCTGTTAACATGGCTCAGGGGCAGGTGGGTATATTATGTATACTTTATTGACTTTGTTGTCATCACTTGGATATCGGCTAAAATACCACTTATCATTATACGCCCCAGTTTCTCATATACGTTCACGCCTTCGCTATTTCCCTTCTTTCTCATTTATGTAAGTTACTCTCTTCTTTTCGTGCTTGTATATCTTTGTATTGTTTATTATGTTGTTATTCAATTGATTGATTGAGTCACATTACTTTTGTTATTTCTATGTTTGTCTTTCAACACCCCACTTTCTAGAGCATTCATCATAATAACACCCTAAAAATCATGGCTTTGCCATGAGTCAAACGTACACAATAACCAAAGTGGTCAGATCCCCTAAAAAGGGTTGTTTTACTTCATTAGCACCTCAACTATGCTTTTGGCCATTAAACTGAGGTGCAAATTCCAAGAGGGACCAGGGCCAGCACACTTATCTCAGAAAAGATCCAGTTGGGGTGAAAAATAAAGGTCTAGTTTAAAGCTCAAATCATTTGGATCAAATTAAGGATTATTAATTTCAGTTGGTTTTCTTTTATTTAGACTAAAAATGGGCTACATTGAACAGGGGCCTAGATCCTTTCCTAATTGTCGATTACAACTTACTTTTTGCAGGGACTAACCAGGCAAGTTCTAGCCTCAGTACAAATAGTGGACTATTCAGATCTTCCTCACACCACTTGAATCTCATTAGTTGCCAGATTATCAGGACACCTAGTTTTAAATTTCTAGATTCGGTTTCATACAGCGTCGTGTACTCTATCTCATGCTTAGAGCCACACATTTATCAATTACTATGCCTAGTCATGAATCATTTCATTTTACAGGATATCATTGCCATCATGCTTCAGAATTAAAATTGGACCAAGATATAGACATGCCGAGTGTTCAACCAAAAAAATATCAGTATCTATGGGGGAAAAAGAACAGAAAACAATAGGCAAGAAAACACCAAAAGAGGATAGTGAATTGTGCTACTCAGGACTTCACCTATCACTCACTTTACATTTACCAAACCACAACAAAAAGACATGCAATTGTCCCCAAAACCAATGCATAACAAATTGAAATTAACAGAGTGGTAGGTGAAGCAAACCTGCGGGCGCACAGTGCCGACGATCAGCAAGCTGGTGGGTCTGGTTCCCGGAACCTACTACCTTGTAATATGGACACCTCAGTAGGTCCTTAGCATCAAAAACACTATACAAGTGCCTCCCATTATCTCCAAATTTTGGAGAGAGGCTAGACGGCCAAGCAGCTAACTCTACGACTCTCATCTGAACGCGCCTCCTTCAATCAGCAAGCAGGGGATTATCTCGACACCATCCAATCCTCACGACGCCTCCTTCTTCCGTGATCTACCTGCATCTTCTCTCCACCTTACGCCTTGAATGCTATTGAGTGGGAGGTGGTGAAATCTTGAAGTGGCGAATAGGGCCGCCATCCACGTGGTCTTCAGCAGGCTCTGCAGAAGGCGACCTCAGACTCCAGGCAACCCTAGCCTTAAGTTCTATCGATGATGACTGCGCGAAGACTGTCCGTACCGCAGCCTGAGGTCGAGACAATCCCTTGAGGGATGGTCGAGCTAACACCCGCACTCCAAGCGGCCTAGCTCTGATGAACCTCAGCGATTTTTTCCGCTCTGTGCTCTGGACCAGTTCTTCCTCTCTAGTGCTCTTTTGCCTCAGCAATAGAACCTCTGCATCTAAGCTGATGTGATACAGAAGTGTAGCCCATCTTGCCTCTAATTTTTGACCCAGCAAATCATGACCGAGCGGGGAAAAAGGCTGAGCGAGAGAAGCTCATGCAGTGCTACTATCCGGGATAGACTCGACCGGTAGTGTCTGGAAGTCCCTTCGTAGCCGTGCGGGGACCTTTGAGTGGAGACAAATCATTGGGCGACATCCCTGATGAGGCCATATCAACAGTGCCGAGCGGGTCTGAAGCTAATAACATGCCATATAGGCACACTGTGGACCCGGTAATAGGGAAAATATCATGCCACGAAAGGGTGTAGTTTGTGACCTTAAAATCCTCTCGTGCATGAACCGCCTTAGAAATCCAAGAAAAAACCACCTCAAACCCGACTAACCTCGCCGCCATCTGTACTACTACTCTCGATCCCATTTGACTATATTATCAGCGCTGTGGGGGAAGGTAGTGGCGGACAATCACCACAAAAACTGTTTGTCGTGAAAGGTCAGTTATCCTTCGTGATGTCTCCCTCGGCTCGGTCACCCCACGCCAGTCCAAACCTCTACATCAATGGACAAGTGTAGGGCCATCCACTTTTTGGTGGTCTTTCTCAGCGATGGCTCATGCAGGAATTGTCCATCTTTGACAATTTTCCACCGTTAGTCAAACTCGATGGTGAGAGGGGTACGGTTGGCATCAACAGTCTTGATGTATACATACCGGTGGATGGTAGGTAGGGAGATATCAACCTCAATGTCACGTACTCGGACATGCTCTAGTAGGGCCTATTTTTCGAGAGCAACCCGCTATCAATATGTTATCTGAGATTCTCTATGTGGGAGGCATAGAAGTCTCGGACCAACTTTCACTATAACGTCCCAAGGGACGCACTGTCCACTCCAATCGATGTCTGGTGAAGATATTGTGGATCTCTGGCATCGTCAGGAGACTCCCGGTAAGACAACGCCGCTTCCAATTTACGTTTCTGTGCATTGACTCGTTTGTCATTCCGGAACTTTACATAGATAAGACCGTTAATACTTCCTGTCGACACACCACCGGTTGGGGGCGGTCGTAACTTGGGTTGCAGCCCAAATCGGTAACCTGGTGTGGATTCAACCAAACTGTCACCTCATCAGACAGGCGACTGTGCTGCGGTGGCGGGTGTCAGGGACCCTTAGAATTCCGATTGCTTCCCTCCGACCATGAAACTCCTAAGAGCCGAGACTCCCTTTCCTTCTTCATTCAGTATCTGACCCGAAAGTGTGGCTGGTTAGTGTGCGCTCCTCATGAATATGAGCAGTGACTACGTCGTACCCACCATTTTTATGTGTTGGTTGTGCATGCACGTGCAGCGCGGGATGGTGGATTGTGGCCTGTGGGAAAATACTCCTCCTCTGTCACACTCATCATCACAACCAATGACCAGGCGGGCAAAAAGACTTCGATAGCCCGCGTGTGTAGACTTGATCTTATTTTAGTGCCATAATAGATAGTACCTATAAAGAATCAGTATTAGTATTAAAATTAGCAAACAAGACAAGCAAAACCACAGAAAATAAATAAAAGAGTTAAGATGTGATGACATTTCTATAAAAACAGTGAAACATAATGGACCAGGTGACGGCTCGTCGTGAGTACAATGAACCATCATGGGGTAGGTCGTGTATTACTTAAAATATGTTTATGTGGAGAACCCTTAAGAAAAGTCTCTGACAATTATGACGGTATATAAAGGACGGACCCTCATAGGTATGACGATCCGTCGTAGGTTTCCGTCAGAGGACAGTTGAAAAAAAATATGGAGACCTTTAGGAGAGGGGTCTCTGACCGTCAAAACGGTTATACAGGATGGACCATCGAGGGTATGACAGTCCGTCGTAGTTGTCCGTAATAGGACACTTGGAAAAAGGATAGAGACCCTTGAGAGAGGGGTCATTGACCGTCATAACGGTTATGCAGGATGGACCGTTGACGGTATGATAGTCAATCGTAGATGTCCATTGGAGGAAACTTAGAAAAGGTGAGAGACCCTTAGGAATAGGGTGTATGACAACCAGAACGGTTGTGCAGTACGAACCATCGTGGAACGAGCTGTCCCTTCATATGTGCACCCGTTGGTGGACAACTTGGGGAGAATAGGACATTGGGTTTTAGGGATTTTGGAAATGGCCCCCCTGACGGTCCCATCGTGGGTACGACTCCGTCATCTGGATCCTCGTTCTGTCATTTCAGTGAAAGAACTGGTGATGCCCCATTCATCCCTATTACCAATGGATTTCTTATGTTTTTAACCTCAATTGTATGACCCACATCCTATTAAATTATCATGCTAAAGCACCTATTTCTAGAGTTTTAACACGGCATTTTTGAGGAATCTCAACCTAGGCCATAAATTTGTATTGAAGAAAATGAAAACATGTCAAGAAACTAGGCTAGTACTAATTGATAAAAAAATGCAAACTAAATGGCTTAAAATCAGAGACACATTACCTGAGAAATTATGGAAAAATAGGCCGAGGATGGTACTTGGTGATCAAGTAAATAACCGCAATGGCGGCGACTCCGACTAGTATATAGTAAATTTTAGTGATGGAATTTTGGAGAATGATCTTTTGTAAGAGAGGGGGAGTTATGAACTATGTTTGAAAATGGGGGAAATGGGAGAAAGAGGGTGGGGAATGAAGGGGTGGGAGTTTAATGTTAATTTTTTAAAAATAAACAGCCTGGTCGGGTCGTGTACGCGTTATTAATGACGCGACTTGTCCCCACCGACGTTCCGTAGAACTTTTGATTATCCCTTTCATTGTTCCGTCAGCATGTGCCCTAAGTTTTTGAAAAATCCCATAAAGAGTACCGTGGAATGACAGATTCATGCGAACGGTCCGTCACAGGCACAACCGTCCGTCGATGTAATCCATCAGTGACTGCGGAAAAGTTATTTTCCCTGCAGAAGTTCCTGGTGAGGTGCTGGCAAATTTACAATCCATTAGTAGAAATCTACTTATAACTTAAAAGAAAAAAAACTATAAGTATTGGGTTGCTCCCACAAGCGCCTGAATTTAGCGTCGCGGCACGAGTGAGGACACTTGATTACTATATCCTTATCAAGATTGTAATGCCCTCTATCACTTCATTTTTTTTCACCGATGCATATGCCCCAAAATAGAGTGTTATTTTCGTGTCTCCATTAACCTTACCGCACCCCCACCTTGGTTTCTGAACTCAAGTTGCTCATGGGAATACTTGGGTAATCAGTATGGCCCCACGCCATTTGGGCTTGAGTTTTCCCGAAGCAAACGCAACCTAGAACTGTCAAAAATCACCAAATCCCCCCAACCATACCTCTCAGTTTTCACTTTTTATTCATTATCCTTCTTCAGCAATTGTTTATAAAACACCGCCATTTTATACCAAATCCTCTGTCTTTTTCACTATCTCGAGAAAGGGTGGTGGTCTAGGCATGGGAATTAACCTTTATAGGGAGTTCTGTCATCTTTTCCAGTGCTTCTTCTGCTTCCACCACTTACCTTCTACCACCTTATCATTATCCTTTCTCACCTTTCCTTATTAGCCGGCATAGGTGTGTCAATGGTTTGCTTTACCACCCTAGTAGTGATTGCCAGACTTGTGCATCATTTTTTAGATTTTGGACAGTGTTGCCTAGGAAGAGTTCTCGGTTTCCGTGTGGTTCACAGTCGCAGATATTGGCATTTGAAACTCGATCTGCCTTATCGATAATTGCATGTGTATCAACTTTTTTTCCCAATACCCGCACATCCTCCTTAAATCTTTAATGTACTCATCACTAGAATCGAATTCCTCAGCATTTGTGTAACATATCCTCAACTCGCGCCATACTATATCCACCATCCCTAGAAGTACCTGTACGATCTTAAGGAGGACATAGGGCCCATTCCGATCATTTCTATACCTTAGTTACCCTTGTTTGAGTTTGTCGCGGTTGTAGTTTTCCATCCTCGGACATAATGAAATGACCCTCAACGGTAAGTTACCATAGATCCGCCATGGTCCCTTTTTACCTTGGCGCCAATTATCCTGATTTGAGCCTTGGTCACCGGTGGGAAACCCCCGGCTTGCAATTTAATTAATGGCATAGTAATCCTCCGCATAATAACATTCATCCTTAGGTGTGTGGTTAGACAAGTATTTAACTACATTTAAGCTTTTTCTGCACCCGTTGATATGTTTTGTTTAATACCACCCAAGCTCGTTTCATCTAAGCATTCTCCACGAATCTCACTTTGGCTGGGTTGTGAGTACTGCACTGGAAGTATTTCTCCTGGTAATGTGACCTTCTAGACTCTAGCTCAAGCTTTATTCATCCTGGGATTTGTCCTATTTTCATGTCAATCTTAGTATAAGGACACTCCTCATAAGTCCCCCTGCTATAGGTTCCCAACACCAGCGGTATTGTTATCATCCTTTTCCTTTCCTCTATATAAGTAATCGTTCACTGACTCATCATCTATACGGTGATTTGGGACGTCTATTAAAAACGAGGTGAATCTATCCTTAAGAACTCTAATGAACTTCCTGGTAGTTGCCACAAAAGTTGTTCACTCTATCTTTTGGTGGTGGTATAGTGTCTTGGAGACCGGTAAGTAGCGTGCTCAAGAAAAACGTACTTAGTTGATTCCAAGTGAAATTGAGTGAAGGGAGCTTAGTGAACCCTATGCACCTCTCCCGCCGTGACATAGGAAACACGCTGAGACTTATTTACATCCAAGTCCAAGTCAGGCCTCCCTATCAACTTTTACCACACTGTGCTACCTTAACTCTATGGTTCAGTGTGGATCCTCAAAGGTAGCCCTGAAACAAAAACCTCTTGCAGTGAGCATTTGCATCAGGAATACTACAGTTACCACAAAGGTGTGAGCCTGGTCCGTAGAGGGGGCAAGACAAGTTGCCCTCAGAGTCTGCTATATTGTGTCATAGCTCTGTTAAAAGTACTCATGGGGCCGTGGGAGCGGGATTTTGTCCTTCTATTGTCGTGTTCACCCGGAGCATCGGGTAACTACGGACCATGAACATCAACCAGAGCTGAATGTTTCTGGTAGATCATCATCCTTACTCTCCCAAGTTTTATTCATGTTGCGTAGTTACGCTCTAATTCGTGATCTTAGAGATCAGGGTTCTGTTCCTCTCTGTGTATTTTGCATACAAGGAAGAAATGGATAAAACACAGTAAAAAATCAAAGAAAAGATGACTAAACTATTAGTAATAAGCTTAATTATCTAAAAAGCTACATTCCCCCGGTAGAAACGGCGCCAAAATATGTACGCTCAAACATACTTCTCAAATAAGAAGTAAAGCGGTTGTGTCAATTAATAACCCAACGAATGAATTTTGGGATCAGTCCAAAGGAAAATAGTTTTATACTTAACTTCAATCTATTATTAACATTGTTCCTTCAACTAATTAGTTCCTTGGAAATAAAAATGATAAAAGGGGGGTTTTCTATTTTTAAATAACTGAAATAACTAGCAAACTTAAAGGAGACAACTACAGCCTCACAATGTTGGAGTTTATCAATTAATCAAAGTAACTCGGGTTTACGTGTTTTTTGCGCCACCAGGTTTTCAAATTTGATAATTCTAACTATACACTCTTTTCCTAGTATTTTGCATGCAAAGTTATAACTTATGTATTTCTAAAGCCCTGGTCCTGCATCTAGAAAATTTCACTCCGCACCTTGGTCCAACTACTTGTGGGTTGTCTATACAAACCCTTACCTTAACATCAATTAAGCATCATCTGCGATTTTGACTAAGTTATTACCTCATACCAATCATCTAGCCTTTGATGTATACACAAAAAATATGTTTGATAAAAAACTTTTCCTATTATCTCCTTCTTAGCCGGCAAGTAGGATTAAGGCGAGTTTTCTAACGTTGGGCCATCTGTTAAAAAGCTTTAAGAGAAAGAATTTTAAATACATGCAAGACAACTATTCCTAGAATTGTTATTTTTTGTTAGGTTTTACCTCACTATTCCCGTATGTTCCCACACCCTATTATGTAGTTTAGTTACCCATTAGTCCATATCACAATATTAAATATGTTATATAAGGAATTCAATGTGCACTTACTTGCAAAGAGAAAGAAGACAAATCCAAAAAGTTCACTTGATTAATTAACAAAAGTCACTATCAATCATTTACCAGAGTTTAAAAATATTCAAGAGTTTAACAAAGAGTCTAAAAATAATCCTGAGTCTAACCTCAAAAATGTGGTTTTTCAAAATATTTATAAAAATTAAAAACCTAATTAAATAAGGACTCTATTTGCTGGAAATCTGTCAATACGCTCGCGACGGATCGTGGTGGTCACGATGGACTATCATGGACTCCGTCGTCCCATACTTGTGCACAATTGTCTTCCTGCTGCTCTCTTCATACCCTCGACGCAAACATTAGGATTCGTCACAGGCACAACGGTCCGTCGCAGGTCCTCCGTTCCAAACACTTGAACTCTTGGCATTCGGTACTGGGCTAAACAATCCTGCTCTTCATGACGAACAGCAGGCCAGACCGTCATTGCTAAGACGGTCCGTCCGCGCACTTCCTTAACCCCACACTTGGTCAGACTTCCCCATCTTTCTTCAGTAGCTGCACTATGGTGCCGCCTACGGACCATCCCGGGCACGACGAACCGTCACAAGCTCCAGAGGTTGTACTTTTCTGTATTTCTCGCTCAAAAACCTCCGCATTCACCTTTTAGACAGATATCTTGCAAATAAAAAGAAACTTACATAAAAATTAGTACAAAAAGGCTTTTGGGAACAGTAAACTTAAGATAAAAAACATTAAAAATACCGTGAAACCACGGTATATCAATTCCCACACACCTCAACCTTTTATTTTTGTTTTATATTTTCCTTAAATCTGACTGAGAGGTGGTGGGTTTAAATCCCACTCCTCCCATTTTTTCTTTTTTTTTCTTTTTGTACTTCATTTTTGGTTGAGGTCACTGGTTTGGATCCCCCTGGCCACACTCTTTTTAATTTACTTTATTTCTATGACTTTTAAAATGGTGAGGTAACGGGTTCGATCCTCAATGACCTTACTTATTTTTAAATTTACTATTCATAACATACTAAACCACTTAGCTTGATCTAAACTAACCATTATATAGCTTGAAATTATATACGTTTTCTAGCCTCCTTTTCTCACCACTTACACGTTGTTCCTTAGAATAATTATTGATTCAGTAGTACATCTTTGGTGCATTTTGGGGTCATGGATTTCATTAGCTATCGTTTTCTGACTCAAGCAGCCACATTATACTTCATATATGAACATACGATTTAATACAATTTGTGCACGTGAAATACAATCACTAAAACAAGTCATTTTCAATGTTTCAATCCGTTTTCAAAGTCACAGGCTCACATTGCAACACACGTAAACACAGAATGTTGAAAACAATGTTATCAATTCGACGATTCCAACAAACAATTCCATGACATATTCATCAGCGAAAACACATTACATGCTTAATATCTACCAGCAGATATACCACCCAACAACCCATCGATGGGACTAGTGACTCTGGACATGCAATGGTGAAAATACCCCTAGTTTTTCATATAGACATCGCTTGAATACTAGGGTCCTCTAGAGAAAGGGCCAAGAGTAAGAAACCCCCGTACTTTTATGTAGTACACACTTTGACTTTCTGCACCAAAACCTTTTCAACAAATACGTCCAAATCCCCCACTTCAATACCAAATCACGAAATAATCCTCCCTTCGCCTAACGTTTTGATTGGTTTATTGTTCTTATATTTGGTGGTGTTCTTCAAGTGTGCAAGCTTTAGTAATTTTTATGCTTTTCCTATTTTTTGTTTGGCAAGAAACTGAAAAAGAAGAGAGAATGGTCATGAAGGTGATATTTGACGTTACAACGTATGAAATTGAAAGGTATTGGGCTTAGGGTTAGACTTAGTCAAACTAGGACTCCTTTCATCCTTCAAAAACAATGTGAATTTTTCCTTTTTCTTAAATCAGCTATAATATTACCTAATTAAAATCATTTCCACTTAAATAAAACAATTAAATCAATTGGGTTTTTCACCTAGGTTCTAACCCGGGTGGAGCAAGACTTCACTAAAAGGCCAATTATAGGCCCTCTCTCCCCAAAATGCCCCTCCACTTTATGAATTAAATAATTAATTACATATTTAGGTTAATTACGATACTACCCTTAGCATGGAAAAGACCATTTTACCCCAAGACCCCCCAAACTTAAGATTTTCCTTTTTTAAGTCCAATAAAGACTCATCCTGGTAAATCTTCATATTCAGGAGCCCTACATGGTTGGACCCAACCTTTCCTAGCTCAACTAACTCCCCAACTTTGTTGTCTTTGCTGTCGAAAGGGTTCAGAAGTCTGGTTCTACGCGCATCAATACGTGTGAACCCGATCTAATCGTAAGCATTCTGCACACATTAAGCATTACTTAGCATATCCATTTTAGGGTTGTTACATTATCCCCCTCCCTAGGAACATTCGTCCCCGAATGACACTACTAACTATCTAGCGTAGTGCCAGTTAGATCATAACATAGTTACTGTACACAATCAATGCCTTAAGAGTAGGAAGTATAACCTTAATGGCTGAATAGATGGGGGTCGCAGGATCTCATATCGGCCTCGGCCTTCCACGTAGAACCCTCAACAAGATGATTCCTCCACAATAGCTTCACTGCGGCAATTTTCTTCTTCTTTAGCCGCTTGATGTGTCTACATAAAATCTCAACAAGTACCTTCTCATAAGACAAGTCTTCATCGACCCCCAAACCTTGAAAAGGTAAGATCGATGTAAGATCACCTAGGAACTTCTTTCACATAGAGACATGAAAGACTGGATGAACATAAGCTAGCTCCTTAGGCAATGCCAACCTATAGGCCACCTCACCCACACACTGTAGGATCTCATACGTCTCACCATACCTCGGACTCAACTTCCCCTTCCAGCCAAACCTCATCACCCCCTTCATATGTGATATCTTTAAATAGACTTGGTCAGCCACATCAAACTCTAAGGGCTATTTTCTATTGTCTGCATAAGACTTTTACCAACTGTAGGAAGTAGCTAACTTGTGCGTAATTTCCCTAAGCTTCTCTAAGGCCTCATGAATGATCTCTAGACCCAAGATGGATGACTCTCCAACCTCGAACAACCCAACTGGAGACCTATATCTCCTACCATATAGTACCTCAAACGGTACCATCCCAATGCTGGAGTGATAGTTGTTATTATACGAGAACTTTATCAAAGGCAGATGGTCGTCCCAACTACCCCTGAAATCAATAACACACACCCTTAACACGTCCTCAAATGTCTGAATGGTGAACTCTTCCTTCCCATTATTCTGATGATGAAAGGCAGTACTAAGCTTCATCTGTGTGCCTAAGCTTTCCTGGAAGGATCTCCAGAAATGTGAAGTGAATTGAGCTCGTCTATCTGAAATGATAGACAAACAAATCCCATGCCATCTCACAATCCAATCAATGTAGAGTCTCGCATAGTCCTCAGCTCTGTAAGTGGACTTCACAGGGATGAAGTGGGCAGACTTAGTCATCGTGTCCACAATACCCATATGGAGTCATGTTGTCTCCTAGTCTTCAGAAGACCAACCACGAAGTCCATAATAATGTCCTCCCATTTCCATGTCGGACCTCAATAATCTGAGTAAGACCGCTAGGCTTAAGATGTTCTGCCTTAACCTGTTGACAATTAGGACACTTGGCCATATATTCTGCAATGTACTTCTTCATTCATGGTCCTCTGCAATGATCTTGGTCCTCAAATCATCCACATCTGGTACACACAGCCTGTCCTAGTACCTAAGTGTGACGTTATCTACCAAAGCAAATGACTCATTCATCTTAACAAACATTGAGTCCTTCAGCTCAATCAACACAGGATGAAGTTGCTGACCCTCATTGACTTCAGCTACTAAGGATGACTCAGAAATAGGATGAACTGAAACACCCCCACTAGTAGAGTAAACTAACCGCACACCCACTCTGTCCAGTCTGTGTATATCTTTCACCAGGTCTTTCTTCGTCTCCTCCACGTGTTTTGGTACGTTCCCATGCTCATCCTACTCCCAAAGCATCAACTACACATTAAGCCTTCACTGGATGGTAGTGGACCCATTCATGTCATAAGTCCTTCATAGCTCCCAAGCCATCTTCGCTGACATAGATTCAACTCCCTCTGTGTGAACACGTACTTTAGACTTTTATGGTCTATGAACACATCCACATGCACTCCATACAAGTAGTGTCTCCACAATTTCTGTGCAAACACTACAAGTTCAAACTCTAGGTCATGAGTGGGATAATTCTTTCATAAACTTTGAGTTGTATGGACGAATAATGTATAACTTTAACCATGTTGTATAAAAACACAACCCAAACCAACCCTAGATTCATCACAATAAACAGTGTAATTCTAACCACACTTAGGCAAAGTAAGAACCGAGACTAAAGTGATTTTGTCCTTGAGTTCCTGGAAACTCTTTTCACAAGTCTCCGTCCATTCAAACTTGGCCTTCTTATTAGTCAAAGCTGTATGTGAGGCATAATTTTGATGTTGTCTAAGTACCTGCAAGGTAAGTATCAAATGATGTTCATGCTCTTCCTTGGTGTTAGAGTGGATGAGAATGTCATCAATGAATCCTATGACGAAAGAGTCAAGGTATTAACGGAAGACCCTATTCATGAGATTCACAAATGCAGTAGGTTCAAGAGACCAAATCACATAACTAGGAACTCATAGTGACCATAATGGGTATGAAAGGGTGTCTTTGGGATGTCTCCATCCCTAAACCTGAACTGATGGTACCCTCAACGAAGATCAATCTATTAGACGAAACTAGACCCTTGGAGTTTGTTGAACAAGTCATCTATTCTGGGAAGTGGATACTTTTTCTTGGTGGTGGATTTTTTGAGCTTTCGATAATCGATACACATTCTAAGGGTTCCATATTTCTTTTTCACAAACAACACTGAAGTGCCCCAAGGGGATATGCTCGGCTGAATGGAAACCTTATCAGTGAGATCTTTTAACTACAGCTTCAACTCTTTAAGTTCAGTTGGAGCCATTTTGTAAGGAGGAATTGAAATTGGTTTAGTATCAGGTTCTAAGTCGATACATAAGTCAATCTCTCGAGGGGGAGGAACTCCATGCAAATCATTAGGAAATGCATTTTGGTTTTCATTCACTACAGTAACTAAGTCTATGGAAGGAATGCCATGCTCTAAATCATTAACACTCACAAGATGACACAATAACCCCTTGGACATCATTTTCTTGGCCTTAAGATTCTAAATCAAGGGATTATGACGACTCGAGTTGTATCCCTCCCAAACTAGATATTCTTCTTTAGGGAAATGAAATCTCACAACCCTACGACGACAATCAATACAAGAATAACAACTATGAATCCAGTCAATGCCAAGAATAACATAAAAATCATGCATTGGTAACTTAACCATGTTTGCACACATAGTCTTACTACATATAACTATTGGGCAATCCTTGTATACTCTATTAGTTCTTACATTTTCTCTGAAAGGTGTACTAACCACTATAGGATCTGGCAGAACTTCAAGAAATATCTCAAAAGTGAGAGCAAGTAAAGGAGTTACAAAGGAAAGTGTAGACCCTGGATCAAGTAAAGCATAAACAGATGTTGAGAGTACTTGGAACATACCTGTGACCAAATCAGCGGACTTCTTTTGATCCTCCCTGCCCTTAAGGGCGCAGAACCTGTTCCTCTTAAGAGGCTTGGCTGCTGCTACATAATGTGGATTAGGCCTAGATTGAGTATTACCTCCAACCTGACCTCTCTTCTGTGGGAAGTCCTTAACCATGTGCCTCCTCTAAGTTTTGTACTTATCTGAAAGTTAGAGTTCCCGGAACTCTGTTTCCCTTTATTAAATTTGGGTTGTTCACTGACGCCAAAGTTGTTCCCGTTGCCCCCATTTCTAAGAACTTCCTGATCATGAGGCTTAGGACTACTAGCATCATGGACACCCATCTTCTTCTGGTTGTCCTCCACCTGCTGGACATGCACCGTTAACCTGGAGAGGTCCATGTTATCGTGGAGCATCGCAGCCCGACACTCCTCCTCCAGATCTCTGGTGATTACTATGATGAACCTACTCATATCATCCTTACTGTTAGAGACAAGGGAAGTAGCATACTTAGATAGTTTAACAAAATTCAGGGAATACTCCCCGACTGTCATTGATCCCTGCTAAAGGTTGATAAACTCCTCAACCTTGGGCTCACTCATCTCCCAGGGGAAGAATCTCTCCAAGAAGAATGTTTTAAAAAGCTCCAAAATGACCGGAACTCCGCCCAACTAATGGGGATCTTCTGAAGTATTGGACTGTACGAAAATAAGAGGATTCATCCTTGTGAAGTCTCGTTTGGCTATCAGCCATGCTACGAACTGGTGGGTTTTCCCTTTGAACATTTTGTCGGTTGACCTAGTCTGTCATGGCCAGGTCCTGCATAGTGATGGCTAGTACCATCTAGGCCAGAGATTCCAGCACCTCCACATCAGTAAACCCAGCAAGGTTAACTGGCATAGACACTCCTTCAACTGGAGCCTGGGATGGAACCTGATTTTCCCCAACAGTTGCTTCTCCTCTCCTCTTACCAATGGTTCTCCTAGTATTCATTCTCTTAAAACAACAAGGATTAATGTTAGAAACGCTCATAACATCAAGAAATCAGACATTAGGAAAAGGCACGTTAAGATAAAAGAAGGGATATTTTCCTACACATCATGTAGTCTCTAATCCAGGATAATGGTGCACTTCACTACCATGACTTAGAAACTACTCAATGTGGTTGATGTGAACTTAATATCCTCGGAATTTAACCTCGTGCTCTGATACAAAATTTTTCACGATTAGAATCTATACCCCAGACGAGACCAACGTCGTTGACCTCTCGGAGGTCGCAGACAAGCCTACATACATCATATTTCTTCTTCTAGGTTAATTTTAGCGAAAAATTTAAAATTTTTGTTTTCTTATTTCAGCGAAAAATATTATACTTAACATCTTAGGCGTTCACAAATCAACCATTTAATATAGAGCTAGTCAAATGAAAGAAGCAGTTCATAATTGCATTAAACATATTTTTGCCAAAACGGCACCAATACAACGTCTAAAATGAAATGGGAATAAAACATTAGTGGAACATTCTCCACTAGATAAAGAATACATCTAATCTAGATAATAATGTTCTATATGCTTGAAAACATGAGGGCCTACCAAGTGCGGATATAGGCTCCATGTCTGGACAGCTGCAACGTCGTACCGTAAGCTCTAATGTTCACCTATGCCTGCACCGAAAAGTAGATATTGTATGGGATTAGTAAACAGTTGTACTAATTATGGGTATATGAAAGAACACACCAAGGACATGCATTAGTAAGAATAGCTCTTCCCTAATAACATGATTTATGGAAAGCCAAGTCAATAGACTTGAAAAATTTGGATTAGAAAAGTTAGTGGACCTGCCAAATTTGGATTAGAAAAGTCATGCCATGATACTATGTCGAAGCTGTAAGTGATTCGAATCTTCCTAAGAATATGTGGTACAATACTTATGCATCTTGTAAGTGTGCGAAGATCTTGTTTTCGATCTATGTAGGCAACATTATTTTTTAAAATTTATTCATGTATGACTTATGTATCAATACGGAATTTTGGCAAGGGAACTCGATTTCGAATCCATTGGACAACACTTAAATTATTTCTTTTGGTTTGATCCACACGGCTTGAGGACCTTAGATCGAGCCCCAATGCCTTAATTTTATTTTTCCTTTATTTCTCTCTTCATTTTTTGTTCATTCGGACAAAGAGATGTGGGATTGAACCCTGACAACGTCATTTCATTTTATTTTCTTTTATTTAATTTCTCTCCTTCTTGGCCGAGACGGTGTGGGTTAGAACCCCCACATGCCCACTTTAATTTTTCTTCTTAAATTCCCTTCATTCTGCCTAAAGGTCGTGGGTTCGATTCCTAAAAGCCTCAACCCTTTATTTTTCTTTTCAATTTTCCTTAAATCTAACTGAGAGGTGGTGGGTTCGAATCCCACTCCTCTCACTTCTTATTTTTTTCTTTTTGTACTTAATTTTTGACCGAGGTCACTGGTTTGAATCCCCTCCGGCACACTCTTTTTAATATAAATTATTTCTATGACTTTTAACATGCTGAAGTCACGGATTCGATCCTCTATGATCTCACTTATTTTAATTTATTATTCATAACATACTAAACCACTTAGCGTGATCGAAACTCATCAACATATAGCTTGATATTATGTACGTTTTCCAGCATCCTTTTCATCAACATTACACATTAGTTCTTAGGATAATACATGGATCATGTAGTACATTTTTGTGTGCATTTTCATTGATTCATTTAGCTAATAGTTTCCGCTCAAATCAGCCACATTATACTTCATATGAACATCAGGATTTATACAAGTTTGTGCATGTAAAATACAACCATAAAATAAGTCATTTTGATGCTTCAATCCGTGTTCAAAGTCACGGATACACATTTCACACACATAAACACATAATTTCGAAAAACATAGGTTACCATTCGTACGATTACAAACACATATTCATGGACATATTCATCACCAAAACACATTACATGCCTAATATCTACCAACAGAAATTCCAACCTTCAACAATCTATAAGAGCTAGTAACAGGGACATGCAACGGGGAAACAATCCTAGTTTTCAGATTAGAATCGATTGAATCTTAGGGGTCTCTTGGGAAAGGGACCAGTAGTAAGAAAACCTATACCTTTTATGAAGTTCAAACCTTTACTTTCTTCCAAAAACTTTCTCCAAAAAAACACGTCTAAATCCCCTCAACTTCAACATCAAATCGACAGAATAATCCTCCCTTTCGCCTAACATTTTTTATTAGCTTGTTTTTCTTATATTTTCGTGTAAGTTCATCAAGTGTGAAGAACTTTATTAATTTTTCTGCCTTACTATTTTTGCTTGGAAAAGAAACGTGAAAAAGAAGAGAGAATGAACGTGAAGGTGATATATTGACGTGAGAGAGTGAAAAGTGTAAGGTAGTTTAGGCTTAGGCAAGGACATAGTCAAACTAGGACTCTTTCAACCCTTTAAAAAAATCTGATTTTCCTTTTTGTTAAATGAGCTAATAAATATTACTTAATTATGTTAATATACAAATTTAAATGAAAACAATTAAAATCATTGCTTCAACCTAGGTTCGAACCTGGGTGGAGCAAGACTTTACTCAAAGGCAAATTTTTGGCCCTATCTCTCCAAAATGCCCCTCCACTTTATTAATTTAATAATTAATTACATATTTACGGTAATTACGATACTAATCTTAGCCTAGAAAAAGACAATTTTACCCCTAGACCCTCCAAACTTAAGATTTCCCCTTTTTAAGTCCGGTAAAGACTCATCCGGGTATATCTTACTATTAGGGAGACCTACATGAATGGACCAAACAATTCCTATCTCAAATAACTCCCCAAGTTAGTTGGCTTGGCTGTCGTAAGGGTTCGGAGGTCTAGTTCTACGCGCATCAATTCGTGTGAACCCGGTCTAATCATAGGCATTCTAGACAAATTAAGCATTACTTAGCCTATCCATTTTTAGGGTTGTTACAATCTAAAATGTACACAACCACGAATTAGCAGGGAAACTATTTAGAGATAAACTGTAACACACGAAAAAAGAATATGAAAGAAGGGAGAAATTCCTAAATGTTATACTGATGACTAAGATGATACTGACACGACTTCATAGAATCCCTCAAACTATTGAACTCTATGCTTCTATATCAAGTTTGTCATAGCCCGAACCTACACCCTTAATGTCGCTGGCTTCAAATAACCATTGTTGGCCTTGAGCGAATGCTTGTCCTAGCATATTTAACTCAAGCGGAAGAATTAACTCAATAAATAGCAAGAATCATTATCACAAGAATATCTTAAAATAAATTGTCTTTGCCTAAGCTACACTTAAATCTCAAATTAAATATATCTGAAATAAAATATACTCAGCTGAACTCTCTGACTATCAGTCTATGAAGCCTCTAAAAATATTATAATGAATGTTAGGACAAACCCCACAACATTCTATAAATGAAAAGAGTAGAAAGCAATAACACGATTCCATTAGAATTAATGGAGGCTCACCAACTGACTTTGAGTTGCTCACTAGATCAAGTGTTCGCTGCAAGTTGATACTACTTACCTGCTCTAAATCATAATACTATGCAGGCCAAGTGGCATCAGTGTATTGAATGTCCGAGTATGCAAGTTGGAATGCTAACAACACTCAAACTTGAAATGAAGTAAGAACAAACATTTACCTTGGCCCTACTCAACTCATGGATAACTGCTCATTTCATATAAAGCAATTTAAAAGTAATGTGCAATATAAAAAAGACTGTCTGATACATGTTGAAATCTTTAAATGTATGCACGATACAATTAACGGTAACATGTATATAAAAATACAAGTAAACTAATGTATATAAGAATACAATAAATTATGTGGGATTTTTTCTAACCGAAAACCATCACTTTTAGAGATAAAGTGATAATACAATAATCTACCACACGCTGCCACCGCATCATATACCTTGCCAAAGGTTTAAGACATGAACTGCCTAATGGATCCACTAGTCTATTATGAAAAGTGTTCATCTAAAAAGTATGAACCTTTTCTACCCATGGTGTCTACATGGTTTATGGGGTCTGTGAATTGTAAGAACTCTCCCCCATATCGATGTTCAATACTACTAAAAAATATGTTGGCTCTTATGTTTTAGAACATGTTGGTTCAGCGGTTTGAGATTAGTGATCAAAATACTTAGATCAACGCTATCTTGGAAATCATAGTTTCCCTGTTTGCTTCTTTTCGAAAGTTATAGTTCTTTTCTGAAACTTTCCCTAAGGCTCTTTGGAAATAAAAGTTTCCTTTCTAATTAAATGTTAAAACATTTTAAGTCTCTTTGAGAATACATAGTCCCCTTATATCTTTGAAGAAAAGAACTTCAATTTCCTCTTTACTTAGCTTGAAACTTGATCTTTAAAACAAAGTTAAAATGTTTAAATAGGATTCTTGAAAACCTTTAAAAACTTTACCTTGCCTTACTTCTTGACTTTCGACATGACTGTTAACTTCTTTGACTTTGATCTTAACTTTCCTTGAATTTGACTATGAATTCAAGAACCATGATATTATGTTTATGGATGATTTCCTGATTTTAATATGTACTTTAGAGTGTTTGAATCAACCATGAATTATATATACATTAGTAAGGAACTCGTACGAAAAGATGGGGAAACAATGGGATCTCCAGGTGATGCTGGCTCTATGAGAGGCGCAGAGCGCCAAATCCTAATAGACAGAGACTGTCTTGAGGGGATTTGGCTGGGATGACACGCCAGTACCTTTCAGACAAAGGCTGCCTTGAGGGGATCTTGAAGGAGCGGCACCCGAGGGCTTGTCAGGAGGGATTTCTTAGTTTTCTTCTCCAATTTTCAATTCTAAGGCTTATAAAATCCCATAATCTCACACAAATACATAGGATAACTAAAATACTCAATATCCAATAGTTTAGACTCGTAAAGCAGCCCAGAAACAGGAATCAAACACCGAAAGGTATACTACAACTCAACCAATAATAATTCAATGGATTTTCATCAAAACTTCAATGTCAATCATTTAATACACTCTAATTACGATGAATTAAAAATATTTTTGTATGGGTTGAAGAATCGATCATAGAAAGATCTCACTTACCTTAAAGGGATCACTCCCGATGAAACTCACTCAACGATTTTGGCGCAATCTTTGTATTTTTTCCTTTCTCCTTGTTCTCTTCTCTTTTCTCCCAATCCCTAAGCGTATTCAATCTCCTAAAAATGGACTTAAGGAATAATTATATCCTTATAAAACATTAAAACAAATTAGGAAATAGTAGGGTGAAAAGACCACTTTACCCTTTATAAAATCCGGATTGGATTTTTCTCAATTTAACAACCTAACTTTCAATAGGCATATCTCCCTATTCTATATTGAAAATGAAGAAACTCGGCGGTGTTGGAAATATATTTTCAAGGTATTTCCAACCATATGAAGAACTGGATCTAACATGCTAAGTTAGAAGTTATGACTATTTGAAATTGACTAAAAACATAGTTTTATACTTAAATTTTTTTCTATATTTCTTGTATTCTTTCCAAAAATAACTATTCTTAGTTTCTTTGTTTAATCCTAGCTATTTCGATTTACGTAATGTTACAGAAAGTCCACTAAATGATATAATTGAAGAATGTTGACTCTCAAGTTCTTAATGTTATATGCATGATATACTTGGGTTATTTGCCTTTGTCATGGCTTCTATATTGTTATGGATCTTATACATATATATGGCGTAAAGGTGAAAATGGATGAATAGTAAGTTCATTTTTGCTAACCTTGATGTGGTACCGTAGTGTGGATTTTTGTATGTAAGGCTATCCATGAATTTCAGAAGGTATAGCATGAGGGTTACTTGAGGTTAAGGTCTAAGGTCCATGTAATGGTTTACATGGAATATTGTCTAAATGTAATGTTATGACTGTATGATGATTATAATTTCCTTGTATGTCTCTTATGTTATTGTTCATGGTATTTACATGGAATATTGTGTAAATGTGATATTATGTGTGTATGATGATTATAATTTCCTTGTATCTCTCTTATGCCATTGTTCATGGTATTTCAAAAAGTGGCATAATGCATGGTTTTAAACAAAAATGTCCCTTTCAACGAATATTTTTGCATGGTCATCATAGTTAGTACATTTTTGTGTGACAACCCATATTTCTCTTAATTTTACTACATGATTGATTCCGGGAAGTGATTGCTCCAAGATAGATTGAAGTGGTTGGATTGCTATTCCACCAAGGAAAGACTGGTACATGAATAAATTTCGTGGAAAAGCGAATTTTGGAAGTTTATTTACTTTTGTTCATATAATAGACATTCCTAGTCTTTTCGATTGTAAAGGGTCATGTCACCACTTTAGTTCAAGTAGATTATTAGCATGCCCATGTGAGACATAGACTTTCGCTGGGTATTTTTAATGATTTTAATGAAGTATTTTGAAAGTTTGGATCGAAATGAGTTTTAATTGCACACTATTTTTCATATATAAAATGTTATGAATGTTATGAGGCTTGTGTGAGACCGTTTAGGTCTAGTACGCCGTGTAAAATCCGGGGCCTAGACTTGGTTTGTGACAATAACATTATACTATTCAAATGCATTATTTCTAGTTAGCGAGTGATGCTTTGGGTTCGAGCCTTAAATGTTATCAATGTGGTTTTGAGGAATAGTTGACTTCTTCGGTACTTGGATTTGAGTATATTAATCCTATAGTCTTATATATTTTGAGTACCTTCTAGGCTTATGGAGGTCCATTTGGGTGTTATTTAAAGTTGCTCATGATTGTATATTTTAGGCTTATGGGGTCTAGTTAGGTTTAGTTTAGATGTACTTAGATTTACTTTTATACTCGGGTTCCTTCTTTATTTCCCATGCATACCTACCTTTGTTATATATATAGACCTACAATGCCTTCTGAGTAACTTTCTTAGGTACTTATGTTGCACTATGCATCTTTTTTGTGGTGCAAGTCGTAGTATCTCTACCATCTATGATCATTCCTTCCATCTTTTGTATCTTAATTTTTGATATGTGGGTGACCACTTGGAGTATGTTTCCATCATATATAGCTTTTCTTTTGCTATGCGTTTTGTCTTTGATTATTGTTATTATTATTTTAATTTTAGTTCTTCCCTTATATCTATTACTCACATTCTGGGTACATGTAAGGTTACCTACTTGCGAGTTGTGGTAACTGTTTGTCATGAATCGAGGGATTGGGTAGTCAAAATAAGCTAATGGATAAATTTTTTGTAAAATAATACATATCCTTATTTAATTTACCCTTTTAGATTAGAAATGAAAGGATTGAAGCTTATGAAACGAAACATATCTTTACCTAATTAATTTAATAAAATCATCCACATTCTTATATGAGTTAACTTTTAAAATTAGATAAACTTAAGGACATAAGTGTTTATAAAATCATCATTAACCTTAGCTAATTTACATTTCTAGGATAGATAAATAAATGGAAAAGACTTTATGACAAATCTCATTCTATCCAAACATTCATCAATTAAGAAACTTTTCATATTCTTTTACAATAATGAGTAAACTAGGCAAAGCGTCGTAATAATATACCCCTATATGGTTTAAGGTTTGTTCCAACTTTTCCCCCATTATTAGTGTGTTTAAAATAATTGTTCTGAAGAGTACATTGAATAATTCATTCTTTATTTTAACTGGTCTTATTTACAGGTTAAACAACATACTGACCAAGCATTGTTTAAGACATCTAATATCTATCTATCTATGTAGACTATTTAAAAAGCATGAACTCCCTAACTTGAATGTTAAATTAATGTAATAGCCCCAACTCAAACACCCATTTTAGTAAATTTGTTGTTCTTCAATATTATATAATATTTCTTTATTTATTAATTTATTTTTGTATCGTATTCAAAGCTGACACCTTTTTAATATTGATTGGTAGTGACTTTTAAGAAGGGTAGTAATTTTGTGATAGAGTTGTCACCTTTTGATAAGTTTTGACATTTCCAGAAATATATAACTTTTTTAAGGATTATGACTAACAGATTAGGCACAATACGCACATTTTCATTCTATCCTTCATTGCCTATAAATATGGTGGTTTTCTCATACTTTGGATTTTGTATATTTTCTATTCTTCATCTTTACACGAGGAAGATTGTGATAGTAGTTCAATTATGCAAATACAATACTTTATGCGAAAAAATTAAATAGATCAACAAATACTGATGCAACAAGGAGAATGGAATAACTCAACTTCAAATGAGAAGGGTATCTAGATAAATAATATTTAATCATTTTCATAAAGATAAATATGTTTTTGTAACAACTTCTACTTACCATGAAGTTTAATAATTTTTTGTTGCACAAACTACAACTTGGTGTTCAAGTTGTGAAAACTCTCAGATTGTTAAAGAAAAATGATTTGATCAACCACTTGTTTGAAGGATCCAAATATGTTTTTTTCATTACCATAATTATATTTTTGCAACATCTTCTACTTGACAATAAGTTCAATGATATTCTTTTGCACAAACTAGAACTTGATGTTCAAATTGTGAAAAGTCTCAAACTGTTGAACAAAAAAGAGTTGATCAAAAACTTGTTTGAAGTGGCTAAACTAGATTTAATAAGTAGTATTCCTCCATTTTCAATTTATTTGTTGTAACTTTAATTATATTCAGTTTAATAAGAATGTTTTTTTCTTGGTTGTTGGGGATGCATCATTAAGACCACAAAATTTAAAGCCATTTTTATATGTTATACATGTATTTAAATTAAAAATCTTTTTTTTATTAGTTAATATTTCATATAAATTTAAATTAGAAAAAAACGATATCTATTTTTTTTATCTGCTATATTAACTTAAAAGAATGAAGTACATAACTTCAATGATGATTTATTATAATACCACCAACTTTAAAAAAACAATTATAATATAACTTATATTAAATATACTTTATTTTATTTACTCATATTAAATTATCTTACATTAAAAAAAGACACCTTATCACAATGAATGATTGTGACAACTCCAAAGAGTAATAACTTTTTCGATGAGTTTTGTCATATTCGATGCTTGTGACTATTCTATAGGGTTGCGACTTCTTTAAAGAGTTGTGACTTTTCTGAAAGATTGTGATTTTTTCAAACAGTTATGACTTTTTCGATGAGTTGTGACCATTTTGAAGGGTTGTGACTTTTCAAAAATGTTGTGACACTTTTTTGATAATTAGAAGAAATTTTTTATGCACTACTATTTGTTGATTATAAATAGAGGGGCTTCCTCAATTATTTAAACTATAATTTTTTGAAGTTTTTTATTGTTCGTCTTCTTCTTAAAACATACAATTTAGTATATCTTCTATATTTTATATATTTACTTATAATATATTATATTGGGAAAATGTACAAGTATTCCCCTAGACTATGGTCGAAATAGAGGCACACCTTAACTAAACAAATGTCCTATTATCCCCTAACTAATTTTTGGTAATTTTGTACACTTTTTTGTCTTACGTGGCATCCAAACATTTTCACGTGCCTCCATTGTGTGGATTCACCGAGTGTGTCACTTAAGGCAAAAGGGGCACAAATTACAAAAAAAAAATTCAGGGGGTAATAGGACCTTAATTTATTTAAGGTGTGTGTCTGAAATTTCGCTCATAGTCAAGGGGGTACTTGTGCATTTTCTCCATTATTTTATATTAAATAAAGACACCATTATACATTAAATGGTTATGATTTTTTAAAAGACTGACTTTTTTAATGAGTTGTGACATTTTCAAATGGTTAGGTGTTTTATGATAGAAAGAATATGCATTCTCATACTACCTTTGTTAACTATGTCTGAAGGGCTTTTTTCTCAATTTTGGATGACATTTTTTTATGCTTTCTATTGGTATAATATTAAAAATTCACGTTTGATTTTCAGACAACAACAATCTTGAAGTTCGATGAAATTTTATCATTCCCTAACATGAATGTTGATTAATACATTACTCAACTAAAAATATTAAATTTTGTTTATTTTTTTATATTATACGTAAATATTTATTTATATTTTATTAGAAGTAAGAACTCTAAAAACACAATTATAATAAATTTATGCATTATGGGGGAGGGAGGAAAAAGTATATTTATGAGGATGTGTAGCTAAAATACTTTAAGTGGAGGAAAAAGTGTATTTAAGAGGATGTGTAGCTACAATAAATTAAAAGTAACTAACTTTCAATAGAATTAATAAGAAAGCTAAGATTCACTATTCATAGGAACTTATAATTAATCATTCATTTTATAATTGTTTACTAAATTTTTAAATTTAATAATATTCACATTATTATTAATGTAATACATGGTTTGATATTCACGTGCAACACACAATTGCCAGAACTAATTTACAAAACACATTCATCAACTATGTACATGTAGTCCCTCTTTAATGGAAAATGAATAGTTTTATGTTATATTCAATCTGTATAATAATATTAAGGATAATAAACAATTGTTGTCATTTTCGATGGATTATATAGCAAGTTCACATTATACATGAGAAACCACACAGTTTTTCACATAGTATTATAGTAATTCAACTGATACGACACTTTTTAGCATGTCTTAAGACAACACCCTAGGCGGAACCGGCACTCGGAGACCATATCTAGCCCACAGGAAACCCTTGTTCTAGCTTACTTACATAGTCGAACACTCAAGCATAAGCGATAACTCAAATAACTTAAAAGTGATACTTATCCAAAATGACAACTCAAGTCTTAATCGTTTACAAGTGAAATAAAAATATCAAAAAAACTAACACTATCTGACTATGAATCCTCTAAAATAAAAAGGGATGTTGGGAAAGGACCCCAATCATCCTAACAACTAAAACTAAAAACAATAATCTAAATGATAAAGATGTCCTTCTGAATAAACGGAGGCTCTCCAACTGACTCTGAGCTGCTCACTATATCAACGATATGCGGAATGCTGATTCTAGTTACTTGTGTCTGCATCGTGATATAATGCACGCTAACTGACATTAGTACGTTGAATGTACGAGTATGACAATTGGAATGCTAAAACAACTTAAGCTTGCAAATAAGTAAGAAGAAACACTTACCTTTGCGCTGTTCAACTCATGAATAACATAACTCAATATCACTAACTTATTTCATTACATAGCAGTTTAAAGACATGTGCAATATAATGAAAAGCAGGTTAAAACATGGTTTTCCACTCTATGTATTCAAAGATACTATTGACTCTAAGATGTATGAAAAAAATAAAAAAAATCTTACGTAAACTCATAATTTTAATAAAAGATATCATGCTTCCTCTAAAATTCTACTTGTGCAATGCATGAATGAAGTCCCATATCCACATTCATACTAAGAAGAACCTGTTAAGGGAACCATGCAACTACTGTGGTGGGAGTTTCTCTAACTGAAAAAAATTACTTAACAATTATAGTGATGACATAGCGTGTTACCTCACCGTACCAAGGACCATCCTAACCTTGCCAGAGTATAGGACCTAAATTCCTAATGGGTCCACTAGTAAATTGTGTAAACTATTCATCTAAAAAGTATGACATTATTCTAACTATGATGGCTATATTGTTTTCATGGAGACTTGAATTGGTATGAAACTCGCATTCCCACATCGATGCTCAATACTAATCCGAAAAATATACTTATCTTGTATGTTTTAAAAAACAATTTTTCCTGTGATTTAAGATTAATTCTCAACAACTTACCTCAAAGGCTAATTTGAAAATCCTTGTTTCCCTGCTTACTTTAATTTATAAAGTTATAAATCTTTTCTATAGCCCTAAGTCTCTTCGAAAAACATAGTTTCTTTACTTGTTTTAATGTGAAAATATTTTAAATCTCTTTGGGTTAGATAGTCCCCCTATACTTTTGAAGAGAAGAACTTCAACTTAACTCTTTTCTCCTTACTATTTACTCTTTACTTTGCTTGAAACTTGAGTCTTGAAACAACTCTACGGGAAATACTTAGTTCCCTTATATTTTATTGAAAAAGAACTTCAACTCTTTACTATTTGCATAATTTGAAATTTAAATCTTAGGGCATACTTAGTTCTCTTATATTTCTTTGAAGGAAGAACTTCAACTCTATACTTTTTACTTAACTTGAAACTTAACACTTAGGTAATACTCAGTTCCCTTATAACTTTTGAGAATTGAACTCAACTCTTTAATATTTACTTAATTTGTAACTTGAGACTTAAAACAAAGTTAACATGTTTATTAAAGAATCTTGGAAATTTTTTTAGAAAAATTGCTTTGACTTTCTTCTTAACTTTTAGACTTGACTTTTATCTTCGTTGACTTTGATCTTACCTTTCCTTGAATTGGATTATGGATTCAATATTCATAATATCATGTTTATGGATGATTTCGTGATGTTTAGATGTATCTTAGAGTGTTGGAATCACTAGGAAACATGGGTACATCACATAGACATTAGTATGATAAATGGGGAATGAATGGGGAGAAATGGAATTCTTAGCGCTCTGAGAGGCGTGGGGAGCCATGAACTAAACTTCCCATTCCATGTTGGGTCACTCTGGCTCGAGCACCACCCCAAGTCATTACGGACAGAGATTGTCGTGTAGGGCTATGGAAGGCAGAACGCCCAAAGGCCCTACGGATGTGCGTTTTGACTTCTCTTCTCTATTTTTAGACTCTAAACCTTCTAAACATCCATGGATCTTTACCCAAACAAATAATATCACTAATAATTAATAGATTTGACTCGAAAAATAACCCAGAACCACAAATTAATTCAACTATTGGCATGCAACAATTCAACCAACAAGAATTCAACAATGTTCTTCAATAACTTCACTTTCATGATTCAATTTACTAAAATAGTTGAATCAAACAAGTTGGTGTGTGGTTGAAGTAACCCAATACAAAAATATTCCACATAACTAAATAGGGATCACTCCCAATGAATTCCACAAGCCGAACTTCAACGATCTTTAGCGTCCTTGCTTCCTCTTCTCTTTTCTACTCTTCTGTCCTCTTCTATTCTTTTCTCTTAAACCCCTAACTCCTTTGGTAAACGTATACACTGAATCTTATCAGTTTACACCGAATGTACCGAAAATGAATAAAATAAAAGGGTAATGAGAAGACAAAAACACCCATTAAAAATCAGGATTTTTCTTTCCTTATTCAAACAACCCAACTTCCGTAAGACATAACTTCCTCATACAATATCGAAATAATGCAAACTCGCCGGTGTTGGAAATATTGTTCAAAGGTCTTCCAATTATAACAAGATATACCTCTGACTCATCCTGAGTTAGAAGCTATGGCTACTTGAAAATGGCCAAATCTCACTTTTTCAACTTCGTTAATTTTCTATATTTTTCTTATTCTTTCCAAAAATAAATATTTCGAGATTTTAACCTCCTTTCTATTCATTTCTAGTTGAGAGATGTTATACTTTTACTTTGAATTTATATTACTTCTCAATTTTTCATAAATTATCAACCTACTTATTCTTGAATTAACCACATTTAAACATTATCTTATACCTATTGCTAGACTAGGGCAATCAAATTCCCCCTTAAGGCTGTCAATAATTTCATTCATTCTCAATGAAATGCTAGTGTAAACGGGGTTAGTGATAAATTTTCTACTTGAAAAATTGTCCGGACATCGTATGAATTTGCATTTTCATCTAATTCTTAGTACATGACGTTATATAGTATATGATATTATTGATTCAAAAAGAATATGGTCAACATTTGCATATATATGCTTAATAAAATAGAGTATTATGCGCATTGATCCAAGCTTAAACACCAACCTCTATTTCACCAGCCTTTTAATTTTCTATTGTTACTTGTTTCTTTTACTTGGTTAGCTTAGCATTGAGGCGTCGAGCATGCTCCCACAATGTACCAAGTCTCTAACTACATGGTCCCAAATTAATTGTGAACTGGGACAATTTTTTCTAACAAATTAAAATGCTTTCAGCTGTCAACATTTATTACGAACCAATAAATTAAAAGCACAAACAAAAAGAAACACCAACAATCCTTAATTTTCTCCGTCCGCATGTTTACACTATTGCTTGTAATCCTCATTAATTTTACCTTGGGTTATTCCTGATCCCTTTACCGTTTAGACTATGTATACTTTTTTAAGTAATTGAATCTTGTAATTGATGAAGAAACTCCCAAATGTATATGAATAAGGGTATTTCCTAATTTATGAAGCAACTCCAAATGTGTATTAATTACATTTTCCCAATATTCATCTATATTACATACAATTGAATAATACCATATATAGAATATAGAGTTTGCCCAAACAAAGTTTCTTGTCACGCACAAAGCCGACACCCTGGACATGGCCGACAACCAATGACCATTGCTAGTCTAGAGCGAACTCTTGGTCTGACTTACTTAATTGAGCGGAGAACTTATTCAAGAAAAAACATTTTCTTAAAATACTTAAATTAATCTCTTAGGCCAAATGTCAATTTAGTCTTAAAATGAATATCTAAAATAAAAGAGACCCAGCTCAACAATCAGACAATCTGTCTACGAATGCTTTATAAATACTAAGATGAATATTGGGTCATACCCCCATAATGCTAAAACAAAGAAACAAGTCTGAAATAATAAAAAAGATCCTCTGAAAAGGAAAGAGGCTAACCAATGACTCTAAGTGCTGAAACTAGATATATGAAACGCTGGATGCTGATCCTGTATACCTGCGGCTGCATCATAAGACAATGCAGGCCAACTGGAAGTAGTACATTGAATGTATGAGTATGCGAATTTGAATGTTAAACAACAAACTTAAACTTCATGAGAATATGATGACCTTACTTGTATATACATAATAGTTAAGCAACTCAATTCATTAAAGAAAAGGTATTAGCAACTCAACTTTACTTGTGTATGAAAGTAATATAGTTATGTGGTAGTTTCTCTGACCGACAACAACCATTATGACCGTAAGTGGTGATAAAACTTGTCGCCCACGCTTTTATAATAGTCATATAATTTGTTATCACATAGAACATCCTCAGCATAGTGGATCCACTAGCTAAACTCTCGTGATTATCTAAAAAGTATGACCCGTTAATATCCATGATGGCTACATGGTTTCAATGGAGACTTAAGTTAATATGAACTCTCATCCCCACGTTGGTGCTCAATACTACGCCCAAAATATATTTTAGCTCATGCTTTAAAATTAACCTTTTTCCTCTGGGTTGTTATAATTTGCTCAACTCTGTTTATCTTTAAAAAATCCTCTTGGAGTCTATGTTTCTTTTTCTTGGTCAAAAATTTGTTGGGATATCTTAGTTTACTCTTAACTTTATATAAAAACATTTATAAACTTTCTAGGGAATTACTTAGTTACCTCATATCTTTTGAGAAATGAGCTCATCTTTTTACTTTTTATTTGATTTGAAACTAAACTCTTATACTTAGTTCCGTTATAACTTCTGAAATATAAGCTCAAGTCAGTAATCTTTTCTCAACTTGTAGATTGAGCCATAAAATAAAGGTACAATGTTTTTCAAAGACTCTTGAAAACTTAAATAAACTTTAGTTTAACTTACTTCATCGTTTTAAACATGATTTCTTAACTTCATAAACTTCGATCCTAACTTTCTTTGAATTGAATTATGGATTCAAGGTTTATCATTCATGTTTATGGATGATTTTTATATGGTTACATGTACCTTAGAGTGTTGGAATCAACTAAGAAGTGTGGGTAAATGGTTGGGAACTAGTACAAAATGATAGGGAAAGAATGGAGTATCCAGCTAACCGTGGGGCTCTAAGAGGTGCAAAGCGCAAGAGCATGATGGAAAGAATCTGGCCTAAGGCAGTTAGGCTGGTGCGGCACGCCTGTGAGACTGTCCTGAGGGTCTTTGGTAGGCGCGGCACCCCAGGGCCTTTAAGATTGGACCTCCTACTTTTCTTATTTATTTTTCATCTCTAAACCTCCTAAACTTCAGTGGATCCTACCCCAATCACTTAGAATCACTTAAAACCACCAAATAGATTAGACCTGGAAAAAAAAAGAAAAACATAAATCCAATCAACCAAAACATGTCATGACTCAACCAAAAAGTACTTATTAATTGTTCATCAAGAACATCAATATTTATCAACAAATCTATTCAAAATCTGCTGAATTAAACATGTTGGTGTGTGGGTGAGCAAAATCAAACATAGAAATATCCCACATACCTTATAGGGATCACCCCTGACTAATTCCACACGAAGATATTGGCGTTTGTGATGAATTATTGATATTTTCTCCCTTCTGCTACTTCTCTTCTCTTTCTCCCAAGCCCTGAGCGTATTTTAATTTTTTAAAACTGAATTTAGGCTTAGTTTTTGTGAAGCCCTGAGCTACCCATGAGATGCGGACACAGGACCTAGGACCAAAAGTTGGCTTAAGCTAAACCTTCTGGCATGATCATGAGCTTACTAATGATAAGAAACTGAATGTGGAAGCTAAATCATAATTTGAAATGAAAATATGGGGGATATCCATATTCTATAACTGAGATATTTAAATATTTATAGGTTTAGTATAAAGTAAATATTAAGTCAATACTAAGTTAAATCTCAGTATGTATGAAAACAACCTCTAAATGACTAGAAACATTGGGACAGGCCCCAGCTAAGTCTAGCAAAAACTGAAACTAAAGGAATAAAATATTGAAATGAACTCATGAGTACTGTAATTGGATAATGAGGACTCACCACTGATGTTTCTAAACTGGAGATCAGGAATGAATCTAAGTGTGATCAAGATGTTAAGAATCTAAACCTATATCACGAAAAGATGTAGCGCATGCATATGTTAGTACTTGAAAGGTACTGATCATGTAGGATAGAATACAATAGAAATAAAAAATAACCAAACAATCACATACAAGTATAATATTCTGAACATGATGTACTTAATTCTGAGCTAATTGGATGCAATGACCAAATTTATAACATGCTGAGGTTGAATACAAACTGAACTGTAAATATGGCCAATGCAACAGAGTCTGTCTGAAGTGTAGGAGTTACTAATAACTTATAATAAAACCACATGAGTTAAGTGTGGAGACCGATGTATACGCCTCATTGAGAGGATCCAATATACTCTGTTAGAGGTATAAAGGCATGTTGTCGTGATCACTTAACTGATGCCAACAGATGGGAGTTACAATCTACTTGGCTAGTAATTATAGCACTACTGGGTACGCTGAACCCTAGTCTAACTCGGTATTATTCTTCTCCCAATGAATTAAATGATTAACACGTTATGACTAAATTTCTATAAATAATGGATAAGAAAAAACTGAACATACAAACTGAGAATGCAACAATGATTCTAATAATGATGTATTAATAAATGAGGCATGTATAACTTAGGTATTAGTTATGTTTCTAAGCTTAAACTAACTAAAATCTCATGATATAGGGTCAAAATGACGTATCTTAGGGGTTAAAAAAAAGTAGGAAAAGATCAAAAGACCCTTGAGTTAATTGTTTTCAGAGCAAGTGAAGAACTGGACTAACGGTTTGTTGTTCAATCGAAGCTCTGTCGTATGAATGGGCCGGCACAACATGCCTTCACTTAAATGGGCATAACTTTTTACTCGGAGGTTGGATTTTCGCAAACTCGGTGGATATGGAAACATAATTAAATTATCTATTATTTCATATCTCATGGGGCACCAAATACATTTTTTACTAAGAGTTTTGGACAATTGAAGTTGACCCAACAACATTTTCCTCCTAACTGATTGCAAATCTTCACCTACAGTCTCTAGGTCCATTTACGGAACTTAACGGTCAATCGTGACTCATGTAAGAGGTTGAGTAAATAGGGTCTTGATCAACATATGCAGACTACCGACCATCGCCTAACTTACTGAATGTATGTTTGTCCATGGATCGACACTTAGTCAATTTTTCTGCGCTGAGTTTTTGGAGTTCTTCAATTGATAAAAAAAAAGGATGCACTTTACGGTCTATATATCTTACTACGGTCCATCGATTGTAACCGTCTATTGCGCCCACAAATTTCTGAAAAAAGGATTTCTGGTATGCTTTGTATATGGGGTGTTACATTATAATCCCCAAAATTCGTCCTCGAATGAAGACCAAACTAGCTTAAATAGACGGAGAGAGGAGCAATCCCTAATAGTAAACACTGAGGACTGAGTTTGTGACTGAATTGAGTTAAAAGAGCATGGAAATACGCTGAAATGCGAGTACAATTGACGAAACATGATTCTAATTGTTAATTCAAGCATGAATGAATGAAAAAATAAAGAGGAACTATTATCTCAAACTGGAGTGGAATCGCAAGAAAAGAGGAAAGGATACTTGGTTTTCATGACTACTTCTGCTCCCAAGTAGCTTCCTCTACGGACTGACTACTCCACAAAACCTTGATTGAAGAAACTTCTTTGTTTGTCAATATTCTAACCTGCTGGTCAAGAATCTCAACTTGTACATCCTCATAAAAAGGCTATATTTCACAACCATACTCTCTAATGAAAACACAAAAGCTGGTTCACCAACACACTTCTTCAAAAGTGAGATATGGAAGATCTGATGGATTGCTGCTAATTCTTCTAGAAACTCTAACTCATATGCCCCTTTTCCAACCCTTTTCAAGATCTTGTAAGGGCCTACAGTATATACGAATGATCTTCCCTTTCTTGCCAAATCTCATCACCGCCTTCATAGGTGGCACATTCAAGAAAACCCAATCATCAACTTGGAACACTAGTTCCCTTCTCCTTACATCTAGATATGATGTCTCACGACTTTGGGCTATCTTAAGTCTATATCTAATGAGTTGCACTTTTTCCATTGCATAAAGAACTTAATTTGGTCCTATTAAAATTGCTTCACCTACTTCAAACCAACCAACACGAGATGTTAATGTTGAAATGGTAGCTATTGTTGTAGGCGAACTCAATAAGAAGAAGGTGATCGTCCCAACTACCCTTGAAATTGATCTCACAAGATCTTAACATATCCTATATGGTATGAATGGTATGCTCTTTCTGTCCATCTATTTGCGGATGAAATTCTATGCTAAGGTTAACTTGAGTATCAAGACCCTTTTGAAATGACTTCTAGAAATGAGAGGCAGACTGAGGACCTCTATCTGAAATTATACACAAAGGAACCTTATACAACCTAACTATCTCATTAATGTATAGCTTGTCATAGTCCTCTGTGCGAATTTGTGGTCTTGACAGCCAAAAAGCTACAAGACTTAGTCATCCTATCAATTATTACCCAAATGGAGTCATGTTGTCTACCATTACGAGGTAACCCTGCGATGACATCCATATTGATCACTTCTCACTTCCAAGTAGGAATGTTGATCTCTTGAGTCATACCCCCAGTTTTCGATGGTCTACCTTGACTTGCTGGCAATGGGGCCACTTACTCACAAAATCTACTATATCCTTCTTCATGCCATTCCACCTATTGACTTCCCGCATATCGCGGTAAATCTTAAAAGCACCTAGATGAATAGAATATCTGAAGTTATGGGATTCTGCACGAATATAGTTTATCAACTCACAAACATCAAAAACATACAATATATCCTCGTACTAAAGTACAACATCTCCCCTAAGGGAGAAAACCTTCACTATTTGATTATGGACTGAATCCTTAAGTTCAAGCAAGATTGGATCGTTGTCTTGCGTTTCCTTACCCTCCACTACCATAGAACATTTTACCCCATTTTGAATTGTTACACCTCTATCTGATATGTTCATAAGGCGAAATCCCAAGGGAGAAAGCGTGTGCACCTCCTTCACTAGTTCTTTACTTTCTTCCTCGACATGGGGTACACTACCCATAGATAATCTGCTAGCAGCATCTGCTACTACATTCGCCTTACCAGGTTGATACGACAAACTCATATAATAATCCATAAGGAACTCAAGCCATCTCCTCTGGCGAACATTCAACTCATTCAAGGTGAACACATACTGAAGGATCTTATGGTTAGTGAACATATCTACATGAACACTATACAAGTAGTGTCTCACATTCTTGTGTGCAAACACCACTACTTCAAGCTCGGGGTCCTGAGTTGGATATTTCTTCTCATGCACCTTAAGTTGTATAGAATTATAAGTTATTACCTAATCTCGCTGCATCAACACACAACCTAGGCCAACTTTGCCTGCATCATAATAAATCACATAACAATCTGAACCTTCTGTTAGAGTCAACACAGGAACTATAGTCAATCTAATTTTCAATTCTGTGAAACCCTCACAATAATATGACCATTGAAACTTGACCATCCTCTGAGTCAATCTAGTCAATGGCGAGGCTATGGATGATAATATTTCCACGAACCTTCTTTGATAACCTTCTAGACCTAAAAAACTTATGATATCTGTAGCAGAGGTAGGTTTGGTCCATTGTTTCACTACTTCTATCTTCTACGAATCCACTTGGATACCCTTGCTAGATATAATGTTACCAAGGAAAGAAACATATTGCAACAAGAAATCACATTTGTTAAACTTAGCGAATAACTGGCGATCCTTGAGAGTCAGCAGAAAAACTCTCAGATGACTCGCATGTTCGTCATCATTCCTAGAGTAAATGAGGATATCATTAATAAAGAATAAAATGATCAAGTCTAAGTACTATTTGAACATTATGTTCATCAAATGCATGAAAGTTGAAGGTGCATTAGTTAGTAAAAATGACATAACTACAAATACATAATGACCATACTGAGTTCTGAAGGTTGTTTTTTGAATGTCACTATCTCTGACTTTGAGTTAATGATAACGCGATTTTATATCTATCTTCGAGAAATGACTAGTACCCTGAAGTTGGTCAAACAAGTCATCAATCCTGCGGATGGGATACTTATTCTTAATTGTAACCTTGTTCAACTGTCTATAGTCAATGCACATTTTTAGAGAATCATCTTTCTTCTTTACGAACTACACCGGTGCACCACATGATGAAATACTCAATTTGTAAAAGCACTTATCTGGAAGGAGTTTCAACTGCTCTATCAATTTCTTAAGCTGAAACGGATACATTCTATAAGAAGGAAAAGAAAAATGTTGTGTATCTGGAAGGAGATCAACTCAAAAGTCAATTTCCCTTTCGATAGGTCTCAAGGAAGATCTGCTGGAAACACTTTTGGAAACTCACAGACTATTGGAACTGACTCTAGAGTTGATGTTTCATAGCTAGAATCCTTAACATGAACTAGATGATAAAGATAACCCTTAAGGATCATCTTTCTAGCCTTAAGGTAAGAAATGAATCGACCCAAATGTGCTAAGCTACTACTCTTCCACTCTAAGATTGGTCCATTTGGAAATTGAAAACGAACAATACTAATTATACAATCAACTAAGGATTAAGAGGAATGTAACCAATCCATGCCTAGAATGATATCGAATTCTACCATCACTAACTCTACAAGATCTGTTGAAGTTACTTTCTAAGAGACTGTGACAAGGCAATTTCTGTATACTCGTCTAGCTAAAATTTGGTCACCAACTGGAGTAGAGACTGAGAAAGGTGCTGAGGGAGTTTCTGGACCAACACTAAATTGGAGTTTTATTTAAGGAGTTACAAAGTAAAGAGTAGCCCCTGGGTCTAACAATGCACTAACATCAAAGTGAAAGACTAGTAACATACTAGTGACTACATCAAGAGAACCATCATTATCCCGGCGAGCCTGAGGAGCATAGAATCTATTCTGGTGCTGACCACCACATGTACTAGATGAGTTACTTTACAGAGTTGGGCGACCTACTGGTGCTACTGAGGTTGTAGACTGAGCTCTACCACTGCCACTCCCTTGACCCTGTCTAAAAGGACAATCCGTCAACCTCAAGACCGACCGCACTCAAAGTATCCTTTCTTTCTTGTGAGGCACTCACCTAGATGGTTCTTACCACACATAGGTCAAGTGGGGTAAGTCTTGGTGTTTGAAATAGTTCCTTGTGACTTAGAGTCCTGTTCCCTAACCTTCTTATCGTACATATTATTGAATGAGAGAGCACTAGCTAACGAAGGGGCTGGGGATGAAAATGAATTCTTGAACTATCAACCTTCTCTTGTCGAGCTCCTGTTTACTGTCCAACAAGATTAGTCACCTCTTGTCTCAACATATGGATAGCCTCACGGAATTCCATATTAGTTACTTCTTCTTCAGGTTGCATGTTTTGTGTATTAGGTACCCCTTGCTCTTGTGGTTCAGCAGTTCTCCTAGATGGACGACCTCTGGCTTCTCTTCGTGGAGGCATGATTATCTAAAAACACGCACAAGCACCAATTAGAGAGAAGCTTTTTAGAGAAAAACTCTAACACACAAAAAAGATGTAAAAGAAGTATGGAATTACATAAATATGGCAGCCTTCTAATTATAGATGTGGCGTGATTCACATCGATAACTAAGAATTTATATACACGACTGCATAGATTTTCTAGAACTCTTTAACTTTGTGCTCTAATACCAAGTTTTTCACGTCCCGTTCCTACACCCTGGGCATGGCCAACACTCGAAGACCATCGATGTCCTCGAGCGAACCCTTGGTTAGGTTTACATAACACATCGGAAGACTCTAAACATTATTACAATTATCAAATTCACTTACTCTAATAACATAGTAATAAAACATGGAATGTTAAAGAATCAAACATTCACTTGGACAAAACGAAAACTCAAGTCCTTAACATAGAATTATAAAGTAAAGAACAATGAACTACTAAATTGTCTATCTATGAAGACCATAGTACAAAGAAGTATGTTAGTAAAAGACCCCCGATCATCCTAATACTAAAATACTTAAAGAAAAATAAAAGGGGTCCTCCGGAAGGGAAAGAGGCTCACCAACAAATTTTGAGTGCTTCAGCTATATCAACTATGTAATGGATTGTAATCGTGGTTGCATGTGTCGGCATCATAAGACTATGAAGGAAAATGGCATCAGTACTTTGAATGTACGAGTGTTCGAGTAGAAATGTTAACAAACATATGATTGACAGAGCTTCTGAAAGAAACACTTTCTTGGCTCTTCTCATCTCATGAATACTAAACTAAACTCATTTCATTATAAATCACTTTAAAGTAGATGCAATATGCAGAAAAACATGTTTAAATACATGATGTCAACCCTGTGTATACTAAAGAATACAACATAACTCTCAATGTATGTATAATTACAATAACTGATGTGTATGAAAATATAATAACTTTTGTTAGAGATTCTCTAACATACAACTATTAGTATGAGCCTAAGTAATGGTTAGATGTTTTACCTCACGTTGCCAAGGACCATTCTATACCTCATTAAGTGGACCCACTAGTTTATGATAAAAGCACAAAGGAATCATCAAAAATTTATGATCCTTTCTATGACCATGATGGCTACATGTATTATGGGGGCTTGAGTTAATATGAACTCGCATCCCCATACAGGGTCTCCATATACAACTCTCATATTATACATAGCTCATATGTTTATAAAATAACATTTTCTGTAGTTTCAGATAATTCCTTAAAGTAAGCGTTAAAAAAGCTCTTTTGGAAATCATAGTTTCTTCTTTACTGAAAAAACTATATCAATGGATCTTTTGGAAGTCTCAGTTTTATTAATTGTTTAGATATGAAAAATATTTTTATACTTCTTTGGGAATACTTAGTTCCTATATACTTCTTTTATAAAAAGACTTCATTTTACTCTCAATTAAACTCAAACTTGAGTCTTAAAATGAAATTAAAACATTTGTATAAGACTTATGAAACTTGAAATGAACTTTTTATCCTTATATTTAATCTTTACTCAACTTGATCTTTGACTCTTAAAACAAAGTTAAAAGAATTTGTAGAAGACTTTTTTATAAGACTCTAAGAAGTTTGTAGACTTTGCTCTTAACTATCCTTAAATTTGAAGTTATCGATTCAAGGTTAAAATTTATGTTTCTGGATGATATTCATATATTTAGTAGTCATTTAGAGCAGTCAAAATCATTAGGAAGTATTAAAATACTTTTGAAATGCTTAAACTGATTGAATTACAAAAATTTTGGTGAAAAACGCAATCCGGGCACGCCAGGGGTGTGCCACTTTAGGCCTTAAATTCGAAGACAACAGTGCTCCTCCCCGGTCCCTCTAGAGAAGATGGGGCGCGCCACTCTTGGCTCTCCCTAGATGTGCCAAAAGAACTTTTCAACTCTTTTTCTCATCTACATCATTTTAGCTCAATTCCTTCTCTCATTTTATCTTTAGATGCATGTACCCACATAATATATACAAGGATGTAATCCAATGAATTTAAGAAGAACACCTAAGTCATCAAGGAAACTCCTAGATCTCATCTAATGTCAAAGAACAAAAGCAATTCAAGAACAAAGTTCAAGAATATTCAAAAAATCCAATTTTTTTAAGATACAATCATACTGAATCGAACATGCTTGGCACGTGAGTAAAAGCACTCAATGTTAAGATAGACTCAATAGCTGGTAAAAGAAATCCTTTAGCGAAAAAACCAACGTTCTTTGTTAATCTTGATTAATTTTCCTTATTCCCTTCTTCCTTTCTCTTTTTCTTTCTCCTTAGACCTACCGTGAAAATCCCAAACTCTAAAACTTTCTAAGCTCATAATTCACCCCTATTAAACTCCTCAAAACGTATTAAAATAATAGGGTACTTAAAAGGATAATATACGTTTTAAAGTCAAGAAATTAGACAATTCCTTAATCCACCAACTATACTTTCAAAGGGCATAACACACTTATACGAACTCGGAATTGCGCAAACTCGATTGGGTTAGAAAGATCATTGAAATCTTTTTGTAACCATATATTGAACTACACCTAACGCATACTGAACTTGGATTTATGACCACTTGAATTTTAACAAAAACTCACCTTTTAACTTGCTTAAAATTTCCATAATTCCTCATACATCCCAAAAATAAGTATTTCCCGATTTTAAACTCCTATCTAGTTCTTTCTAGAAGTGATATGTTACAAATTACCCCATTTAGATGAAATTAATTAGTCATTAATAAATGTAGAACTTATGTAACATCTTGTAACTTGAAATAGCTAAGAATAACCTAAGAAACTAAAATAATCACTTTTGAAAAGAAGCAAAAAAATCTAGAAAAAATTTTAGGTTAAGAAAGTAAGTTTTGGTAATTTTTAAATGGTCATAACTCTTAGCTTAGGATGAGTTAGAAGTACTTATTTATACGGTTGGAAATCCTTTTGAGATATTTTTCCAACTCTGACAAGTTTGTGCATTTTCGATATCATATGAGGGAGATATGCCTATCAGATGTTAGATTGAGGAAGGTCCCATTCTTGATTTGTTAAAGGGAAAACTAGTCTTTTCACCAATTAATATCCTATTTCTTTTTAGGGATTTGTTTGGGGTAAAAAAAAGTTTTAGTTTAGATTACAAAATTAACTTTATGCTTAGGGCTTGGAGAAGAGGGAAGAAGAGAAGGAATGGGAAAAAGTCAAGAAAGCCAAGGATTTGCGAGTGTAATTCATCGAGGGTAATCCCTATAAAGGTATGTAAGATATTTATGTTGGGTTAATTCATCCACAAACTAAATTTGTTTCAATTTAGTTTTCTTAGAATTACTTACAAGTTAAGAAGTGAGTTCGTGATGATCTTGTTGAATTCCTATTAGTTCAGTTGTTTGAATTCCCATTGTTGCTTAATTCATAATTCCCTGTTCTTTTTTGAGTTAGATCTATTATGTATTTAAGTTTCTATTGATCCTAAAGGATTGGAAAAAGAACTATGGTGGTGTAGGGGGTTTAGCATTGAAAAACGAAGAAGAGAAGTTTGTCAGCCACACCTGGTCCGCACCAGGCGCGACGCTTACCATATGCTCCAGAGGGCCTGGGGCGGCGTGCTTGTAGTGCCCCATGATGAGGACTCTGAACTTGAGGCATGGCGCGGCGTGCCCCTGATGCGCCTAAATCATCATTTTTGCCCAATTTTTCTAGTTTAGACCTTTTAAGTCCTTCTAAGATATATTATCACTTTCCAGTTGTTCTAATTACTTCACATGATTTCTAAGCACGTAGGAATCACTAAAAATATGAATCATAACCTTGAACCCATAATCCAATTAAAGGAAAGTTAAGATCAAAGTCAAAATAGTTAAGAGTTAACTAAGTCAAAGCAAAGTTTCTTAGAGTTTCAAGAGTATATTAAACATTTTAACTTCGTTTTAAGGGTGAAGTTTTAAGTTAAGTAAAGTGGAAAGATATGAAGTATTTCCATCAAATAAGTATACGATAACTAAGTATTTCTTAAGACATTATTTAATACGCATGTTTTTAAGTAAAAAAAAGAGTAAAGAGTTGAATTCATTTCTCAAAAATTATATAAAGGGAACTAAGTATTCCCTAAAAGTTTATAAATGTTTTCACATTTATGTTAAGAGGAAACTAAGATTTCCAAAAAGAGTTTTGAACAAGAAATGGGAACATCTATTCTAAAACTTTCTAAAGCTAAGCATTGAGCAATTAAATCAACTCAAACAACGAACTTATTTTTTAAAAGCATTAGCTATTGTATATATTGGGACTAGTATTGAGCACCGATGTGGGGATGAGAGTTCATATAAAATCAAGTCTCCATGAAAACCATGCAACTATCTGGAGTATAAATGGGTTATACTTTTTATATGATCACGTAACTTAAACTAGTGAAACCAATTAGTATAGTAGTTGTAAGTGACAGAGAAGTATAGGACAGTTCTGACAGCGTGGGCAAGACGTTGTGTTGACACTTAGGCTCATAGTGGTGGTTGTCAGTTAGAGAATCTCCCGTAGAAACTATATTACTTCTTATGTAAATAAAATTGAGTTTGTTATTGCATTTTTCTTAGAGAAATAAATGTTTACATTGGTTTTGAAGATTTTATATATTTCTTGTTTCTTATTTTGCTTTATATTTAGTAAAGTTATTCCTGAGTTGAACAGAGCTAAGATAAGTGTTTCTTATTACTCTTTTAAGTTTTAAGTTATTGTTAGCATTCCAACTCACATACTCGTTCGTTCAGTGTAGTGTTGCCAGTTGGCCAGCATCGTATCATGATGTAGATGCAGGTGACAAGGATTAGCATCATCCAGTGCTTTGTTGATCCACCTAAGCACTCAGAGTCAGTGTTAAGACTCTTTGCATTCCATAGAAGACATATTTACTATTTTTCAGTCTTTCTTTTTGCAGGATGTCATGAGGTCTGTTCCAATATCCATTTTAGTATTATAAAGGATTTATAGACAGTCAGATAGTTTAGTTTTGAGTCTCTTCTTTGTATTGCAGATATTTTTCTATGAGATATTATGTGCCATTTTTGCTAAGTTTTTTACTTTAAGTTATTTCATGAAAAAACTTTCTTTTATTGATTTAAGTCTTTCACTGAGTTTAGTAAGCCAGACCAAGGGTCCTTTTAAGGCCAACAATGATCATTGAGTGTCAACCATAGCCAGGGTGAAATCTTAGGCATGACAAACCTTGTATCAAAGCAGAGAGTTCAAGTCCTAGAGAGTATATGAAATTGTGTCTGTATAATCCTAGTTATCTATGTAAAGCACGCCACACCTATAATTAGGATGCGTATAACATTTAGGAATTTTGTCACTTCTTTCATATTCCTTTCCTTCATTAGAGTTGACTCCAAAAGGTTCTCTCTAATTCGTGCATGAGCGTGTTTCAGATCATCAAGACTCCACGAAGAGCAGCAAGAGGCTATCCAGCTAGAAGGGATGCTATGGATCTAGAGATACATAATGCACCAAACGTGCAACCTCAAGGAAAAGTCACAAATGTTTAATTTCATGAGTCTATCTGGATGTTAAGCTAAGAGATGCTAACCAAGTCGGGTAACAACTATGAGATCGACAAGAAGGGGATGACACTTCGAGGATTCGTGAATTCTTGAGAATGATTCCTCCCAGTTTCACCAATTTAAGAACCAATGAGGATCCAGAGAAGTTTTTTGAAGAGTTGAATAAGGTTTTTAGTGTGATGCATGTTTCTGATGTTGAAACAATTGAACTAGCGGCATATCAACTGCAAAACATGGCTTGGACTTGGTTCAATTAGTGGAAGACGGGTAGAAATCAAGATGCACCATATCTAAGTTGGGCTTGTTTTGAAAAGGATTTCTTGGTGCATTTCTTTCCTAGAGAACTTAATAAAGCTATGATATGAGATTTCCTTACACTAAAATAAGACTCATCGAGTGAATATGAGAAAAGGTTCAAGTTCACCCAGCTGTTCCGCTTTGCTTTTTAAATTGTTAAGAACATGAGGAGCAGAATGAGCTTGTTTGTTGTTGTCTTGGGTCGTTCATCAAGCTAAGAGGGCAGAGTTGCATTTCTTATAGGAAACACGAACATATCAAGGTTGATGGTTTTTTTGCAGGAGGTCGAAGAGGAGAAGCTGTGGGACAGAGAAGAGTGTAGAAGCAAGAAAGCTAAAATTGGGAATAAGTCTGGGCATTAGAAGGGTGATTCAAATTTGGCCACAATATCAGAAACAAAAGGGGCTTGCACCATAATCTTCTAGTGATCCTGCATCCAGACAAAAGGTGAGCATCATGGATGAATTTGAAGAACTTCAGAGCTAGACCAACATAGTCAAGGAAATGTGTCATAGGAGGTAGTTGGGCTCCTGCATGTGCTAAGTATTGTAGCAACTAGTCAGATAAATGTCATGATTTCCAGACAGGTTTCATAGAGTGTGGTCAAGAGGGTAACTTCATGAGGGAGTGCTCTAAGAATAGGAAAGGTAGTGGAATCAAGGCAACATAGCCCAATTTTTATCATCTGTTCAAATAGACATGGATGCACCTAGAAGATCCACATCTGATAATGGTGGAGGGGCAAAACTCCCTATGTAATCACTAGCCGCCAAGAGCAAGAGAACTATCAAGATGTAGTTATTGGTATGATCAAAGTCATTACTTTTTTGATGTTTATGGTTTTCTACACCTAGGAAAAAGTTTGTCTTTTGTAACTACTTATGTTGCAAATAAATTTGAGATTCTTCCTTAAAAAACTTAGTGAACCGTTTTGTATTTATACACCTGTTAGAGAATCTATTCTAGCGGGAAGAGTCTATCATGAGTGTCCTGTTTCCATCAATCACAAGAACACCATGGCTCACCTAGTGAAGGTAGACATGGTAGATTTTGATGTCATTCTAGGTATGGAGTGTCCATATGCATGTTATGCATAAATATATTGTAGTATTTGAGTTGTCAAGTTTCAGATTCCTAATCAGCCAGCTATAGACTGGACTAGCAGTTCAGCAGTGCCTAAGGATCACTTAAATTAGTACCTCAAGGCGAAAAAGTAATCTTCAAAGGGATGTATGTATTACTTAGTCTGAGTTAATGAATCAAGTGTTGAGGTACCTTGTAACACCCCGTATCTAGAAAAGACCAGAAATTCAGCTTTTCAAAAATCTGTATGTGTAAGTCGACGGCTACCATAGGTTGATCGTAGCCTGAACCACGGCCCTTACTTTACATCTTCGTTTGTGACTTAAAATCTCCCCAAATGCAGCCCAAAAAATTTGACTAGGTGTCGAACGATGTACAAACCGATGGTACGTAGTTCAGACGACAATCTGTATTCTGTATCCATCGTTCAAGACCCCATTAACCACTCTCTAAAAAGAACAACGATTGACCTGTACATTACGTAGATGGATCTAAGAACTGTAGGTATGACCGTAGGTGGAAATTAGCAGATAGTTAGGTGCAAAATGTAGTTGGGTAAACTTCAATTTATCATAACGCTTAGAACATAATAAATTACGTGTCCCATAACATACCAAATGATATATAATTTAATTATATTTTCATAACCACTGATCTTACTAAAATCAGACCTCCGAGTAAAAAGTTATGCCCATTTTAGTAAAGTCGTGTCGAACAGACCCAACCTACGGACCCAAACGACGGACAGTTAATTGAACAAAGGCCCGTCAATCCAGGTCGTCATTTTATAATCAAAAACTAACTCAGGGGTCTTTTGGTCTTTTCCCACTTCGTTTAAACCCTAAGATACGTCATTTTTACCCTAAATCATAAGATTTTAGTCAATTTAAGCCAAGAAACATAACTTAAACTTATCTAAGTCAAATAATTAATCAAACATAGAAAATTAGAATCAAGAAAGGAGAAAAAGGTCAAGAATCCTAGTTCAAGAAGGGCAACAAGGTTCCAGTAGTTCAAGCCCCAACATCTAAATATTTCTCTGTGATCACCAAGTATGTGCGGTTTCACTAATTGGTTCCTTTCACATATTGGGTTCCTAGTTTTCAGTAAGATTCTTGATTCTCATATCATGATTAGACCTTAGGTTTCTAGAATTTCAACAAAACTTCATGAATTAATTAGTTTACATTCAAAATCAGATTACCATGTTATTACTCTGATTATTGCATGAATTTCAAAACCCTAGCTATGTATTTTTTTAGTTCTTGAATTACACATGCTAGGTCAGATATTTTAGTTACTTCAGATATACATGACTCAATTATAAATGCATAATTACCATATTTAGTATTGCATTCTCAGTTTGTATGTTAAGTTTTGAGTTATCCAATATTTACAAAAACACAATCATAATTAGTTAATTACATTATTCACTAGGAGTAGCATAATACCAAGTTGGACTAGGGGTTATAGCACCCAATTAGTCCTAGAACTACTAGTCAAGTAGGTTGTAAGTCCCACCTATGGATAATCAGTTTAGTTATCACGCTAGCATGCCTTTATACCTATGACAGGGTATATTGGGTCCTCTCGATGAGGCGTATACATCGGACTCCACATTTAGATCATGCGGTTTTATTATCGAATATTAGTAGCTCTCATAGTTAAATAAGACGCTCTTGCATTGACCCTATTTACAAATATCACCACGTTATAAATTTTGTCATTGCATCCACTTAGCTTCGAATTCAGTATATCATGTTCAAATTATTATACCTGCTTTTGTGCTTGTTCAGTTATAATTTATTTCATCTTTACTCTATCCTACATGCTCGTTACCTTTAAGTACTGACATATACATGTGCTACATCTTCTCGTGATGTAAGTTCAGGTTCTCAAAATCGATATCACGCATAGATCGATTCCCTACCTCTAGTTCAGTAGATTCAGTAGTGAGCTCTCATTCTCCAAGGACAATAGTCGCAAGTTTCTTTTGAGTCATTTAGTTTCTATTTTTTCTAGACTTAGTTGGGGCCTGTCTGAACATTTATAGTCAGTTTAGAGGCTATTTTCAGAAATAATTAGTTTCAGCTTAGTATTGAGTTAATATTTCCTTTATAGTAAACTCATTGTTTTTCAAATATTTCAGTTATAGTATATGGGTATTCCCCATCTTTTTAGTTTAAATTATTATTTAGATTTTGCATTCATTTTATTATCTTTAGTATGCTCATGGTCATGCCATCTGGGTTAGCTTGGGATCACTTGTGGTCCTAGGTTCTAGGTTTTGTGTCCGTGACTTGGGGGTAGCTCGGGGCGTGACATACCTTTGCTTAAGTCTGTTTTTATAGTAAAGGAGTTTCTAGAAGTCTTTCCTAATGATCTAAATGGAGTCCTTCCTAAGAGAGAAGTACACTTCAATATAGACATCATTCGAGATGCTCGTCGTATCTTTATTCCTCCCTATAGAATGGAAAATGTATAGTTAAAAGAATTGAAAGAGCAATTGAAAGATTTGTCAGATAAAGGTTTCATTCCACCAAATGTCTCACCTTGGGACTCTCCGATCTTGTTTGTTAGAAAGAATGATGGTTCCCTTAGGATATTTATATACTATAGTCAACTAAATGAGTTTACTATTAAGAATAATTATCCTTTTTAAAGGATAGATAATCTTTTCGATTAACTTCAGGGTGCCACGTGTTTTTTTAGATCGGGCTACCATCAGTTAAAGATTAGGGAATGTGACATTTCAAATATTGCTTTTAGAACCCGATATGGGCATTATGAATTTTTGGTCATGTCTTTTTGGTTTACTAATGCACCAGTAGTGTTCATGGATCTTATGAGCAGAGTCTTCAAACCTTATTTAGATATGTTTGTTATCGTCTTCACTAATGACATACTGATCTTTTCAAGGAATGAAGAAGATCGTGCTAGTCACGTTAGTATAGTCCTTAAGACTTTGAATGATAAGGAGTTGATTTCCATGTTATCCAAGTGTGTGTTTTGTCTTTAGTAAATGGAATTGTTGGGCCACATAGTTTTACATATGAGATTACTATTGATACTCAAAAAATAGAAGTAGTTCAGAGTTGTCCACCCACGTCTCTAACTGATATAAGGAGTTTCTTGGGTTTGGATGGCTACTATTTAAGGTTTGTTGAGGAGTTTTCTTCTATGTCATCTCCCTTGACCAAGTTGACTTTGAAGGCAATTAAATTTCAATTGTCTGAAGCTTCTGAGAAAAGCTTCCAGGAATTGAAAAAGGGGTCGACTATTTCCCAAGTGTTGACCTTACAAGAGGGTACTCAAGGCTTTTTGGTGTACTGTGATGCATGTAGAGTTGGGTTGGGTTTTGTGTTAATGCAGAATTTCAAGGTAATAGCTTATGCCTCCAGAGAGTTTAAAGTTGATGAGAAGAATTACTCAACCCATGACTTGAGTTCGCGGCAGTAGTTTTTTCCTTGAAAATATGGTGTCGCAATTTTTATTGTGTGCATATAGATATATCCACAGAACACAAGATACTACAATATGTTTTCAACCAGAATGAGATAAATCTCATATTGAAGAGGTGGTTACAATTACATAAGTATTATTGACAACTAAGGTCAGGATAATGTGGTTGTTAATGCTTTAAGAAGGTTATCTATGGGGAGTACCACCCATGTTGAGGAGGAAAATAGAGAGTAAGCAAAATATGTGCACAGAAATGCAATCCTCGGAGTCAGACTTATGGATTTCACAGATGAAGAAATAGTGGTGACCAATAAGAATGAGTCATAATTATCATTAGAAGTGAAAGAGAAGCAAAATCAAGACCCTATTTTGCTTGATTTGAAGGAGAATGTTCATAACCAAAGGTATTAGATTTTCAACAAGAAGGAGATGATGTGCTGAAGTATCAAGGTAGGTTGTGTGTACTTAGGGAGGATGGCCTCCAAGAGTGGATTATGGAGGAAGCTCATAGCTCAAGATATTCCATTCATCCGTGTTCCACAAAGATGTACTGAATTTTAAGAGAGGTATATTAGTGGGAAGGTAAGAAGAAGGACATTGCAGAGTTCGTTACCAAGTACCCGAATTACCAGCAAGTAAAATTAGAACACCATAGGCCTAGAGGGTTTTCTAAGAATATAAAACTTCTTGAATAGAAGTGTATGATGATTAATATGGACTATGGACTCCATCTCAGTCTTTCCATTATCTCGATGGCCATAAGATTCAATTTGGGTGATTGTCGATGGAATGAAAAATTCAGCCCACATATTTCTAGTAAAAATTACACATTCGGCAAAAAATTATGCAAAGTTATACATTCAGGAGGTGGTGAGACTTCATGGAGTCCCAGTGCCGATTATTTTAGATAGAGGTACATAATTCAATACATTGTTCTAGGAAGTCTTAACAGAATGGTTTGTGTTCAAAGGTGAACTTAAGCACTGTTTTTCATCCTTAGATAGATGGGCAAGAGGAGAGTACTATCATGACCTTAGAAGATATGTTGAGGGATTGCGTGATTTATTTCAAGGGGAATTGGGATGATCACCTATCTCTCATTTAGTTCGTGCACAAGAAGACCTATCGTTCGTGCATCCAAATGGCTCCATATGAAGATCTTTATACTAGAAAATGCAGATCTCCTATTAGGGGGTTTGCTGTTTGTGAAGCAGGGTTAATATGACAAGACATAGTTCACAAGGCCATGGATAACTAACAATAATACCACATGAGCTAGATGTGGAGTCCGATGTATACATCCCGTCAAGAGGAGCTAATATACCCTGCTAAAGGTATAACGGCATGCTGGCATGATTACTCAATTGATTCCCACAGACTGGACAAACAACCTAATTGGCTAGTAGTTTTGGGACTATTTAACAACCATAGTAAAACTCGGTATTATGCTACTTCCAATGAATTACGGGCTTAACAGATTATGACTGAGTTTCTCTAAATATTAGATAGCTCAAACTGAACATGAAAATAGAGAATGAGACAATTAATTTGATAGTGATGCATTAATAACTGATGCATGTATAACTGAATGACTGATATATCTCACCTAGCATGTGTAATTCAAGAACTAAAGAAATACATAGCTAGAGTTTTGAAATTCATGCGAGAAATGATTTTATAACTTGATAATCTCATTTATAATATAATAACTAATTAAAGATATTCTACTAAAATTCTAAAAACCCTAGGTATATTAATTATATGGTAATCAAGAAACTGACTGAATTCTAAGGACCCAATGGGCGAAAGGAACCCAGTAGTGAAATCCCACATACTTGGTGACAAATTCCATGGGGAAATCATTCGAATTCAGGGTAGGAATTTATGGAAAATTGATGTGTTCTTTATCTAAGGTTCTTGACCTTATTCTCCTCTGTTGCTTCTAATTTTCTAAGTTTTGATTAATTATTTTACTTAGGTAAGTTCTAATTATGTTTCTAGGCTTAACATTACTAAAACCTCTTGGATTTCGGGTCTAAACTATGTATCTTACGGAGTCGACTGATGGACTGTAAGTCAACTAATGGTATGTAATGGTCTACCTTTGCTCGAGACTGAGAATTGGAATTCAGATGGCCAATCGATGGAGTCAATTGACAGACCTTAATTTGATTGACGGCCCATATTGTTCAACCGTCGTTTGCAATTGAGAACTAGAATTTTGTTGGCCCATCGATAGAGTCAATTATCGGACTGTAAGTTGAGTTGCGGTCTGTACTATTTGACCATCATCCACGACTGAGGACTTAAAATTGACTAGCCCATCAACAATGTTGATTGACGATCCGTAGTTGTCTCTATCGCTGCCTCCCTCAACTTCTCAAAATAAACATTTTTAGTCTGTTTTTGATACAGGGTGTTACATTGTTGAAGATAAGACCATAAACTTTAGCTTAAGTGGATGAACTAGATACACCTATGAAGGCACATAGTTAAGAGATAAGCTAAGACATTCATTTAAATCCGACCAAACGTAAGGAGAAGTTCTTTCCTACCCTATCCTTTTGGTGCTTAGCCTACATTTCCCTTAACGTAGTTTCATTAGCTTACATTATCTTACCTGAGAGGGAAACCAACATTAGTCCTACCAACCCAAGGCACATTACAAGGATGAATCATTAACTTTCCTAGAATGGTCTACGACCATTAGGTCTACCATTTTAAGGTTCATCATTTCACACAATAAAGGGCCACCACAATTAGCTTAACCATTTCAAGGTTACACGTCACATTTGCTCCTAGACTCATCATGAATGGATAAAAACCATAGGTCAACTGCTTCAAGACATAATGTTGAATACCTAATTATTCATTCATGAAAGGCTACCAACGTTAGGCCTACCAATTTAACACATTAAGACATGAGTCAAGATATATACATTATACAAGAATCGGATGCCTAAGCCTACCAATTAAAGACATCCAATATGTAGTAGACCACACTTTACATCATCATCATTCATCCGTGTCAAATTGAGAAATATTCTTTCAATAATCACACAAGTACTTTTAAGACATGATAACCAATAACTTCATTGAATTCACATTAACATACTTAGTATGTAAACGCCTCCAACTTTCAAGAAGATCAATATATAGTCAAAAACATTCTACTTCAACATATAATTTAATTATAATTTTCCTTCAAGTCGATGAATCTTAAATCAATAACACACAAACAATTTACCATAATTAAGGCATATATAATGAAACTATTAAATAACCTAAAACAATTTAGACATATTCCAATCATAAACTTTCATAATACACAAACCCACTTCATAGAGGCACAATTTAGGAATTATGATAAATGATGGGCTCATAGAATATTTTCATCATAAATCATCAATTAAACACCAATCAAATCATACCATATTTTAATATTAAAGAGAACCCTAGGCCCGCCTACGTGGCGCCACAATAAACCCGCATTCCCCATAAAATTATTTATTTCCAAAAGTAGCCTTTGCTTTCATTAAAAGTTTTGACATTTTAAAAAAAGTTCTGACTTTAACGAAAACTTGTTACACTTGTGAAAATTTTTAACATTTATGAAAAAGTGTGGCTTTTATGAAAAATTGAGATTTTTATAAAAAAAATAAGACTTTTATGAAATATTTTGACTTTTCTGGAAGGTTATAACTTTTTCAAAGAGTTATGACCTTTCTTATAAGACACAATAAATATATGTTCACACTACCCTATGTTTTCTATAAATTGAGGAATTTCAATCAGCTATAGCTTGTAGGTTTTTTGCTGCTACAACTTAGTGAATTTCAAATACATTAATTATATTTTTATGAAGATTATTTCATTCTTCAAAGTTTTCATAGAGCTTAATATTTACTATAAGTCATACAGATTCATGTAACTATGAATTTTTTTCCTATTTTGTTGACCCTTTTTTAACTCTATTAAACTTTTAGCAAGGGTAATTGAAAGTTAATCTTTTGTTTTGTCCCTTTCTATAGGTTTCTTCATATAAACAAAGAAAATTATTTTCAATAGCAATGCGATACACTTTTGCAATGGTTAATGGTTGAATTCATTACATTTCTATTTTTAGTAAACAAATCTTTTATTTTTTCCATTATTATTTGTATTTTTTTGAATTCAAATACGTTAATTAATCTTATTATAAAGTCTGTTTCATTTCTCAATGTTTCTTCCTCCTATTTTATTAAGCCTAATTATTTTTACAATAAATCATCTATTTCAATATCTTTTTGCAATATTGGTGAAACATTTTGAACTATGTTCCAAATTCCAGTAAGGGTGATTGAAAAATTATCTTCTCTTTTGTCCCTTTCTACAAGTTTTATTCATTTACATTTTTGGGAAAATTGCTTGTGGGTTGTGCTATATTTGATAGCACAAAACATCAAAAAAGTTATAACTATATATAGAACCAATGATTAATTTGGGTAATAGAACAAAAATGATTTCTCTCTTGCTTGCCACAATTAGTATATTATTATTTTTTCTTACATAGAAACATTTTGTATGGAACTGCATCACTTTTACCCAGTAAGGCATAACATTGTGCTCTGTCATCAACACAAGTCACGTCCTTGCCTGGTTGAGTGTTACGTTTGCCTCCGTTACCATTTCCTCTACCTTCTCGACCTCGTTGATTTCCTCTTTGCCCCCAACTTGTGCACGTCCTCTACCATTATTACCATTTCCCACGGGCATAATTTCTCGAGAAGGCTGCTCTACGGACTCAAATAGTCACTGTTCTAGGAAAACTTTCATTATGTGTCCAAGTTCCCCACAATTGAAGCAAGTTTTTCTGCCTGATGGTTTACTACCCACCATATGCACAATACTCTAACAAGATGAAAAATTATTAGATAAATTCCCTGAATAGTTACCAATAGAGGAGTTCATGGGATATTATATTTTTATATTTGAACACAATTGAACTTTAACTTCCAGAATTCTTGGCCCTCTTAGCCAATGCCTTTGCTTCACTGTCTCGCTTTAGCACTTTCCTGACATAATAAGTCACCTCATTGAAACTCTATCGTGCAGAAGTCCTGTGGACATATAACACTTGTAGCTGAGAATCCAAACCTTTAACAAACTGTATCCTCTCATCTTCAGTGGTAGCCAATTTTGTAGCATATCTAGATAAAGCATGGAACTTTGCCTCAAAAACAATTATAGACATACTACCCTACTCGAAGGCCATGAACTCATCCTTCTTGAGATCTTCAAAGTCCTGAGCACATACTTATCTAAGCACAATACATGAAAATGGATCCAAGTTAATAGGGGTAATATAATAGATCTACATTCCATATAAGCTCTCCACCATTATTTGGGCTCACCTTGAAGTTTAAAAAACATGAATTCAGCCCCATGTTATTACACAATACCAAATTTATGAAAATTCTCATAACAATCCAAGATGAACTCATAAGTATCTTCAATCTCAGTGCCAAAAATTACTAGAGGTTTAAGTTTTTGAAACTTGATCAACATATTGTGCTTATTACTCAGCATCCCAAACCCCAATAAAGGACGAAAGAAGGCATCGATACCTCCCACTTCACCCGTAGTGGGCACAGTTTTAGCTACCTGAGGATTTGCTGGGACTTGGGTAGGTGGAATCATCCCCGGAACAGCCAACCCTTTCAAAAATGCCATGATTTGCTGAGCTAACACCTGATCAATTGGAGGGATCTTTGCAACCTCAAGTTCCACTCCTTTCTCATTTTCAACCTCCTCAACATTCTCAAACTCCACTTCCTCTTCTATATTCTAATTGTGTACTAGTGGGTTCCAATTTATAGGAACATTGTCAATCAACACCTCCTCCATAGCTGGAACCACCCTCCCACGAACTCTTCCCTGTATCTTCCTCTACCTCATCCTCGACCGCGACTACTATTTCCAAGTTCCTAACTGGATCATTAGCAGGAGATACAGTCTTAACGTTATTATGCCTAGTATTAACCAATTGCAGATAACAGAGTGAAAGAAGTTAGATACCAATTTGAATCGACAAATACCAATTGGAATCAAGTTATAACACAAAGGAGACAAAAGAAACAAGAAATTTCTTAATGTTCTATAGCCTCTCGAAGAAGAATAAAGGTGTCCCTGTACCATTCCACGAGACTATAGTAGATACATTTTTGTACATCGAGATCAACAAACATAGGCTCTATTACCAACTTTTTCACGACCTACACTGTCGTGATTGTCACCCACACTAACTACTCGGTGGGAGAATCGTTACTACCATCTAACCAAAGCAAGAAATCTAAAACTAAGGCATTTAGGTTACAGAAGCAAGTTAAATAACTAAAAGTTCCATTACTATATAAGGATTTAACGACTAACAAACAATGCGAAAGATAAACCTAGAATCTGAAAGTCAATGTACCAAAACTAGAAACGACAACCAAGTCTAATAAAGAATTCTATTGAACTATTTGAAACAAAAGTCTTAGTCTATAAAGGTCGGACATATAGAAGGAGAATTCCACGGCAGCCTGAACAAAGTGGATCAACATTTAACTCGAAGTGATGACTGATCTTCTAATCGAGGTCTGTCAACAGTCGTGTGAAGATGCCTTATAATAATAAAAAAAAACAAATGCAAGATTAATACACAACCACCGTGTACTAGTAGGATCACGCGGATTTCCCACTATTGTAACATATCAAGTCAAGCAACATTATACTATCAAGCATATATATCAACTTATTCAATATGCTCTTAAGGAGTTAACACATTTGACATGCTTAATCACACAGTTACTCCTCTCATAGAATAGAAACCCAAAGTGTTAGCCTGCCAGAATATGGTAATCCGATCCAAAGTTAGCATGCTGGCATGTGATAATCTAATCCAAAAGTTAGCATGCCCAAACGTGACAATCAAATCAATATCACACATCACAATAATACATCACGGTCATACATTTAAGTCATGATTTATTTCAACCTTTATGATCAATATTGCAACATGCACACATATACATGTATTACACTGATGAGAAAACAAGTATATATCACACGATCATAGAATCACAACTATCACCTACCACGAAACAATATTGGAACCTTAAGAAACATGATATTTACATTTCCATATTCGTTCGGCTTGTTCTTGGTCTACAAACAATAAACAATATATGATAATCAATAAATAAATCACTAATGTCCTGGAATTATACAAAAGTCATCAACCCTATGTCAAACTCATGACCTATACTTGCCAAACTAGGGTTGTTTAATTTCCACCATGAATTCTATCAAGAAACCAGTTCCCATAAGTTATGATCCATTCTAAAAGGTTCTACGGATTAATTAACGAATGGGGAGTGAAAAGCTTACCTTTAGCCTTAAGATTTGTGGAAAACGAGTTGAAATGACTAAAGGGTCATTTCTTAGATCTAAAAGTAAAAAAAAACGTCATATAAGGTCGACTAAGGGTTTTATTTTCAAATAAAAAATCCAACATCCCGCTAAAACGGAGCCCATCCCGTTATTGCGGCACCAAACCCCCTGCAGCGACACTTTTTAAACCAATGATCTCCATTTTTAATATCCCAAAAATCCAAAGAATCAATCTATGCCTCATCCGATATAACAACACCAATCCCGCTGCAGCGGCACAAAGTGAGGTAGTGAGCTCCTGAAGGATTTTCAGTTTCCTTCTTTCACGACATATTCTAAACCCACTACGCTTTAAAAATACCCTTAACGCTACGATTGATTCTTGGAGATCCATTTATCCAAATTCAATTCTTTAAAGTGTACAAGTTCCTTAACAAGTTATATAACCGATTATATTAATCAAATTCCTATTTACTTCACCAGATTGCTAAAACATTTCCTTACACCTTTATGACTCCTATTCCCGCCAAATATGTACAAAGTTGGGAAAAACCTAATACTACGAAAAAATATTCCTGACCCCAATTTTCCTCGTTCACATTTCTACAATGACAAAAGTCGTTCGTTACAAAAACTGAAGTTGAAAATCAATTAAGAAAAAATGTTCTCTTGATTAAAAGTGGTAACTGTGGAGAAGATGAATATTTTTTTGCAAAAATATATTTAGAAAATGAAATCATCCATTACATTACTGCACATACTCACATCAATCTAATGAAATTTTTGATAAGGAAAATGCCAAACTTTGAAGGAAATGATGATGTCCCACTTATAAGTTCAAGTTTACCAAAAATTTGTGGGGAGATTCTCTCAACATTGCAAAAGAGAACAACAAAATTTTGTATATTTGGAAATAGAGAAACAAAATGTTTTGTTAATTAGTAAATTGAGAAACAAATAGAAAACTTTTGTTTGTTAAAAAGGGAACAACAAAAAGTTTTGTTAGTTCAGACTTTTTTGTATCTTGATAGAAAATTGTTTGTCGTCCATTAATGTATATACACATAATAACTCTTGAAAGATAGTGATATAATAATTTTCAATACAGTCTATTCCATATGAGAAATTGAAATGAGAAATATATTCCCAAATGGGTTGAAATAGGACCTAGGAATGTGGATTGTATGTTAATTAGATATGCTACAAATGGTAAATCATGTTTATATATAATTCATTAGTCTTAACTGCGGATAGTCAAGTAAAAGGTCTAAACAACCTTGGAAAGAACCAAAGGAGAATGTGCTTAACAAAGAGATTCAGATACGTAGTAAATATCAATGGAAAAATTACTTCCTACGGGTTTTATTTTGTAATATTTCTTCTTACAAATGAGTCACATAGTCGAAGAAGATATGCCTTTTTTGGACTCATCCTATTCGGAAAGAGACTATCAGTAGTAAGATAGATTCTGTCTGGAGTAACTATACTTGAGATTTGGTTGATCTTCCTCCGGATTTTGAAATTTTGGGGTCAATGTGGATCTACAAAAGGAAAAGAAAATGATGAAACTATTGACAAATAAAATACAAGACTGGTTATCATAAGCTTTAGACAATAACAAAGAGTTGATTATTTTCACATAAAATAGCCTCTAACTAGGATTACATAAATTTAGATGTTAATTGTGTTATTTGCAATTTTGTCAAAATGGATGTGAAAACATTTTGTTGGACGAAGAAATTTACATGGAACAACACTACTGCTTTGTGATTCCCTGTAAAAAATGTGTGTAAACATGTTTAATTATTTTATGGACTAAAAACAAGCGCCTAAATAATAACATCCAAAGTTTTTGTATTTTATTATTAGGCATACATGTTCAACGCACGTGCAGAAAATTAGTATTATAAAAAATATTAAAATCTCATGATATTCAATACAATTTATTCTGCATATTCTATTTTTTTAAAGCTTGCAATTTAATGCTTCCATTTTACAACAATTAAACAATTGAAATCTTAAACTTTAAACAAAAAAAAATAATGAACATATACTTTTTCCCCAACTAGATAGACCCCGCGATATCGTGTTAATAATTCCTAAAGCAGAAAAAGAGACCCTACATTATCAATGTTAGATACTCTAAAAGCATATAAAGGGAACTCATATTATTTGTGTTAAAAAACTCCGAAAGCAATCGAAGAGTTAGATTATTTGTGTTAAAAACATCATATTTTTTTTATTAAAAAATTTGATAGCAGACAAAGAGACCTTAAATTATTACTATTCAAAACTCTAGAAGCATACAAACAAAATCCATGGTATATATGTTAAAACTCCAAAAGTGTCTAAGAAGACATTATTTGTGTTAAAAACTTCGAAAGCAAACAGAAACCCCACGGTATTTGTGCTTAAAATTTTGATAGTAAATAAAGAGGCCACTTATTTTTTAGGAAATTTCCGTTTGTTATTAAAATACCTAAAACAAATCACACATCCTTACACTTGTGCGATCTTGGCCCAACCCACACTTATCCCAACATTTAAAAAGGAAACAATAGAAAACGACAACAAATAAAGCATGATATGCTAACTCGGTAGGCCTATAAATCTAACTACGACATGGTTTCCTAATTAAGGACTCCTCATTTTCCCTCATTGCCTTCTCTAGTTTCCTAATTAATAGACCCCAAATTTTTTTATTAAGAATTTCAGAAGTAGACAAAGAAAAAATTACTTTTTCTAGGCTCAAAAGGTAGTCAAGTAATTTGATTTATAGTTCTTTAAGCCAAAAGAATTTTGTGATAGTATTAATGTGGACACCTCAATATGTAAAGACTTATTTTTATATTATATATAATAGTAAATAGGAGTATTTGTTTAACCCAAAAAATATTTTGATTTACTTTTTAAAACACTAAAACCCTATGCGTACTCCTAAAACCCACCAACTATCCATGTTTGGCAGTTCATGGGTTTTTGGATATTCTCTATAAGCTGAATAAAATTGGGGAAAAAAAATTATTTTATCAAGGGCATTAGTGTAATAAATTCATCCTCATAGGTTGAGATGAAATTCAATCATTTTGACCTCAACAAGCAAGTAATCATACGGAAATCCATATTGATCATTCATCAAAACTTATACTTTATTTCTTCACACTTATAAAATTATTTGCTTAATATATAGTGTTTTATTTAATAATATTGATACTATTTATAAAAACATGTGTATTATATTATTAGCCATACAAGTGTGATGCTCGCAGATAAATTAAAACTATATTAAATGCTTAAATGCCAAGATATTCAATACAATAAAGTTTACGAGTTCTATTATTTAATTAAAAAATATTTTAAAACTTAAGTTTCCATTTGTAGCAACTAAACAAGAGAAAATTCAAATTCAAATTTTAAGAAAGATCTGCAAAAAAAAAATCTTCTTATATGTTTCATCACAATTAAAGTAGACATTGAATCATATCTTCAGATAATAGCTTACAATATCTTCACACCAGCCTTATTTTTCCTCATCTTCGAGGAAGAGGAGGATTATCTAAATAAATATTGAAAGTTTAACATAATAAAACTAAAAATTAATAGGGTTAATGATCTATAGCAATTTAAGACATAACGGGAAGAAGTGAAGAAGCGGGAAGTTATTTGTAGATATCTAAAAGGTAATTGGATGATTAGGGATGTTGTGGGGTTAGTTTCTAATTAAAAAGGGAAAATAAAGTCCCAAAATTAGAAACATTACTGATTTATCCTTTTGTAAAATCCTCCATCGGACCCCAAAACCTTACAAATCAAAATTTCCTCCCCCCCCCCCCCAAAAAAAAAAAAATTGACAACTAGTTGAATAAATTTGGGTATCAATCATAACCTGATGTGACTTTAACACCTCAGAAATTTCTAAGATCGAACTTGAATTATTCTATAACACCTCACAACTCTACTCTTAAAATTTTAATTGTTCGTGTAGTACCTCAAACATTGAGAAAGGCTAAACATGATTAACGAGAAAGTCCATGAACCCAAAATGTACCATGAACCCTTCATGACTCCCTATATAGACCGTTTAGGGGACCACAAATTGATTAGGGAAATGTGGCCAGCCGTCAAAGGCTGCCAAGGAGCGGGTCACCTGGATGAGACCCTACACCACCCCTGGTGGCTTGTACGCTCCGTTTGGGGGTACATACAAGTCACCCATCAATTTTTATGTTTTGGTAAACTACAAACAATCATATCTCTCAACAGATAATGAATTGTGTGACCCATGACCTATAAAATTAAAGTTCTTTAGTCTTTCCAACACCACCAAATTTTCCTCACTTTGTGTTTTGAGTAAAAAGATATGTCTGTTTTAGAGAAGCATTGTCGAGCAAGTGATGTTTGATTGCCTTCTATACGGTGCGTGAAGTTTTACGACCGTGAAGCCCTAAATGGTATGTGAAACCTCCCTTTGAAGGCACCTTGACAATTTTAAAAGTGGGAGCCTTTTTGGTTTTTGTCCTATACATTTGGTATTTAAACTACATCGTTTGTAAGCCTAAATCATGATGTTTTACACCTAATTAAGGTGTTATAAAGTTTTAATCAATTCTTTTACGTTCATTAACAGTTAAAGATATTAGAACAAGGTCTAATGAGAAGAAATCTAGGGTTGAAGTGTTCTTTGAGTTTCTTCTATTTCCCCAAAAAACTCATTCCTCCAGTTATGTAAGGCTAACATAGTTTTAGACTACTTCCTCTTCATTCCCTACATCTACTTTCGAATAAATAAAAGGGTAATCTTGGATTCTATCCTTAGATTTGAGTTTTCTTGAGATAAGTTAATTTTGAGTTCTTGACTTCATGATTCTTTTAGAAATTCTATTCTGAATAATTAAATTCCTCTATGTAGGCATTGAGACTATTGAGTTCATTGTCTCATATCTATATTTTAGCATTAACTCTATGAATTGATTACTCTTGAGAAGAGTAGTGTCGTTGAGTTATGAGTTCAAAAAATATGCGTGATGAATTTTCTGTATGGTTATTAAGATCCTTGAGTTGATTTGTTCATATCTATATTTCAGCATGAATTTTTTTGTGGAGTATTCATTGAAATCTTATAGATAATGTTTTAAATAAAATGTTACGGTATAAACTGAATTTTAGGAAAGTTAAGAGGAGCATAAGAAAGAAAATAAGAGTACTAAGTACGTCGCAAATGTTTTTTTACATAAAGAAAAGAGTAGACCCATTTTAGTAGAAAAGTTAAAAGATTTCTTGAAAATATTAAGTACAAAGAAATTACCTCTTAAAGATTTATTCAATTATTATATCAACCAAGAGAAAATATTTTCACTTTAAACAAAGAGAAACATTATTTTGTAAGCAAGGAGTTGCACAGATATTTCATATCAAATAACTCTTTTGAATGGTTAGCTTGAGAAATTATTTCAAACTAGATAAATAGAAATGATTTTGTACATTTGAGCAAGAGTATATATATAATAGGAGTAGTAAGATCATACTTTTTTAGAAGAATACTTAGTGCCTTCTGAAAAGCTTAGTTGATCCACATAGTTGAGGTGTCCTATATCCCATATAGAAAAGTTCTGGAAGCGTGGCCAAAACGTTGTACCATTGTGTAGCTTATAGTGATGGTTGTCGGCTAGAGAATATCCCAATAGAGTTAAAGTGTATTTTTATATATCACTTATTATGTTAAGAAGATGAGTACGTATATTTGTAAATATCAATCAATTCTTTAATTCTTTAAATTAGTTGTGTTTATGTAATATCTATAGCATTCCTTTCATACAATTATTTCAAGTTATTGTAAAATACTCGTACATTCAAAACAAAAAATTTGGTTAATACGGTCATTTAATCTGTATTATTTTATTATGCAGATACAAGTGTTCAGGATCATCAACATGTGCTTCGTTGAGATCACTCTAAATTCTAGTAAGCTTTTAGTGAACCTCCTTGTATTCTGGAGGACTTCATATTTACTTTTAATTTAGTTGTTTTGATGCGTCGTGGGTGTTATCCCGAAACATATCTTAATCATTAGAGACATAATAGATAGATAAAGTTTAGGAGTCTTTCAATATTTAATTTTCCTTGAGATTTTTTTTGCGAACTATTATACTTATATTATTGAGTATTTTAAAGATAAATGAGTTGAATAAATACTTTGAGTTTAAATTTTCAAAATTCTACTTTAAGTCTATTATTTCTTGAACAAGTTTTTTGCTAAGTAGTCATCCAGGCCAAAGGTTTACTTGGGGATCAAAAATGGTTGTCGAGCATCTGCCACCTCCAGGATGTAGGGTCAGAGCATGAAAAAGTTTGTATCTCAGAACAAAGTTCATGTATCCTAGGATGGATCTAATGTCGTGTCAGTAGGATCATACTTATAGTTGTGAGGGCCCCACTTAGAGAAAGGAGGGGAGACGAAGAACAGGGAAGAATAAGAGTGCCAGGGGGGGGGGGGGGGGAACAGAGACCACTCAAACGAATAATAAGCCTAACCCCAAATGCAACAGGAGCGCAAAAAAGACTACTCAGAGATCACAGTCACTACTACCAACTCTCTGTTCCATACAAAGAAAAATATTAGAACTCGTGTGTCTCTCAAGTCCTCGACTACCCGTCATACTCAAGATAGGGGAAAAACAAAGCCCAAATCCTTATCGATGAGTAAATCTCAGCAAAAGTCTTTAGAAAGTGATGAGACTATAGAACAAAGTCATGAGACTATAGAGTTGCTTGAGAGAAACTTGTTAGTGATCTTATGTTCAGATTCAAAAGAATGAACTTTTATTCATATGAATTGTGTGTACAAGTTAAAAGCGATATGTACTCCAAACCTCTTGATCTTGCGCGTATTTATGAGTCTAATAGACAATTTATCCCATATAGATAGCTAAGTTTGAGAGCATTTTCCAGGACAAAATTAAGTTTTGAGAGACTTTTGATGTCGCTTCATCTAACACATATGAATAGATGTTTCTTGGTCAAAAGCAATGAGAGCAAAAATGGGGCACCAGGACAGAGGTTGCAAAAGGGAAAACGAAGTTGCGGAGCAAAAGGAGCCAAGAAGATGAAAAAATACACTAAGAGAGAGCGCATCTGTGTCGCGGAGCTAACACACATATGGATAGGAGGTATTCCAATTAGCAGTGGAGTGCACGACAGGAGGGCGTTGTGGAGAGGCAACATGTTTGCGTCGCGGATCTAAACACTAGAAAGTTACCATGTTTGTTTTATTCTAACTTTTAAATAGTTTTATTATGCTATTTTTTGTGGGGGAATCAAGTTCCAAAAAGATAGGAGCACAACATTTTAGAAGATTTTGCTATATTTTCTATGGTTTTCCTTATCATTTTTGTTCTTGGTAAATTTTTGTATGATTGATCAACTTTATTTCTTGATAGTTTGTGCTATGAGTACATAAAGTCCCCTATCCTGGGGTTGTAGCTATTGTTGATAGTTTAATACAATTTGTTTCTAGTATGAGAAGGGTTATTTAATAATTGTGCTTGCATTCTTGTTTTACTATTTTAATTCTTGATTAACATTAGAATAAACTTGTTGTCCGCTCTAATACAAGGAAGATGAATAGAGGGATAAACCAATGAATGTGAGAAACATGTTCATTCTTGGGTAAAATCTAGAATGTTTCATATATAGGATAGTCTTATACTTATATGCCACACTTGGTTGTTATGCAAGATGAATGTTAAATGCGCCGTCATTGGTTCATAAGTAACCCCCCTCAACGATGTAATTAGGTTGTCAATGGTGGTAGAGGATTAGAGTTCTAAGAATCGTGATCCTAAAATAAACCTTGCTAATCCGTAATGAGGTTAACCCGTCAAACAGTAGAATAAATCAACATTATACCAGAAATTAATCAATGCTACAACCCTGAGATACCTTTCCTAATTTTGAGATTCTCATATTTGAAATTGTTTGATTAACATAATTAACTTTTGATAGTTTCTAATTAGTAGTAAATAGTGATAAACAAATTTCCAAAATTATTTTCCACTTGAGTAAATTTAGTTTAGACGTAAAAGAATTTTTATGTGATTATTTGAAGTCTTTTGGATTCGATAATCCGGCTCGAAAGAGTCGTTGTACTATTTGAATGTCCATATGCACTTGCGTGTTTTTTTTACGAAACATGTTTTTGGTGCGACCGCCAAGGACTTTTAAATATGCAGATATATAATATTTAAGTGTCTAAATTATTTCTATCTTTGCTCTTTATTTCGCCTGTTGTGTCAGGTTTTTGCACCGGAAGAAAACAAGGATTTTGTAGAGCCTCTATTTGAACCAAAGAGATTTTTTCATTACTAGAGAAGGAAAAGAAGACACATACGTCCTATTCCTTGTGTATCGAGGGAAGTAGAGACTCCATAAGAAAGGGAGGATCAAGACCGACCAATAGAAATGGCAGAAATGAAAATGAGGATGTGTGAATCCCACAAACTACCAATGTTATCTCAAGTATTCAAAAACCTGCACGAGGTAGGAGGTTTGAATTGAAGCATAACGTGGTGCAACTACTGCAGACAAACGACAGTTAAACTGTCTATCTCATGAGGACTCACGAGTACATATACAGAATTTCCTCGAGATCAGATACACATAACTACAACTGGTGTGAACTTTGGTTATGTAAGGCTCACATTATTCCCCTTTTCTCTCTTGGGGGAAGCAAAAAGATGGTTGAACTCTGAGCCCGTAAATTTCACAACAATATGGGATGATTTTGCTCGAACATTTTTATAAGGTTTTTTCAAACCGGTAAAAAGCCAAGCTGAGAAGCGATATATTGAGCTTCAGATAGAAAGGACGAAAGAACTATACCAAGCTTGGGATAGGTATAAGTCCCTACTGCTCATTTGTCAGTGTTGGAACTAAACACTAAAATTTTACTTGATTTTGCTGCAGGGTACAAGCTTTAGAGAAGACACATGCTAGGTTTCTTACATTTCTTAATAGAATTTTCACAAGGTAACCTCGAGTCGAATGGTGGAAGAGCTAGACCAGTTATACAGAAGACTGCTGGAATGTTTGAAGTGGATGTAGTGACAACTTTGTCTGACAGATTGCATAAATGTAGAGTATGATGACTACCCATTTTAGAAACATGTCACTAGGACAACAACAAGTTCAAGCTAATATGGTACATCAACCACAAGCTTGGTGTGAGCTATGTGGAGATGGATATCACACTGTTGAGATATGTAGAGCAAACCCAGAATCTTTTCACTTTGTATGTAATGCTCAGCGAGGATAAAATCACCAGAGCTATGGAAAAACCTACAACACAAGTTAGCGAAACCACCCAAACTTTTCATAGGGTGGCAATCAAACCCAACATCAAGGATGGATCCAACACAAACCACAGAGTAGTGGACAATAGTACCATCAACAAAGCCATGGAAATAACAAAACCATGGTAATTAAAAGGCTTCTAAGCAAGATAATATGATTATGGAGGACATGCTAAAAGAAATCATGGCGGAACAACCTAAATTAGAGGAAGATGTTTGAAATAATAAATTGGAAAGTAAGAATTTGGAGAAGTAGCTTGGGCATTTGCTAGTGCCCATAATTCCCGACCACAAAGGGTTTTGCCGGGAAATTTCGACAAAAACCATAAGCACGTAAATATGTTGAGTACTCGGAGTGTTCGTCCATTGTAGGAGTTGAATGCAAAGGAAAAAGTTGTTGGAGAAAAAGAAACACATGTAGATGAAGTAGAACCAAGCGAACAAACGGTAAATGAGGAACCAAAAGCATAATCACATCCTCCATTCCCACGTAAATTAAAAAAGCAAAAAAAGAGGAATGTTTTGGTATGTTCATTGATATACACAAGAAGATACATGTTAATTTTCCTTTAATTAATGTGTTGTGGGGCATTCCTAAGTATGCCAAATATGTGAAAGATGTGGTAGCCAATAAGAGTAGATTAGACGAGTATGCAACAGTAGCACTCACTGAGTAGTGCAGTTCTAGGATCAACAATAGGCTTTAAACCAAGACGAAAGATCCAAGGAGTTTCACGGTTTAGATAAAAATTAGTAAATGTGTTTAGGCAAGAGGTTTGTGTGATTTGGACGCAAGTATAAATTTGATGCCTACTTCCATGTTTCTCAAATTGGGACTAGGCAGGCCCAAATACACAACCATTATATTGTAGTTAGTTGTACATTCGGAGTCTAGGCGATATGGAGTTGTATAACATTTATTCATTCATGTGAGAACTCTTATTTTGATTGTGGACTTCGTCATTTCCGATTTTGATCCTCATCCCGAGGTCCCATTTATTTTTGGACGCCCATTCCTAGAAATAGGAGGTGCATAAATTGATGTGGCGGCCTGCATACTAACAATGAGGGCTTGTGACAAGGTCGAGGTACATGATGTTTATAAGGCAATGAAGTTTTCTGCAATATATGAGTGATAGAAACCACAGTCATTGATGATGCAATGGAAGCTAAATATATTGAAGCTCAAGACCCATTAGAAAGAGTGTTAATTGGGCAAGACATTGAAGGAGATGTTGAAGCCAAAGAGTTGGCTAAGTTCCTAAATGTCCCGAATGTGAGTACGCTTCGCAAGTACACGGTGCCATTAGACAGAGTACTAGGACCACCTCCTAAGAAATCAATTAAGTAAGCACCAGAGTTGGAGTTGAAATTTGTCCCTTCTCATCTCAGGTATGCATTTTTAGGTGCCAATGAATCTTTACCCATAATTCTTTTTTCTGCTTTGTCCAAATTACAGGTTAAGGAATCTATGAAAATATTGAGGAAGAGGAAAAAGGCAATAGGTTGGCAGATGGATAATATACATGGTATTATCCCAGTTCTATGTATGCATGAGATATTCATGGAGGAAGGTCACAAGTCCATTGTGCAACCTTAGCGCAGGCTAAACCTAATGAAGAAAGATGTAGTGCTCAAGGAGGTGTTTAAATGGTTAGATGCGGGTATTGTATACAGTATTTCGGACAGCAAGAGGCTCAACTTAGTTCAGTGTGTGCCTAAAAAAGGAGTCATGACGGTGATCACCAATTAAAAAAAAGAGTTAATTCCAATCAGGACAATGATAGGATGGAAAATATGCATGGATTACAGGAAATTGAATGAAGCCACCACACAGGATCATTAACTGATTTCATTTATTGATCAAATATTGGAAAAGTTAGGTGGGAAAGAATATAATTGTTTCCTATCATTCAAGATACAACCAAATGGGCATTGCACTAGAGGACAAGGATAAAACTACATTCCCTTGCCCGTATGGGACATATCCTTTCAAGAGAATGTCATTTCAGCTATGAAATTCTCCGCCACCTTCAAAATATGCATGATGACTTTCATGACATGGTTGATGATTTTGAGGAGATAATCATGGATGACTTTTCAGTCTTTGTGGAGACTTTTGACATGTGTTTGGAGAATTTAGATAGGGTACTAGCTAGATATGAGGAAACTAATCTCATCCTAAACTGTGGAAAATGTCATTTCCTAGTGAAGTAAGGGATAGTGTTCGGCCATAAGGTGCCAAAAAGAGGGTTGGAAGTTGATTGTGAAAAAGTGGAAGTAATTGAAAAACTACCTCCTCCAATTTCTTTTAGAGGGGTGCGAAGTTATTTGGGTCATGCTTTTTTTTAAACGAGATCCATTAAGGATTTGTCTATGATTGAAAGACACGTGTGCAATCTCCTAGAGAAGAAGATGAAATTTATATTTGATGATAAATGCATGCAAGCTTTGGCAGCTTTAAAGAAGAAGCTCTAATCCTAACTTCTACAAATTAGGAGGTTCCTTTTGAATTGATATGTGATGCAAGTTATGTGGTTGTGGGATCAATGTTGCGGAAATGGAAATAAATGGTGTTCCACTTCATATATTATGCAATAAAAACACTAGATGAAACCCAATCCAAATACACAATGACTTCAATATAATGCTAGCCTTGGTCAATGCTTTTGACAAGTTTAGATCTTACCTTGTAGGTACTAAAGTTGTTGTCTATATTGAGCATGAAACTATTAGGTACTTCTTCAACAAGAAGAATGCAAAACTGCAATTAATTAGATGCATTCTATTGATTTAAGAGTTTGACATCAAGATTAAGGACCAAAAATGTAACACCCTGTATCCAAAATACACCAAAAACAAATTTTTCAGAATATCTTCATCTGCAATCGACAGTTGCCATTGACGGATCATAGTTTTACCCATGGTCCATCCTGCACATCCATCGATGGAGTAAGAAACCCCCAAAATCTCTGCCCATGAAAATTTGACTAAGTGTCGAACGAAGGACGGACCTACGGTCCGTATGTCAGACTATGATTCGTAGTGTGTGTCCATCAATCAACATCCCATTTACCCACTCTCTGATATGAACCATGGTTGACCAGCACAGACTGTCATTCGATCTATAGTGTGTAAGTCTGACCGTAGGTTAAAATTAAAAGAGAGTTAGGGAGGAAATGTCGTTGGGTCAATTTTGATTGATCATAACTCTTAGCAAAAAATGAATTAGGTGTTCCATGACATACCCATAGATAGATAATTGAATTAGATTTCCATAGACATCAACCTTGCTAAAATCAGACCTCCGAGTTAAATGTTATGCCCATTTTGGTACAGGTCTGTCGAAAAGACCCAACATACAGACCCAATCGACGGACCTTCGATTGAACGACGGACCGTCAGTCTAGGTCATCATTTTGTCCAACAGAATTTAACTCAGGGTTCTTTTGGTCTTTTCCCACTTCATTTAAACTTTAAGATACGTCGTTTTGACCTAAGTCATAATATTTTAAATAGTATAATCCTAGAAACATTGTTGCAACTTACCTAACTCAAATCATTTATCAAAAACACAGAAAATTAGAAGAAAGAAAGGAGAAAAAGGTCAATACCCCAAATTCAAGAACGCAACAAAGTTCCAGCTGTACCAGCACCGAAATCTGAATGTTTGTCGTGAACTTCATCACCAGGCATGTGGGATTTCACTAGTGGGTTCCTTTCACCCACTAGGTCCCTAGTTTTAAGTCAGATTCTTGATTCTCATATCATCATTAGACCTAGGGTTTCTAGAACTTTCACAAAACTTCATGAACTTATTAATTATATGTTCCAAATCATAATATAATGTTATTATTCATATTATTACATGAATTTTAGAACCCTAGCTATGTAGTTATTTAGTTCTTGAATCACACATGCTAGGTCAGACATTTCAGTTATTCAGTTATACATGCCTCAATTATTAATGCATCATTATCATATCAAATGTTAAATTCTTAGTTTGTATGTTCAGTTTTGAGCTATTCAATTTTTTATAGAAAAATAAACATAATCAATTAACTACATAAATTAATGGGAGTAGCATAATACCAAGTTGGACTACGGATCGGCGTACCCAATTAGTCCCAGAACTACTAGCCATGTAGGTTGTAAGTTCCCTTTGTGGTCAATCCATTTAGTGATCACTCCAGCATGCCTTTATAGCTCTGGCAGGGCAATATTTGGTCATCTTGATGGGATGTATACATTGTACACCACATTTAGTTCATGTGGTTTTAGTGTTTGTTATTAGTATCTCCCACAGCTCTGTCAGACTCTAATTCATTGACCATTTTTCTGGATATTCAGTATTAAGTTACAACATGTTATAAGTTGGTCATTGCATCTAGTTAGCTTAGAATTCAGTATATCATGTTAGAATATTATACTTGTTTTTGTGCTTTTTCAGTTATATTTTATTTAAGCTTTACTCTATCCTACATGATCAGTACTTTCAAGTACTGATGCACACGTGTGATACATCTTGTCGTGTTACAGGTTCAGGTTCTCAACATCCAGACCACGCATAGATCAATTTCCTATCTCTCGAGAAGCAGATTTAGTGGTGAGTCATTATTCTCCTAGGACAATAGTCAAGAGTTTATTTTAGTCTTTTAGTCATTTAGTTTCATTTTTTTCTAGACTTAGTTGGGGCTTGTCCCAATATTTCTAGTTAATGAGGGACTTATTTAAGTCAAAGTTAGTTTCAACTTAGTGTCTAGTTAATAGTTTCTTTGTATTAAATTCATCAGTATTTCAATTATCTCAGTGATAGAACATGGTTATTCCCCATATTTTTAGTTTAAATTGTGATTTAACTTCCGCTATAGTTTATATTCTTTAGTATGCTCATGATCATGCCAACGGGGTTAGCTTGGGATCACTTGTGGTCCTAGGTTCCATTTCCGTGTCTCGAGGGTAGCTCGGGGCCTGACAGAAGAGGTTCTGAAACAAGATTGCAGACCACCTTTCAAGAATGGAGAGTTCTTCAGATGTGGGAGAGCAAGTTCAGATTAAGAAGGAATTCCTTGATGAACAACTATTGACGCTCGAGGTGACAGAACTACCATGGTATGGAGACATTGTTAATTATTTGGTTAGTGAATTGTTTTCACCCGGTGCATATTTGTAAATAGTTTTTGGTTGTATTTGCTATTTTTTTTGGTTCCTTGTTAGTTGTTTTCGGTTCTTTAGCCAAAGACAGTCCCATTGAATAGTAGAAAAAAAATTGTGTTTCTTAGGATTTACTCAATCGTGACACCTATCGTCTCTAAATTTTGTTTTGATTGAGATCCATATGATAGAGTGTGTGGTAGACCTTGGGCAGTATTTTCACGGGAAAAGATAGTATGAGTTATAATGTTATAAATAGTATTAGTAAAAGTTCCAAAAGGAAAAAAAAAATGTTTCCAGAGGTATATTAATCTAACAAAGATAGTGATATGAGGCAAACTATGTTGTTGCAGGCATGCACCCAGTATGTTAGTACTGAGGAGTTTTCCCTTATGGGTATACTAAGAATGGATAAGTTTGTATAAATCTCACAATATAAGGTAGAGTAATTTTTATTGAGAGGATGAGTTAGAATATACTTTAATTAGAAGGGAGTTGATGATGATGTAACATTGTGTTAGTTCATACCAAGTATATGTGTTGAATAAAATAGCATAGTAGTCATCAAGTGATAGATCTAAGTTAGGCTATGATTTTTAAGGGAGAGCCTCGTGATATTTAGATGGTTAAAACTAATTGGGCAATGATGATTTGTCAGGGAGGGCGCCATGATATTCAAGAACTACGCTCATTTTATTCTCTCTTTGATGAGATACTTAAGCAACTCTCTTCGAATTTGGTTATCCTTATAATAAAAAAATCCTTTTTCAAAACTCATATTTTTTAAAATGGAAAAGGGTCTAAAATACCCTCGAAGTGTTGAAAGTGATACACAACTACCCCTCAATCATCTATTGACTCAAAATTACCCTCCTAATCCACCTTTAGGTCCAATATTAGTCACTTCATTAATGGAGTACCATTTAAAATAATTAAATAAAATTTTTCATTATGTGATGCTCAACCATTGGTTGTAATTTAACTATTTAATATAATTTTAAATCCACCCATTTTTAACTAAATGCACCCCAATACTTATAAATCTTGCCCTAAAATATAATTTTAAACTCACCCATTATCCGCTCGATTTAACCTATCGACTCTTTTTGTATTAGGTCTTGCGGGTTTAATAAACATTAAAGTTTACCATAATGTGATCATTATATTAATCTAAAATAATTAAATTACAAAGAAAATCCAATATTCTTTTAGACGAACAAATTCTTTAGATAATAAGTTAGAGATTTATTAAAAAATTCAAAATATAAATCAAAAGTTATTGAGTTTAGCGGACTTCACCTTTGACTTTGTTCAATACAGAAAAAAGAAGAAGATATTTATTGAGAATATATATTTTTAGTGGAGCGTGGGTTAAAGTTAATACATTCAGAATTGCTAATTTTTTTGCGTTATTAATATAAATGTTGGCTATGAATATAAATTTATATTAATCCTCTAAAATGTATAATATAATGAAAATTTTATTATTATCGTTAAATTCTTTATTTGTTGTAGGGATTGTCTTTTTGATTTATATGACTATAATTCTATCACCATTATTTAAAAACATCCAGATACTCAACAAATATGAATTGTATATACATTATGTCACCAACTCATATTTGACTTCACAGGAACAAAAAATTATAGTGTCATGTATATTCTGTATGTTTTTATAATTTATACTAAAGAATAAAGCTTAATCTTATTTATTGAATTTTCTCTTCTATAAAATTTATTGATGCTCATTCATGACATTAGAAAGATGTTTGTAATGTCGTGACATCAAAAATATATTTTGATGCTCATTAATTACTAGATGCTCAATATTTTAGGGCGGTTTAATGAGTATTAGGGTGGTATATATAAAAATAGGTGGTTATGGGTAGGCTTAAAATTATATTGAAAAATTAAATTACAAGCAATGATTGGGCACCACATATTTAAAATGATTATTTAAATATTTTAAATGGTGCTCACTTAATGAAGTGGCTTAAATTGAACCCAAAGGTAGATGGGGAGGGTATTTGTGAGCCTAAAGGTGGATGTGGAGGGTATTTTGGAGCCAGTAGGTCGATGAGGGTAGTTATGTACCATTTTAAATACTTTAAGGGTATTTAAGGACCTTTTCCATTTTTAAAAAAATTTATTTAAAAATATTCTTCCATCGCCACCACACCGATCTACAAAACAAACATAGAAGAGACTAATTCTTATTATTTATTAAATTCAGTAACAAAAAAAAGAGGCAAAATTATTATGGTTGCCTCTTTTATTTTTTCAAAAAGAAAAAAATTCACGGACCATGCACACTTGATTTTTCTTTGATGAGATACTTTAGTTAGTCTTTTCGGATTTGTTATGTCTTATAAAAAGGTTTTATTTCAGAAGCTAAAATATTGGATTGTTGAGTAACAAACATGTACTTATTAGCGCAACACTATTGGAAGACTATCTGAACATTTTTATCGAAATCGCCTTTTTAAATCGTGATCTCAATAATTGCTCATAACATATTAGAATATTGAAATGAGATCCTCTATTTGATCCTGATGAAAAAATATAACTACGTCAACATCTATATGGATATATTTTGTAATATTATTACCAAATTTATTTGGAAGAGAGACTCATGTTTTGGAAGTAGCTATGGGTAAGTTGCTTCATGTTGACATGGCGACAAGGAATCACAGAAGACCAAGTTATGCAAGAGTGGAGGTAGAAGCGGATTCATTGGGAAAATTTTGACAAATTGGCTTGAAGAATTAGAATGGGGAAATTTTAGAAAGTGAATCCGGATAAAATATGATTACGTTCCAAAATATTGCAATACGTACATAATATAGAGGAAATAATGAGGAACAATACGATGTAGAACATCCTGAACTATAGCCAAAGAATGATATTAGTGACAAATTAGTGGCAAATAGTAATGTGGAGGAAAGAAAATATAAGAAGATAAGTAACGACAAAGAGAAAACGAATAAGACTCAACCAAACAAGACTGACTTACGGGACAAAAGAATGAATGCAGAAGAACTTCGGCATGAACAACAGAGTATGTCTCATTACATTAATGTTTTGGAGAGGTTTGAATTATGAGATGTTATTTATATAAAAGGGGTATGTATCGGGCTACGTATCTGAAAAGAAAATATTGTCTCCAACAATGATTTCATCACTATTGAACGATTTTGTTGAACTATTTTAAATTTTTGATTTTTTACGAGTTATGAAGATTTATTACTCATGATTTAAAGTGATTGGATGAATTATGATAGGATTAATTAATTTTTTGTTATTTTTCTTTTTTCTAAAAGCAACATAATCTTAAGTAATGAATTTGAGAACAATAAAAATTTTAAATTTTTTGTGATTGTAAAACATCCCGAATAAAATGTAATTAGCCCTTATTTGCATGTGATTTATGTATTTCATACATTGTTTTAGTATTAGCATTCATTTCAGGAAATAAAAGGATGATTATTTTATTTCAAAGCATACATTGTAAATTAAACATTCAACCTACTCATATGACTCGTCTTTTATTTTGGTAAGAGTTCACAATACTATTGGGATTCATCGCCTACAACACAAATATTCATCGCAACTTTACAAAAATTCTACAAAAGTCCCTTAAAATTATAAAATATTTTCAGAATCATCGGGAAACCTGCGGATAAATAGGTAACAAATTGTGAATAATACATTACATAATGGGATGAATGTATCTGAGAAGGAAGGGATGTCTTCAAGAGGGGATAATTTATATCGAACTCCCAAATAAGTCAAACATTGAGGCTTCCATTTCTTTATGTGTTGTGCACTAGGAGTTTAGAGATGAGTTCTTATAGACCCTAAGCTCAAAAGAGATGTTTTTAAAGCAGAACAACTATAAAAATATGTCAGCAAAAGAGCAGGGAAGCAACAAAGAGTAATATACTTTGAAATTTGAGAACTTACGACTACTTAACAATATAACTGAAGTAAGGAATATAGAGTAAACATATATATTTCTTGTAATTCTCCTAAATTAGTAAAAGAAAATCTCAAGAACTATTATGAGAATCGTCAATTACAATAAAAAAAATATGAGTATTAGATAACTTTAAGCTCGAGATAACACACTAAGAAGGGAAACAGGAAATTGAAAAAACTTGACAAAATCTAGTACAAACCAAGCGCTACTATGATATCTTGAATGGAAACTCTCAAGTAAAAAATCTTCTTAAAAGCAATTTAAGGGCCACATTCCCATCAACTTTTTGAACAAAAATAAGCAATTTCTTGTATATTTGGTTTGAAAAAAATGTAGATATAACACTAACTTTTATATGAAGAACACAACAATACACATACCTAAAAAAATCAAATTAGTTGAAAATCAAGAAAGATGATAAACTTTTCTTACAAGGTTATTGTAGTTCTCCCAACTATTGCACTAAGAGATGTGAGTTGTGCACATCGGGGAAAATCCATGTGCAATTTGTTAGTGGATGGTCATGAGGACTATGCTACAACTTCTTGTTACATATTTCACTTTTTAAACAATGTCAAAAATAATTGATAATGAAGATTAGATATATGTAACACCCCATAGCTAAAAAGACCAAAAATCAGCTTTTTAGAAATCTTCAAGTGCAATCGATGGTTACCATCGACGGACCTTAGCTTAACCCATGGCCCATGCTGAACATCCGTCGATAGTGACTGAAACTCCCCCAAGACACAGCTAAGAAAATTTGACTAAGTGTGAAACTACAGATGGAACAACGGTCCGTAAGTGATACTACGGTTCATAGTCTGTGTCTGTTGATCAAGAACCCATGAACCACTCTCTGACAAGAACCACGATTGACCAGCACGGTCCGTAGACGTACCTACGGACCGGGTGGAAATTAGCATATAGTTAGGGGGAAATGCAGTCGGGTCAACTTCAATTGATCATAACTCTTAGTATAAAATGAATTAGGTGTCTCATGACCTATAGAATGATAGATAATTTAATTGGCTTTCCATATCCACCGACCTTGATAAAATCAAACCTCCAAGTAAAATTTATGCCCGTTTTAGTAAAGGACTATCGAATAGACCCGACCTGCGGACCCAAACAACAGACAGTCGATTGAATGATGGCCCGTCTATCGGGGTCGTTGTTCGGTCAGACAGCAATTGACTTAGGGGACTTTTGGTCTATTTCATGTTTGTTGAAACTCTAAGATAAGTCGTTTTAACCCTAAATCATAATATTTTAGTCAGTTAAGTAGAGAAACATAACTAAAACTTACCTAAGTCAAATCATTAATCACAAACATAGAAAATTACAAGAAAAAAAGGATCAAAATGTCAAGAACCCTAGTTCAAGAATGTAGCAAGGTTCCATTAGTTCCAGCCTGAAATCTGAAAATTTCTCTGTGAATTTCATCACAAGGTATAAGGAATTTCACTAGTGGGTTCCTTTCCCCCATTGAGTCACTAGTTTTCTGTCAGAATCTTGATTCTCATATCATGATTAGTCCTAGCGTTTCTAGAACTTCAACATAACTTCATGAATTAATAAGTTGTATTTTACGAATAATATTGTGAAGTTATTATTAAATTTACTGCATGAATTTCAAAACCCTAGCTAAGAATTTCTTTAGCTTTGAATTACACATGGTAGGTAAGATATTTCCGTTATTGAGGTATACATGCCTCAGTTATGAATGCATCATTATCAGATTAGATGTTTCATTCTTAGTTTGCATGTTAAATTTTGAGCTATCCAATATTTTAAAAAAATTTAGACATAATTAGTTAACCACATAAATCAATGGGAGTAACATAATACCGAGTTTGACTAGGGTTCAACGTACCCAATTAGTCCTAGAACTACCAGCCAAGTAGGTTGTAAGTCCCCTATTTGGGCATCAATTTAGTGATCACGCCAGTGTGCCATTATACCTCTGACAGGGTATATTAGGTCTTCTCAATGGAGCGTGTACATCGGACTCCACATTGAGCTCATGTGGTTTTATTATCGGTTATTAGTAGCTCAAATAGCTCAGTTAGACTCTCTTGCATTGACCATTTATCAGAATATTTCGTATTCAGTTTCACCATATTAAAAATCTGTCATTGTATTCAGTTAGCTCAGAAATTTATTATATCATGTTCAGATTATTATAATTCCTTTTGTTCTTGTTCAGTTATGTTTTATTTCATCTTTATTCTATCTTACATGCTTAGCACCTTTAAATACTGACGTATACGTTCTCTACATCTTCTCATGATGTAGATTCATGTTCTCAACATCCAGATCAGGCTTAGGTCAATTTTTCGATCTCTAGTTCAATAGATTTAGTAGTGAGTCCTCAATCTCCAAGGACAACACACATGAGTTTCATTTCAGTCTTTTAGTAATTTATTTTTAGTTTTTGCTAAACTTTGCTGGGGCTTGTCCTAGTATTTCTAGTCCAGTTTAGAGGCTATTTTCAGACATAATTAGTTTCAACTTAGTATTGAGTTAATATTTTCTTTGTATTAAACTCAGTGTTTTAAATTATCTCAGTTATAGAATATGGGTATTTCCTTACTAGTTTAAGTTATAATTTAGCTTCCGCATGTACTTTTTTGTCTTTAGTATGCTCATGATCATGCCAGCAGGGTAAGCATGGGATCACTTATGGTCTTAGGTTCCATATACGCGTCTCGGGGGTAGCTTGAGGCGTGAAAAAACTTGGTATCAGAGCACTAGCATTAAGAGTCCTAGGATGTCTGAAAGTCGCGCTAGGTAGAGTCCTTTTCAGTGGTTTGAAATGCACCATATCTAATGAGAGGGAGGCTATGAAGTGTTTCAGAAAAAAATCATTTTGTTGTTACTCTTATCGTGTGTAAGGTTTGATCTTGTTCCATTCTAACTGGACGTTCTACATGTAAGATCATGCCTCCTCGTAGAGCTAAGGCTAATAATGAGAATGCCAGAAATGCAAAGACGACTTCTCCAGTAACAGATCAACACGTCCCCAATGCTGAGTTTAGGAATGTCTTACAGATGTTCGCTCAGAGTATGACTAACCAATACAATCGTTTTCATGCACATGTGAAGAAAATGGTGGACAGTAAAAACAAGGGTCCATAACTTTGTTACAATGAATCTGCCTGAGTTCTTAGCAAACTGATGATGATTCTCTGAATTTGTTGGATGATATCAAGTAAATATTTGAGTTAATGCAATTCACTGGGAAGGATTGGGTTGAGTTGTCCTCATACTAGTTGAAGGACGTTGCTTATGTCAGGTACAGTTAATGGGGAAAAATAGGGGTACAGATGCAGCTCCTATCACTTGGTATTGCTTCTGTGAGACGTTTCTTGATAGGTTTTTCCCAATAGAGTTCAGAGAAGTAAAGTCTTAGGAATTCCTGAACATTAGGCAGGGAAACATGACGGTCCAAGAGTATGGGCTGAAGTTTAACCAACTCTCTAGGTATGCTTCTGACATGGTTGCTGACTCCAGGGCTCAGATGAATAATTTCTTGTACGGAGTGTCGGATTTGGTGAAAATTGAGTGCAGAAATGCTATGTTACTTGGAGATAAGAATATTTCTAGGCTTATGACTCATGCTCAGCAGGTTGAGGGTGATAAGTTTAGCGAACAGGATAAGGAGAATAAAAAGGCTAAGACGGGGAACTATGACTATTCTCAGCAAAAATAGGGTGGTGAAAATTGCTCGTAGAGCCACCAAAAGGTTTCAGCTCCATCCCCTTTGTCAGCTAGTGTTCCATCCCCCAAGAATAAGCTTTACCAGAACGCTAGAGCACCTGGATCTAAGTCGCATCGAAGTGTTTCAGGCACCAAGACTTACCCAACTTGCCTTATGTGTGGTAAGAACCATCCGGACGAGTGTATCACAATAAAAGAAGGATGTTTTGGGTGCGGTCAACCTAGTCACAGGTTGAGGGATTGTCCTAATATACAGGGTTAAGGAGGTGGTAATTGTAAATCTCAGCCTAAGACTTTATCAGCACAAGTATGTAGCCCGACTTAGTAGGGTAAATCATATGGTACAGGTGGCGGTCAGCGCCAAAAAAGTTTATATGCTATTCAAGCTCGCCAGGATCAAGAAGGTTCTCCTTATGTGTTACTGGTACGTTACGATTCTTTGACCTTGATGTTTATGCATTGTTAGATCTTGGGGATACTCTTTATTTTGTAACTCCTTACATAGAAGTCCAATTGAGTGTTGGTCCAAAAAATCCCTCAGAACCTTTGTCAGTCTCTACTCCAGTTTGTGACCCAGTTATAGATAGATGGGTATATAGAAATCACCCTAACACGGTCTCTCATAAAGTCACCTCAGCAGAACTTGTAGAGTTAAAAATGGTAAAGTTAAATGTAATTCTAGGAATGGATTGGTTACACTCATGTTATGCCTCATTCGATTGTTTTACTAGGATTGTTCGTTTTTAGTTTCCATAAGAACCAATCTTAGAGTGGAAGGGTAGTAGCTAAGCGTCAATAGGTCGACTAATTTATTACCTTAAATCCTTAAATATGATCTCGAAGGGTTATAACGATTATCTAGTTCGGGTTAAGGATTCTAGATCTTAAACCCCAACTCTTGAGTAAAATCCAGTAGTCTATGAGTTTTCAGATGTTTTTGCAGAAGATCTTCGCAGAGTCCCTCCCGTAAAGGATATCGACTTTGGAATTGATCTCTTTACAGATAGCCAACCTATTTCTATTTCTCCTTATAGAATGATTCTAGCAGAGCATAAAGAATTGAAAGAGCAGTTAAAATACCATCTAGATAAGGGCTTCATCAGACCCATTATTTCACCATGGGGTGCACCAGTCTTGTTCGTAAAGAAGAAAGATAGTTCTCTCAGAATGAACATAGACTATAAAGAGTTGAACAAGGTCACAATCATGAATTAGTATCCCATCTCCAGGATTGATGACTTTTTTGACCAACTTCAGGGTGCTAGCCATTTCTCAAAGATAGACCTCAGATCGAGTTATCATTAGCATACAATCAGAGATAGTGACATTCCAAAAATAACCTTCAGAACTCGGTATGGTCATTATGAATTTTTAGTTATGTCATTTTGACTAACTAATGCTCCTGCAACTTTCATGGATTTTTTGAACAGAGTGTTCAAATAGTACTTGGACTTGTTCATTAGCGTTTGCATTGATGATATCCTTATTTACTGTAGGAATGAGGAAGAACATATGAGTCATTTAAGAATTGTTCTAAAAACTCTCAGGAATCACCGGTTATTCGCAACGTTTAGCAAATATGAGTTCTAGTTGCATTCTGTTGCTTTCCTTGGTCACATTGTATCTAGAAAAGGGATCCGAGTGGATTTAACAATAGGTAGAAGCATGGAAATAATGGCCCATACCTACCTATGGTATAGATATCAGAAGTTTCTTAGGTTTAGCAAGTTATTTCAAAACATTCGTGAAAGTATTCTCATCCATAGCCTCACCATTGACTAATATAACTCAGAAAATAGTCAAGTTTCAATGTTCAGATAATTTTGAGAAAATCTTTGTAGAAATAAAAACTAGATTGACTACTACTACTACCTTGATTCTACCAAAGGGTTCAAATGGTTATGTGATATATTGTGATGCATCAAGAGTTTGCATAGGTTTGTGTTGATGCAGCGAGATAAGGTGATAGCTTATGCCTCTAGACAACTTATGTTTAATGAGAAGAACTATCCAACTCATGACCTAGAGCTTGCAGCAGTGGTTTTTGAACTAGAGATATGGAGACACTACTTGTATGGTGTTCACGTAAATATGCTAACTGACCACAAGAGCCTTCAGTATGTTTTAACCCAGTAAGAGTTGAATCTTTTCCAGAGGATTTGGCTTAAGATCCTTAAGGATTATGATATGAGTGTGTATTATCATCCCGGCAAGGAGAATGTAGTAGTAGATGCTCTTAGTAGATTATCTATGGGTTGTGTATTCCATGTTGAGAAAGAAAGGTTGGAGCTAGTGAAGGATGTTCACATTCTTGTTCGCTTGGGAGTTCACCTTATGAGCATATCAGATAGTAGTGTAACAGTTCAGAATGGGTGGGGTAGAATCTTCTTTTGGAATGGAGGTTAAGGAAAAATAAGAAATTTATCCGATCTTGCTTGAACTTAAGGGTGCAGTCCACATTCACAGAGTCGAAGTTTTCTCCCAAGGGGGAGATCCTGTACTTCGCTACAAGGGTAGATTTTGTGTTCCACATATGGGAGAGTTGAGAATGCATATCCTTGCAGGAGCCCATAGCTCCAGATATTCTATTCATCCAGGTGCAAGTAAGATGTACTACGATCTGCGGGAAGTCTATTGGTGCAATGGCATTAAGAGGGATATAGCAAACTTTGTGAGTAAGTGACTCAATTGCGAACAAGTCAAGGTAGAACATCAGAAACCAGGAGGTACGAATCAAGATATCGATATTCCTACTTGGAAGTGGCAAGTTATCCATATGGATTTCATAACAGGGTTACCTCGTACTGGCAAACAACATGACACCATTTGGGTGATAGTTGATAGGATGACTAAGTCTTCTCGCTTTTTAGCGGTCAAGACTACATATTCGGAAAATACTATGCCAATCTTTAAATTAATAAAATTGTAAGGTTTCATGGGGTTCCTTTGTCTATCATCTCAGATAGAGGTCCTCAGTTTACCTCTCATTTATGGAAGTCAATTCAGAAGGTTTTTGGTACTCAAGTTGACCTTTGCACAACATTTCATCTACCGACGGATGGAGAGACAGAGCGTACCATTCAGCCTCTAGAAGATACATTGAGAGATTTTGATATCGATTTCAAGGGTAGCTGGAATGATCACCTCCCTCTTATTTACTTCGCCTACAACAATAGCTACCATTCCAGAATTCAGATGGCCCCTTATAACGCACTTTCTGGGCGTAGATGCAGATCTCTTATTGGTTGGTTTGAAGTAGGTGAAACAGCTTTGATAGGGCCAGATTAAGTCCTTTATCCTCTGGAGAAATTGCAGGTCATTAGAGATAGACTTAAGATAGCCCAAAGTCATTAGAAAACTTATGCAGATGTAAGAAGAATGGAACTAGAGATCTAAGTTGATGATTGAGTTGTCCTGAAAGTGTCACCTATGAAAGGAGTAATGAGATTTTGAAAGAGAAACAAGTCCTAGATACGTAGGCCCTTACAATATTTTGAAAAGGCATGGCAAGGTAGCATATGAGTTGGAGTTGCCAGCAGAATTAGCAGTAGTGCATTCGGTCTTCCACATCTCACACTTGAAGAATTGTGTGGGTGATCCAGCCTCTATAGTGCCATAAAAAAGTGTGGAGGTGAATAGTCTTTTTTATGAGGATGTACTAGTTGAGATCTTGACCGTCAGGTTAAAACGTTGAGAAATAAAGAAGTCGCTTCAGTCAAGGTTTTGTGGAGGAGTTACTCCGTAGAAGGTGCTACTTGGGAAGCAGAAGCAGACATGAAAGCCAAGTATCCTCACCTCTTTTCATTCTGATTCAACTCCAGCTTGAGGTAATAGTTCCTTTTTAGTTTTTAAGTTATTCACATGTGAATTCAGCCTTAGAATCATGTTCCCTCAGTTTGTACTTGCATTTTCAACGTATTTACATGTTCTTGGAATTCAATTCAATCAGAAACTCAGTTCTCGGTGTTTAGAAGTAGGGATTGTAACTCTCTCCCTCTTATTCATCAAGGTTAGTCTTCATTCGAGGATGCATATTTCCAATGGGAGATAATATAGAACCCCTTATCCAAAAAATACAAAAAAAATGCTTTTTAAAAATGTGCAGGTGCAATCGACAACTACTATCAATGGACCGTAGCCTCACTTACGGCATGTGCGGCACATCCATCAATTGTGACTAAAACTCCCCCAAGACGCAACATAGAAAATTTACTAGGTGACGAACGAAAGAAGGACCTACGGTGCGTAGATCAGACTATGGTCCATAGTGTGTCTCCATCAATTAAGGCCCCGTTAATCAGTCTCCGACAAGAACGACAATTGACCATCATAGTTCGTAGATTGACTTACGGATCGTAGGTATGACCATAGGTGGAAATTCACTAATAGTTAGGGGGAAAATGCAGTTGGGTCAAAATCAATTGATCATAACTCTTAGCACAAAATTAATTAGGTGCCCCATGACCTATCAAATGATAGATAATTGAAGTATATTTCGATAGCCACCGACCTTGCAAAAATAAGGCCTCCGAGTTAAAATTTATGGTCATTTTAGTAAAGGCCTGTCGAACAGACCCAACCTACAAACCCAAACGACGGATAGCTGATTGAACTACGGACCATCTATCAAGGTCATCATTTTGTCTGACAACAATTGACTCAGGGGTCTTTTGGTCTTTTCCCACTTCTTTTAAACCCTAGGATACGTCGTTTTTATCCTGAATCATCAGATATTAGTCAGTTTAATACTAGAAACATAGCTAAAACTTACCTAATTCAAATCGTTAATTAAAAACATAGAAAATTAGAAGCAGAGGGGAGAAAAAAGTATAGAACCCTAGTTCAAGAATACAACTAGGTTCCAGCAGTTCCTCTCCAAAATCTGAATATTTCCCGTTGAATTTCATCACCAAGTATGTGGAATTTCACTAGTGGCTTCCTTTCACCCATTGAGTCACTAGTTTTCTATCAGAATCTTGATTCTCATATCATGATTAGACCTATCGTTTCTAGAACTTCAACATAACTTCGTGAATTAATTAGTTATATGTTCCGAATCAGATTTTAAAGTTATTATTCAGTTTATTGCATGAATTTCAGAACCGTAGTATGTATTTCTTTAGTTTTTCTATTACACATGCTCTGTCATATATTGAAGTTATTAAGTTATACATTCCTTAGTTATTAATGCATCATTATCAGATTAAATTTTGAATTCTCAGTTTGCATGTTCAGTTTTGAGCTATCTAGTATTTACTAAAAAATCAGACACAGTTAGTTAACCACATAAATTAATAGGAGTAGCATAATACCGAGTTGGACTGGGGTTCAGCGTACCCAATTAATCCAAAAACTACTATCGAAGTAGGTTGTAAGTCCCCTTTGTGGTCATCAGTTTATGGATCACGCCAGCATGCCTTTATACCTCTTGCAGGGTATATTGGGTCCTCTCGATGGGGCGTATACATCGGACTCCACATTTGGCTCATTTTTTATTATCGGTTATTAGTAGCTCCCATAACTCAGTCAAACTTTATTGCATGGACTATTTATCAGTATATTTAGTATTCAGTTTCAGCATGTTATAAATTGGTCATTGCATTAGGTTAGCTTACAAACTTAGAATATCATGTTCAGATTATTATGCTTGCTTTTGTGCTTGCTCAATTATCTTTTATTTCAGCTTTATCCTATTCTACATGCTCAGTACCTTCAAATACTGACACATACATGCGCTACATCTTCTCGTGATGTAGGTTCGGGTTCTCGGTATCCACATCACACTTAGATCGATTTCCGATCTCTAGTTCAGCAGATTCTATGGTGAGTCCTCAATCTCCGAGGACAATAGTCATGAGTTTCATTTCAGTCTTTTAGTCATTTAGTTTCATTTTTGCTAGACTTAGCTTGGGGTGTCCTTGTATTTCTTGTCCAATTTAGAGGCTATTTTCAGACATAGTAAGTTTAAGCTTAGTGTTTAATTAATATTTCCTTTGTATTAAATTCATTATTATCAATTATGTCAGTTATAGAATATGGGTATTTTCAATCTTTTTAGTTTAGATTATTATTTACCTTCAGCATTTAGTCTATAATCTTTAGTATGATCATAATCATGCCAGCAGCTTAGCTTGGGATCACTTGTGGTCCTATGTTTCGTATCCGCATCTTGGAGGTAGCTTGGGGCATGACAATACTTGGTATCAGAGCACTAGGTTTAAGAGTCCTAGTATGTCTGGAAAGCGGCACTAAGTAGAGTCATTCTCATGGTTGTGAAGTGCACCACATCTAATGAGAGAGAGACTATGAAGTGTTTTAGATTTGTAGATAAACTTCACTTTTTTATTACTCTTATCATACGTAAGGTATGATCTTATTCCATTCTAACTTGAGGTTCTACATTTCATATCATGCCTCCTTATAAGGATAACGCTAGGAATGCGAATGCCAAAAATGCAAATGCAGCTCTTTCAATCCTAGATCAAGAAGTCTCCCATGTTGAGTTCAGGAACGCCATACAGATGTTGAATCAAAATATGAGTTTGTTAGGATGAGTAGAAGCAACGGTCTGTGACTTTGTTAGGACGAATCCGCCTAAGTTCTTAGGATCGCAAACTAATGAGGATCCTTTGAATTTCTTGGATGAGATCAAGAAGATCTTTAGGGTAATGCAAGTCATTGGGAATGGTCAGGTTGAGTAAGCATCATATTAGTTGAAAAATGTTGCTCGTATCTAGTACACTCAGTGAAAAGAAAATAGGGGTATAGATGCAACTCCTATCACTTGGGATTGCTTCAGTGAGACTTTTCTCGACAGGTTTAACCTAATAAAGTTGAGAGAAGAAAAGTCTCAGGAATTCATGAACTTAAGGCAGGGAAACATGACAATCCAAGAGTATGGGATGAATTTTAACCAAGTCTCCAGGTATGCTCCTCACATGGTTGCTAACTCCATGGCTTAGATGAATAAGTGCTTATATGGAGTGTTAAAATTGGTCAAAACTGAGTGAAGAAATGCTATGTTACTTGGAGACATGAACATCTTTAGGCTTATAACTCATTTTTAGCAGGTTGAGGGTGATAAGCTTAGGGAAAAGGCTATGGAGAATAAGAAGGCTAGGACTTGGAACTATGACTATTTTCAGCAGAAATCGGGTGGTGGAAATTGCATGTCGAGCCAGCAAAGGTTTTAAGCTCCAGCCCCTTTGCCATCTGGTTTTCCATCCTCCAAGAACAGGTATGGCTAGAAGGTTAGAGCACATGGATCTAAGTCTCATCGAAGTGTTTCAGGCACTAAGACATACCCACTCTCCCTAAGTGTGGTAATAACCATCCGGGCAAGTGTCTCAAAGGAACGAATGATGCTTTGGGTGCAGTCAGTCTGGTCATAGGTTGAGGGATTGTCCTTTTAGACAGGGTAAAGGAGGTGGTAATCGTAGATCACACTCTACAACTTCATTATCACCAGCAATTCTCCCGACTAAGCAGGGTAACTAAACTAGTACAAGTGGCGGTCAGCGCTAGAACATGTGGTATGCTCTTCATGCGCGCTAGGATCAAGAAGGTTCTCCTTATATTGTCACTGGTATGTTACGAGTCTTTGACCTTGATGTTTATACATTGTTTGATCCAGGGCTACTCTTTCTTTTATAACTCCTTTCGTAGCAGTCCAATTGGCTATTGGACCAGAAACTCTCTCAGAACCATTCTTAGTCTCTACTCCAGTTGGTGACCCAGTTATAACTAGATGGGTATATAAAATTTGCCCTGTCTTAATCTCTCAGAAATTCAGCTCAGCAGATGTTGTAGAGTTAGAAATGGTAGACTTTGATGTCATTCTAGGCATGGATTGGTTACAACCCTGTTATGTTTTAGTCGATTGTAGAACTAGGATTGTACGTTTTCAGTTTTAGATGAACCAATCTTAGAGTGAAGGACAGTAGCTTTGAACCTATGGGTCGATCCTTTTCTTACTTTAAGACCAGATAGATGATCTCTAAGGGTTATCATTATCATCTAGTTTGGGTTAAGGATTCTAGCTCTAAAACCCCAACTCTTGAGTCAGTTTAAGTAGTCTGTGAGTTTCTAGAAGTACTTCCAAAAGATATTCTCGGAGTATTTCCTAAAAGGGAAATTGACTTTTGAATTGATCTCCTTCATGATACCCAACCTATTATTATTCTTCCTTACGGAATGGCTCTAACAGATCATAATAAATTGAAAGAGCAGTTAAAAGACCTTCTAGATAAGGACTTTGTCAGACAGATCATTTCACCATGGGGTGCAACAATCTTGTTTGTAAAGAAGAAATATGGTTTTCTCAGAATGTGCATTGACTAAATAGAGTTGAACAAAGTCACAATCAAGAATAAGTATCCCATCCCCAAGATTAATGACTTTTTTGACCAACTTCAGGGTGCTAGCCATTTCTCAACACAAGACCTCAGATCGGGTTATCATAAATTTTGAGTTAGAGATAGTGACATTCAAAAAATAGCCTCTAGAACTCTGTATGGTCATTATGAATTTGTAGTTATGTCAATTAGACTAACCAATGATCAAGCAGCTTTCATGGATTTGAAGAACAGTGTTAAAACAGTACTTGGAGTTGTTCGTTATCGTCTTCATTCATAAATATTCTTATTTACTCTAGGAATGAGGAAGGACATGCTAGTTATTTGAGAATTGTTCTACATACTCTCAAGGATCATGCTAGTTATTTGAGAATTGTTCTACATACTCTCAATGATCACCAGTTATTCGCAAAATTTAGCAAATGTGAGTTCTGGTTGAAATCCATTGTTTTGCTTGGTCAAATTGTATCTAGCGACGGGATCAGAGTGGATTCACAGAAGATAAAAGTAGTGAAACTCTGGCCCAGACCTACCTCTACTACAGATATGAGAAGTTTCTTACGTGTAGCAGGTTATTACAAAAGGTTCTAGGAAGGATTCTCATCCATAGCCTCACCATTGACTAGGCTAACTTAGAAGATGGTCAAGTTTCAATGGTCAGATGGTTGTGAGAAAAGCTCTGTAGAATCGAAATTTAGATTCACTAATTGTTCCTATATTTACTCCACCAGGGGGTAAAGATGGTTATGTGATCCATTGTGATGCATCAAGAGTTGGCCTACGTTGTGTGTTAATGCAGTGAGATAAGGTTATAGTTTATTCCTTTAGTCATCTTAAGGTTCATGAGAAAAACTATCGAACTCATGACCACGAGCTTGCAGCAGTGGTGTTTGCACTCATGATCTGGAGACACTACTTGTATGATGTTCACGTAGATATGTTCACTGACCATAAGAGCCTTCAGTATGTTTTCACCCAGAAAGAGTTGAATCTTCTCTATAGGAGATGGCTTGAGTTCCTTAAGGATTATGATTTGAATGTGCATTATCATCTTGGTAAGGGGAATGTAATAGCATATTCTCTTAGGAGATTATCTATGGGTAGTGTAGCCCATATTGAGAAAGAAAATAGGGAGCTAGTGCAGGATGTTCAAAGTCTTCCTTGCTTGGGAGTTCGCCTAATGAGCATATCAGACAGTGGTGTGACAATTTAGAATGGGGAAGAATCTTCTTTGGTTATGGAGGTTAAGGAAAATCAAGACAGTGATCCAATCTTTCTTGAACTTAAGGGTGCAGTCCACAATCACAGAGTGGAGGTTTTCTCTTGAGGGGTAGATGGTGTACTTCGCTACCAGGGTAGATTGTGTGTTCCTCATATGGGTGAGTTGAGAAAGCTTATCCTTCAAGAATCCTATAACTCCAGATATTCTATTCATCCGGGTTCCGCTAAGATGTACCATGATCTGCAGGAAGTCTATTTATGGAATGGAATAAAGAGGGATATAACAGGCTTTGTGAGTAAAAGCCCCATTGTCAACAAGTCATGGTAGAAAATCAGAAAGCAGGAGGTACTCAAGTTAACCTTAGCACATCATTTCATCCACAGACGGATGGAGAGGCAGAGCTTACTATTCAGACCCTAGTGGATATATTGTGTGATCTATTTCAAGGGTAGTTTGGATGATCACCTCCCTCTTATTAAGTTCGCCTAAAACAATAACTGTCATTCACCTCCGTCTTATTAAGTTCGCCTAAAACAATAACTGTCATTCCACCATTCAGATGGCCCCTTATCAGGCACTGTATGGGCGTAGATATAGATCTCCTGTTGGTTGGTTTGAGGTAGGTGAATTAGCTTTGATAGGGTTAGATTCAGTCCATTATGCTATTGAGAAAATGCAACTCATTATAGATAGGCTTAAGACAGCCCAAAGTCGTCAGAAATCTTAAGCAGATGCAAGAAAAAGGTAACTAGATATCCAAGTTGATGATTGGGTTTTCAAAGCGTCACCTATGAAAGGCGTGATGAGATTTATAAATAAAGGGAAACTCAGTCCTAGATATGTAAGCCTTTACAAGATCTTGAAAATAGTTGGCATGGTGGCATATGAGTTAGAGTTTCCAGCATAATTAGCAGCAGTGCATCCGGTCTTTCACATCTCACTCTTTTAGAAGTGTGTGGGTGATCCAGTCTCTATAGTTCCATTAGAGAATGTGGAGGTGAAAGATAGTCTCTTATATGAAGATGTCCCAGTTGAGATTCTTGATCGTCATGTTAGAAGGTTCAGAAATAAAGAAGTCGCTTCAGTCAAAGTTTTGTGGAGGAGTTTGTCCGTAAAGGGAGCTACTTGGGAAGCACAAGCAACCATGAAATCCAAGTATCCTCACCTTTTTCATTACACTTCCACTCCATCTTGAGGTAATAGTTCCTCTTCAGTTTTTCAGTCATTCATGTGTGAGTTCAACCTCAGAATCATGTTCCCTCAGTTTGTACTTGCATTTCAGCATATTTGCATGTTCTCGGAACTCTATTCAGTAGGAAACTCAATTCTCTGTGTTTAGTAGTAGAGATTGCAGCTCTCTCCCTCTAATTCATCTAGTTTATTCTTCATTCAAGAACGAATGTTCCTAAGGAGAGATAATGTAAAATCCCATATAAAAAACAAACCAAAAAATAGCTTTCAGAAACTGCAGATTCAATCAAAAATTACAATCGATGGAATGTAGCCTGGCCAAAGGCTCATACTGCACATCCATCTATTGTTTTTGAAACTCCCCCAAGATACAACCCAGAAAATTTGACTAAGTATAGAACGAAGGACGGACCAATGGTCTGTAGGTCAGATTATGGTCCATAGTCTGTTTCAGTCGATCAAGACCCCATTAGCCACTCACTAACAAGAACCGCGATTAACCAGCACTCCGTAGAAGTACCTACAGACCGAGGTATGACCGTAAGTGGAAATTAGCAAACCATTAGGGGAAAACGAAGTTGGTTCCACTTCAATAGATCATAACTCTTATCGAAAAATGAATTAGTTGTCCCATTACCTATTAAATGATAGATAATCCATAGCCACCGACCTTGCTAAAATCAGACCTCCGAGTAAAAAGTTATGCCCGTTTTAGTAAAGGTCTGTTGAACAAATCCAACCTACAGACCTAAAAGAGGGATAGTTGATTGAATTACAGCCCGTTTGTCTAGGTCGTTGTTTGGTCCGAGAGCAATTGACTCAATGGTCTTTTGGTATGTTCCCACTTCATTTAAACCCTAATATATGTAGTTTTGACCCTAAATCATCAAATTTTAACTAGTATAAGCCTAGAAACATAACTAAAACTTACCTAATTCAAATCGTTAATCAAAACCATAGAAAATTAGAAGCAAGAAAGAAGAATAAGGTCAAGAACCCTAGTTCAAGAACACAGCAAGGTTGCAGCAGTTCCAGCCCAAAATCTAAATATTTCTCCATGAATTTTATCACCAGGTATATGACATTTCACTAGTGGGTTCCTTTCACCCGATGGGTCCCTAGTTTTCAGTCAGATTCTTGATTCTCATATCATGATTAGACCTAGCATTTCTAGAACTTCAACAAAACTTCATGAATTCATTAGTTATATGTTCCAAAATATATTGTAAAGTTATTATTTATTTTATTGCATTAATTTCAGAACCCTAGCAATGTATTTCTTTAGTTCTTGAATTACACATGCTAGGTCAGATATTTTAATAATTTAGTTATACATGCCTCAGATATTAATGCATCATTATCAGACTAAATATTGTGTTCTCAGTTTGCATGTTGAGTTTCTAGCTATCCAATATTTATAGAAAATTCACACATAATTAGTTAAACACATAAATCAATGGGAGTAGCATAATACCGAGTTTGACAAGGGTTCAACTTAACCAATTAGTTTCAGAACTACTAGCCAAGTAGGTTGTAAATCCCCTATGTTGGCATCAGTTTAGTGATCATGCCAGCATGCCTTTATACCTCTGGCATGGTATACTGGGTCCTCTCGATAGGGCATATACATCTGACTCCACATTTAGCTCATGTGGTTTTATTATTGATTATTAGTATCTCCCATAACTTAGTCAGACTCTCTTGCATTGACCATTTACCAGTATATTTAGTATTCAATTTAAGCATTTTATAAATTGGTCATTGTATTCAGTTATCTTACAAAAACTATATATCATGTTCAAATTATTATACTCTCTTCTGTGCTTGTTCAGTCATATTTTATTTCAGCTTTATTTTATGCTACATGCTTAGTACCTTCAAGTATTGACGCATACATGGGCTACATCTTCTCGTGATGTTGATTAAGGTTCTCAGCATCCAGATCACGCTTAGATCGATTTCCGATCTCCAGTTCAGTAGATTCAGTGGTGAGTCCTCATTCTCCGAGGACAACACTCATGAGTTTCATTTAAGTCATTTATTTAAGTTTTTTCTAGACTTAGTTGGGGCTTGTCCCAGTATTTCTAGTCTAGTTTAGAGGCTATTTTAAGACATAGTTAGTTTTAGCTTAGTATTGAGTTAATATTTCCTTTGTATTAAACTCATTGTTTTCAATTATCTCAGTAATAGAATATGGGTATTTCCCATATTTTTAGTTTAAATTATGATTTAGCTTCTGCATTTAGTTTATTATCTTTAGTATACTCATGATCATACAAGCAGGGTTAGTTTGGGATCACTTGTGGTCCTAAGTTCCACGTCCATGTCTTGGGGATAGCTCATGGTGTGACAAAGTTTGTCAAAAAAGAACAAATATGGCTTATGAATTATGTTAATCCCTATTGAGACTCTTCCTCTTCTCCCCAGCACACTCCTTTTCTTTCTTCAACTTCTATGTATTGAGTTGACATGTGCATATAAATATACATTTTGCATTATCAAGCAACCAAAACATAAATTTAATAACTTTGAAACTAATGTTATAACCTATAAAACCTTCTATGTAATTTAACTCCTTTGGTTTATAGTAGAAATTTGTTAGGTGTGGGGATTTAAATTTAAAAAAATAGAGAAACTACGGAAATAGTATTTTATTCAAAGTATTCAGCTATCATATGTTTCTCCATCAATCAAGATCTGACGTTGAACTATATATATTTGAAGTGAGTGTTATTTAAAAAAGTGTCAAAAACAAGTTATTACTTCAATCGATTATTCGTACTTGAAGTGTTGTTGTGTGATTATTTTGTTGTTTTATGGTAAGAGAGGGTAATATAAAGTAAGCTTTATTTTCAAGCATAATTGTAGATTCCAAATATATTGGGAGTCATATTAAGTGTGTTGCTAAATTTGAATGATTATACATCTTTATATGAGTATAATAACTTTACTTGAGGATTTAAAAAGATCATAAACAGATTTTGGACGATTAAGAACCTGAAAAAAGCACACTTTAAAGATTATACATCGATCTATTTTTATTTATCGTTAATATTAATTGTTATACATGTTTCATGCAAAATCAACATAATACAAAAATGTAGATTCCATCTCTGACAAACATATTATTAAATACATTAGGTGCATATCCACCTCAAATTAGTTGTTAATCCACACAAAATACATCAAAAAGTATAATGCATGTCAAAAATAGGAACAACTGGTAACATGCATATAAAAAAACTAGTAGACATATTGTTATCAAAGAAATGATATCTCTCTAATTTATCATGATGATGCATCTTTCAGTGAGTGCACAATGTAAAGAAATATAGTGAAAATCTACGAAGAAAGAAACATTAAAAAATATTGTTAGTTCTATCAGACATATTATCGAATACCTTGAGTGCGGAAAGTATCACAACATAGAGAAGTAGTGAAATATGAAAACTCCTTTGTCAAAACATGTACAAATTTTAACCCCTGCAGAAAAAGTAGATTAGGAAAAAGCCTTCTAAAACAGAGAAATTCAAGCCAGAAAGAAGAAAGCACATGAAAAATTTAACATTCAATCACAAAACAAAGTGTATAGAGATGGAGGAACAATGCAAACCCTGGAAAATTACCTTCGAAAAAGGAAGAGGTTCACAGAGGACGTAGACTGATTGCTTCTAGAAGTTATAAGAAATTAATCAATTTCTAGAATGATTAAAAGATGGAAAAAACTTAAAATTGATTTTGCCCTTGTTTGTCCTCCAAACTCCCATTTCTCTAAATAGGCGTAATAAAGAAAGAACATTTAAATAAATTTGTATCATGCAAATATAATACATCAATAAATTACTTAAAACAAAAATAAGTTAAATAATATACATCATCGCATATAAAAATATATATGAGACAAATGAAAAATAGATAAATATATAGATTGGTTGTTGGAATGAGTATGATATTATATGAGTCAGAACTAGGAACAAAAAGTAGTATTATAGGTTGGTTTATTTTCCAAACAGAAATGAAAATACTTTAATTTTTTTCTAAACAAAGTGAAACACAATTAGTGGGAGTTAAGATTAACAAAATGCAAAAAATTAGTAATGTAGATTGATTTTAAGAATTAATGATTAAAAATGTAATTAATAAACATTATAAAAATTTTGTAATACATCATATAATAAATGGAAAATAGTTGACAAAATGTCAAAAATTTAAGGGAAAAAATAAATGTCATCATTGGGTTTACAAGCATGTCACATTACCTGATCTACATTTAGCTTTATTAAATGTATAGATTTTATGCGATATAAACGGACTTCGATTAATTGAAAATTATATTTTCAGATTACCATTTTTTTTATATTTACAATATATGATATTTTCCTTTTCTCGACGATTCTTAAATACTACTTCAAAAGTTTTAGGAGATATTAAATTATAATTGCATTAATGATATAGAATTAATTTCCATAGCTTAGAAACTTCAAAAGTAGATATAAATCCCACATTATTTATGCTAAAAGCTCCAAAAGCAGACAAAATGATCCAACATTATTTGTGTTAAATTTCAAAAACAGTCTTGAAAAATCATTATGTAATTTGATTTTGTAATTCTTTAAGTCAAAACAATCTCGAATGTACCACCCCTTTTTTAAACGAAGTCTCATATTATATAAAATAGTAAATAGGACTTATTGTTTAACATAAAAAATACTTTTGAGTTATCTTTTAGAAACTTTGAGACCCTAACGCCACACTCAAGATCTTAAATTATCCCCTTTTGAAAGTTCAAAGGTTCCTATGTACTCTCGATAAACTCAATCAAATAAAAAAAAGAGCTCCATTAATCTGATCAATCAGCAATAGAGGTACATCCCAATCACTCTTAACAAATACATCCCAATCACTCTTAACAAATTTATATGTTTCTACTTCTCTTCTCTCAAACCCTCGTTGTTGATTATAAAACTTATTTGCTCTTTTATTTTTTATGTTTTATGGTGGATCGTGTTCTGAACAAGTTTCAAACTAAAAAGCTAAATTCATCATGAATGAAAGCACTAGAAGTACAGAATTCAAAAATGATAAAATTTTGCCACTTTCAAATAAACCCAATGTTGGTATAAATATTACTAAGAGCAGTGTCAAGCCCATATACCGTTTGGTAACTCTTATTTCCTCCCTCTTATTTCGATATAAAACTCCCTCTTTTTAAGTATTTATTCACACATTATTCATTGTAGGTGATTCTCATCCTTTAGTAAAGGTTTTGTGGTGATACAAATAATCTTTGTTATGACGCTTCATAAACTAGTGTTGTGTTTTTTGGGGTGGATATGAATTTAGTGAGTCGATGTGTATTGGATGTGTAACAAATCAAGAGTATACCCTAGAAGGAGCACCCTTAAGTCGCCACAAGGAATACTCGACCTCTCAGAGGTCTTATACAATCCCTTAGACGTCGTTCATCGTATATATATATATATATACATACATATGAAAAGTAGTGTGGAATTAAAACTTTTCGTGACAATAGTTGAAATCTTTACATAATCATAAGAAAGAACTAAGTCTCCTTATTGACATCTTAGAAACATAAAATATCTTGGGGTCACATCCCTTACATCAATTTTAAAAGTAACTATAGTCGATTAAAAAGTCTTTTTGTAAGGAAACTAAAACATAACTATATCCTCGAATCATATGAAGATATACAAAGTCTTCTTAAGAGAATGCTATTCCCAAGCTTTGCTTCTAGGAGACTCCTAAGTTGCCACCTACACCTTTAGAAATATAACATCATACGGTATTAGCACATTGAAATCACTAAGTATGGTGAACATGCAAGAAAACCATGCTAAAAACTGGCATTTACTTTATAACATACTTTTCATTCTCTTTTGATAGAAACCTCATAAAACAAGTATAAGAACCATATTCAAGTAACTCATAATAGACAACCATAATCATATACATAAGCATTTAAACCTCCTACCAAGATTTATCTTAAGACCCACCTAAATAAGATATGAAGACCATATAACCCATTCACACCCACCTAAGTCTCTCTCTTGACTTTCCAAAGTAAAATTATTCTCTTTCCGTCATTTATACTTCCCAACTAAGGTTACTCTAAGACTATCTTATGTAAGAAATGAAGAGATCACCCATACACCCTCTTTAAGCCTAACTAAGAAATCTTCAAAGCTACCCTAGGTAAGACCCTTTTTATTCAACTTACATTAACTAAGTCAACCATATTCATTAAGACATTTAAGAGACAATTAAATAATTACAAGACTTCACATACTAGTCTTGGAAAAGACCTAGGGAACCCATTCTAGCATCTTCAAAGCCTAGTTACGCCATGTGTAGATAGTATCCTATTCCACTAGCTACACGTTATAGAACCTATCCAATAACTAGAGTGTAAATCCCACGTGATGAGAATAGGCACGAACTAAAATAGATACTAGATAGGTATGTAATAATAAGTTACCTTACTCCGAGGAGGGTATTCTACTTTCCAAGGGTAGAACTAGGATACATCCCATGTTGGCATATGGTTAAGGAATATAAAGGGTTTCTTTGTACTCTATAAAAATCTAAAGTAGAGCTACTACCATAATCATATTCACTCGGTGCTTTGACTTTATACTCATTGAGTAATCATCACTAGGTGCATTAGGGTAGATACTATTACTATGTCGTACATACTTTTAACATTTTTTGTTTCCAAGGATGGGTCCACTAGGGCTTACAACCAAGGACTATTAGGATAGATCTTATGACTTTCTTCGAGATGTTTTTACGTCGTTCTAGAGAACCTATACCTAAGTCCATCATTCCACTCAAGAAGGATACCACTATGGTCTTTAACTTTGAGGCTTCTATTAACCTTCTTTTCTACATTCAAGGTTCTATCCTTTTGACCTTATTGTCTTATTTAAGGTCATATATTAGTTCTCCTTAAAAGGGCACCATCTTAGGTCTACCGATCCTAGACTTTCATTCATCATTAATTCATGCACATACATAACAAAAGTGCCTAATCCTACTAAGTCTAGAGTTTACATTCACATAACTTTCATGTATCAAGAAGAGGGACCTATGTCTACCAATCAATACAAAACATTAGCATATCATGTATTCAATAACATTCAAGTACCATGTAGGGACAACTAAGTATACCACACAAAATACAACATTATTTTATGAGTAAACTTCTTTGTCCTTCATCATCATATATCATATATTAGAAAAGAATCATACAATTAACTCTTATACAAGATCATATATCCATTACAAGAGTACTTCACTTACCAACTTCACATTATATAAGATCATGCATATATCATATCATAATTCACTTTACATATTCATATAAGCCATAACATCTTGTAAATAATCACATTACTTCACATATAATGCCGACAAGGCCATTTCATAACAACTATAACACATAGACAATGCCACCATAAGTGTACCATACCAATCAATACAATTCAATATCAATTCTATAACTAAACCTCGAGGAGGAGAGCGTCAACCACCACTTCCCAGCCTCTTAACCATGTCTTAGCTTTTTCAAAAAAATCAGTTTGCAAAGCTATTATCAAAGGTCATGTACACACTACTAAGTCAACAACCAATCCTTAGAAATGATCCAACAAAATCAAATATTGAAGTATCATTTATAAGGCGGGTTATAATTCTATCATGATTTGAATATTGAGTTTAGCCCAATACAATTACAAGTAATTCACTAGTCACATGCCATGGTTTAATTCGCCCCTTTAGAGCCAAAAGTTAGTAAGTCATAGGAATTATCTTGGTTTTCATGGATTTTTGATCTTAAAACATTCACAATTAATTATCCTACTTAATTTTTAAGAGTTACCTTTTACATGCAAGAAACCCCATGCTTACGCAATTAATAATAGGAATTCGTGTTTTGAATTCTTGAAAAGCCTTTGAAATTAGATCCTTGATGGATGAAGAGTCAAAGATGAAATCATCATACCTTATAAAAGAAATCCCACGACATTAGGCTTGAAACCTTGGAAAATTTGGCCTTCTTCCTTGGAACTTGAAGGTCCTACAATAGATGATATGATTAGAGTGAGAATTTTAGAGAATGGAGAGCTTATATTTTTTTGATTATAATTGAGAGTTGGATTTTTTTTATTAGGGTAATGGGTATATAATGACCTAAAATACATATATAATACACCTCCAAAATACCCAAAATGCCCCTACACTAATTGGAACTTTTTTGACAAGTCAAACTTATCTTAAATTTTTGAAATTTTCGTCGGGGAACAAGTCCGCGTCGTGAAGATGTTCCCTCGTGATTTTTTGAAATAATTTTTGGGAAAGTAGATTCCACGACGTGGACAAAAAATTTGTCCCTTGGTGAACCATGTCCGTGACACGGACTTGTTTTATCTATGCACAATTTGCTACTACCTTTGGGAGATGGCGGTCATTAAGGACTCATAAACTGATGTTTTTGAACCTAAAGATGATCATCTTTGTTTTAGATTCATCCGCACTAATTTATACTCCAAACAACACATAAAAACACATACAATATACTAGGACACACTATCGCACACTCAAGACTAGTTTTCGGACATCTTGGTCGTCCTTGGACATTTTGACTCCCAAACTCTACAAGCTGAATTTTAATGCTAATATTCATTGTTTTAACACCTTATTAACTCATTAAACCCTTTTGAGCCTTTAGATAAATCTATTTCATTTTGAGGGTCGTTACAGGATGGAGAAATGATTTCCTATCACTTTACAAACTTTAGTAATCAGAATTTCATTTTTATAAATAAGAGATATTTAATTTTCTTAAAATGTCATATATTTCATTTTTAAATTGTAGAACTATCAATGGTATTGAATATGTCACGACCCGGGCTACACCCTAGGAGTGACACAACATACTTGACTCCGGATGAGTCTCACATAGCCCTTAACCATCATTGCATATGTAATACATCGAAAAAGACTTAGGTGAAGTTAGATTCTAAAATGTTTGTCATTAGGGTATAAGGTCCTAAATTTGTTTAATTTGGTATTGAGGAAGTGTTTAAAGATTTGGGTGTGTTGGAAGTCAAACATCAAGGAACGACTAAAACGTTTGACGACTAAGTCACCTAGGTCCCTCATGTGTGGTTATGTGCCTATATGTGTTTTTCATGATCTTATATGTGTTATTATAGTGTTTATAGGCAGTTTGTTAAGTTTCATGAAATTTAGAGGTCAAATGTCCAAGAACGTCCATGACGTTGAAAAGGTTTTCCTTGGAACGACCTTGTGTGTCTTTGCATGTCTCATCGAGTTTTACGGAGTATGTTTCATAGGATAAAACTTGTGGGGAGGTCCTGAAATCCGTCTAGTTAACAATTTAGGTTGGAAAAATTTGAGAACACCCCAAGGACCAATCGCAAAAAAAGGGTTCCTTGAGGAAGGACACTTCACAAGTGCCCAAACTGTCAAAACAAACCCAACCTATGGATGGCAATCGACAACCAGTAGGTTAGTCGACGCTCTTTAGGTGAGGGGCGTAGTATGACTCTTAGGAGTGGGAGGTGTCCCTCCAAAATACAAGCCTCAGTCCCAAGCCACGGATCAGCAGGATGGTCAATTGGTTGGGAAACGGGCCGTCGATGGCCACTCGTGGGTGGACTGTGTTACCTACACAACTTCCTATAAATCCTATGGTCTAAGTTGTAAATTCTCCCCACATACAAATAATATAAAGGGAGGTTAATTAGGGGTATTTTAGGTATCTTAAGTGGGTTTATAAGTCCTTAAAACCTAGATGAATTCATTCTTCAAAAATCAAAACCAAAAATATCTTGAAATTCTCTAGAACGCCATTGAAGCCAAAACTCAAGGAAGAGCTTGGATTCGATATTTGAGTGGTGATTCTTCATCAAGTTTCATGGATTAACATCATTGAGGTATGATTTTTGATACATGGAACTCTTTTATTCAGGGAGCCAATTCAAAGTTATTTTCAAAGAATTCACAAAAGATGAGTTTTCTAAATTGAAATCTATCCATGGGTTCTTGCATTGAAGGTTTAAATCATTGCATACTGATTGACTTGTTGTTAATTAAATAATTTTAACATAATTAACCTATGATACCATGTAATTTATGAATCCTAGTTTTTTATTACTTTATGGGTTGATTTATATTGACTTAATGTTTCTGAATTCAACTGTAGTTTTCTATGGGCTATTGAATGATGTAATAGTTATACTCAAATGATGTTATATTGATAAATATATATTTAATTGACTTAGATTCATTCATTATTATTGTTTATGTATTGAAGTGATGTTCATGGTCATTGGTAAGGGCTTTATGGTATTGAATTAGATGATTTAGCTATGCATTGAAGTGGTGAGAATGGATTGGTGGTATGCTGACCTAATTCTCTTTATTTTAGGTTTGTTAGTCTTGAATTATGTTGTAATTGGTATGGTCCACTTATGGTGGCAGTGCTATGTGCTTTTCTTGCAATTGATGTGGCTTTGTCGGCGTTAGTTTATGTATTATGATGATCATGGCCTTATCGGCATTACCTTGGATATTACTATGGATGATATAGTCGTGAATTATGGAAGTATGAGTCATACTCTATACTTGTGCTTAAGGTAGAAAGTATGTGTTCTTATATGTTGGTCTGGTGACAATGTTAGACTATGACTATGTATTTATGTGTGTAGTCTTAGAGTTGATGCATGATTCTTCCTACTTGATTATATGAGTCTATAATAGTTATATTTATGATGTTATAGTAGTGTATAAGATTACCTAAAGATGATGCAGTTATGTCTATGTGTTTCTAAAGTGATATGTTATATGTGAACTATGGTGTGTCTTGTGTGGTAGACTTGTGTCCCTTACTTGACATATGTATAAATGTGAATATGACATAGCTTTACTTAGGATGCTAAAGACTTTTAGTCTTGTATTTATGAATGAAATGTAACCTTGAATGATTTTAAGAGGGTCTCTATGTGGAACTTTGAACCTAGTTGTAAGGTTATAAACCATTAAAGCTGAAAGTCGTATTGGTATCCTTCTTGTAATGAATGGTGTACATAAGGTTGGTTGGATGGAACGACATCATATCATCCTTAGTAAAGTCATTAGAGATATCCTCTTCACCATTGTAAGGCAGCCCTAGGGTACCTCTTTGGTAAGGTGAATGTGATTGGGTGATTGGCTAGATATGGAACCGCTTCGTATGATCCTTTAATGTCAATTACTCTATGAGAACAAAGTCTATCACCGAGTGAGTATGGTAAGGGAAGTAGCTCTAGTTAAAATATGAGGCTAGAGTTCAAATTAAGCCCTTAATATTCCTTAACCACGTGCCTACATGGGATGCGCCCACGTTCTACCATTGGCAAGTAGAACACCCTCCATTGGAGCAGGTTACAACTCCGGATTACATGCTTTGCTACCATGGTCTATGTCGATTTTTTCCTATTCTAATCATATGGGATACCTACTAGAATTGGAGAAGTTCTATGAAGTTTAGGTGGTGGTGTGGGACACTATCTACACATTGCACAATAGACTCTGAAGATGTTAGTGAGAGTCCCTATTTCTTCTACAAGACCATTACTTGAATTTCCTAATGTGATGAATATCTTAAATGAACTAATGAATGTAGAGACCTATGTTAAGGAAGCATGTTAAATGAATAAGTACTTGTCTAGAGTAGTAAATGGTTGTTTAGTTAAGGTGTGAAGGGGGAAAAAGAATGGTCACTTCGTATGTTACCTAGATAAGTCTTAAGAATGACTCTAGTTAAGAAAGATGGTTGATTATGTAGACGTGGTCTAAAGTTTGGTAGTCTTAAGGATTATTTAGGTAATCTTGGAGAGGTCAATCATGGAATTTATCTTCTTGATTTACTCAAATAAGTCTTTTGATAACCTTTTGGAGGGAGAATGTCATATCACTTGTATGTTGTTATATTAAGTTAGAATGATTCTATATCAAGTAGTCTATAGGTTCATTTAAGTGTGTGTGAAAGGGATTGTATGGGAGGTCACTTCAAAACTCACTCAAGTTAACCTTAGGATCACCTTTGGTAGCAGGTTCTCATGTTTATGTGTTTGGTGCATTGTAATTGTGTATATCTCATTATAGGTGGTCGAAAGGATCATTTAGGTGTTCCTAGAGAGGGTGTATGGAAGGTCTCTCTTTGTCTTACTTAAGTGAGTCTTAGGATAGCCTTTAGTGAGAATGTTGCATGTAACAGGGAAATTAGTTCACTGTAATGTTTCTAAAAATATGATAAATTGTTTAAGAGTGTTATTCTTATTTCGTTCTAAGTGTTTAAATGTACTTTCTGTATGATTATGAATGACCGTTAAAATAAAAAAGATGCATTACTCCAATAAATGCTATTTACATGTTTAGTGGATTAAGTCAATAATTAGTGACAAGAGTTTGTACTAATCCCATACCATTTTTTATATCTAATGGTGCAGGTGGAAGGTGAGAAGTATAGTGAAGGAAAGCTTGGATTCTTGAGTCGTTCAAGCAAAGTTGAAGTATGTCCTAATTTGACTCGAGGGCATATATGTCTTTTACTTTAATGTATTATAATAGACTAGGTATTTATATATTATAATTGTATGGACCGTGTCCCAAGTATTCTTAAGTCTAAAAATGGCGTATAGTGAGACATAGTGTTTCTATGATTTTTATTATGAAAAGATGTTTTAAGATACACGTGCGAAAAGTTTTAATTTCGCACTACTTATCATATGTTTATATGCAACAAACTATACGGTTACAAGACCTCCGAGAGGTAACATATGCCGGTATACGACCTAAAGAATGACCTAACTTATAGGGTATAGGTGGGGGTCGTGACAACATAAGATATAAGAACAATGTGAAAAACTTAAAACTTTTACTATAGGAGTACAACTTTCTTCATATATGAAAAATAGGAAGCTAGACTTGTCTCATTACACCATATAAACATAAGAGTACGATATTTAGGACTCATCTCTTTAATCAATAGTAATTCTTATCATAAGGAAATACAATATCGTTCTTAATAAGGAATGTAAACTAGAACTAGAATCAATAACATTCGGTACTCAGAATGGAATACTCACAAAAACATGGGGGTAGCAACACATGTTTTCTTCAAAAATGGACAAAGATCACCTCAATGGCCCGAACGTACACTCATAGGAGATGTATAATAAAATGGGTTACTACAAAGGACTAATTGTAGAAGCATGCATAAAAATACTTACTTATGCTAAACATACATTTTAGTGAAATTAATGCATTTATTAAGTTGAAAAATCAGTTATGCACATAAGGACATATCACAAGTCATAATAGCATTCTCATAATCCACAATCATATATAAGTGAATAACCATGTTCATCACATATACATAAGGAGAGTCATATCTTAACAACAATCCAATCAACGTATATCATACCTTCATGTCTTACCATAGCATAAATGACCCATCCATATTCTCTTTCAAAGACTACTTGTGTAATGTAAAAAGTGAAGACACATACCCCCACTCCAACGAAGTAGACATATCAAGAAATCACAAGTATGGTTCAAGTCATATGAATTATCTTATTAGATAGGTAGAATTGCCTTAACCTATATGGAATCCAGTGACATAGAATCCCACACCGAATTTACTTGCCTAAGGTATAAGTAAACATATATAGCTATAATGTGGATCCACTAGCTAAGACCTATGCGGTGACATAGTTATGGGATAGGAAAATTGCTTCTAGAAAACTGGCCAATTCAACTAGTGGGAAGGTCTCTAATTTATTTGCCATATCCTCCCAGTGCTAAGAACTATTCTCAAACTTATACATAGTTAAGGTGAATTTTAATTTCATATGTTAAGGAGTACATTACCGTATTCAACCAAACTCATACATAGCTAATGGATTCAACATGGTTATAACTACCTTTCCCCTTAGAATCATCATATAATCATCCAAGGAAATTAATACATAATCATATCTAATAGTAAAGGAAACTAGAATTTCAACAATACCATATCTCACATCTTAGTCATTGGATTTCATTCGTGGGATTTCTTTCCCCATGTAGCATTTCCTATTCTATTTTTGAAATTCGGAATTTGTTATAAATTATGGTTTTGATTCTAACCTTAGGTACTTCTCAAAAATATTTTCTTTAAGCTGGTTATCCAATATCATAATGAAAATTGACCATTCTAGGGATTTTATACTAAATTCCTGAACCCAGGGTTCCCCATGGCCCAACTTTATAAAAATTATGATAGGTTTCTTTATCAATTATAAATATGTGGGATAGTATGTATGTGGATTTAGTAATTATCTTGTTTATTCAATGCTTAGAGTAGTAATTATGTGTGATTTCAATATATAATCTTTAACCCTTGAAGGGTAACTTGTAAGTGTTGAATCTTGAATTATGGCCTTCAAGGCAATGTATGAAGGTAATCATAGGTCCAAGATTCTTATATATGAATGGTTTGATCCACTTGAAAGGTGGAGGTGCTTACTTTATGTATTTATGTATGAAGTTATATTCCACTCAAATGGTGAAAATTCAATGACTAACGTATGAGATATGATAGAGTTGAAAGGATAGTTTCCTCTACTATTAGTTATTACTATGTATTAATTGTCTTGGATGATTATATAATAATTCTAAGGTGAAACGTAGTTCTCATCATGTTCAATCCCTGATCTATATATTAGTTGGGCTGAATTAAGGGTAATGTACTTCTTCACATATGAATTTACAATTCACGTAGTAGTCTAAGTAGGAGAAATAAATTCTTAGAGAACCGAACGGTTATGGCAAATGAGGGTCGACGATCCATTCCCATGGACAGAGATGGGTCTTCTAAATAATATCTAATGAGCTGGTGAAAGATTCTCGTGTTACTTGTGTCGCTAAGTTTAACGGACGACTCTCTAGACGCACGAAGTCTACCTGTCCCATAATCATATGTCCGCATAGTTCTTAGCTTGTGTATACAAATTATAAACTATATATGTGGTAGATTCATAGGGCAATAGAATACATCTTTCGGTTGTGGGGTATATAGTTTGACGGATTTCAGTATAGTCTCATGGTCTATGTCGGTTAAGGAAATTCTCCGCTATGTAATAAGATAAAGGGAATATGCATAAACATACTTGTGATTCTTGATAATTACTTCAAGGAATGGGGGTATGTGACTTAAATTTGTTCATGCAGTACAATAGTCTGAAAGAGAATTTGGGATGGGTCCATAATGCTATAGTAAGATATGAGAGGACAGTGTAATTATATAAAGGATTGGGTTGTTGTTAAGATAGAATGTGTCTCCTTAGGTGTATGTGATGAACATGAGTTATAACCTTATTTATGAGTCTGGCGTATGGATTGGATCTGAAGGTTGATATGTGAATTAAGGTGAAATATAAAGGATACATATATAGTTGGCATTATGAAAGCCAACTATGCATTACACAATTATGTTTTTAGGGTGCTAAGGTGGGGTCATACTTGTTAAAAAATGTATGAGCAGCTATTATGCTGGTCTTAATGTCCTTATGTTCATAAACGGAGTTTCCAACTTAATTAAGGCATCATTTTCACTACAATGTATTTTTTCATTTTCCGCAATAATTGAATGGCTATTTGTTGTGTCATTGTACGTATGTCCACTATAGCTGTGATGGTTTTGTGTTACGTGATAATCACCCGTGTCTTTTCCCGTCATACATACCTCTCCTCTCTTCTCCTCCCTTTTTCCCTTAACTCCCGCCCCCTTCCCTCCCCCCCCCCTCTTCTCCCTTTTTGCTGCCCTATAGTGTATGGTCTCGAGTCCGTTAAGGTTCTCTCTAGTACATTTTTTTTGGAAGTGAAGGGTGAAGGGCCTACATGACGTACTCTTATGTTTAGATTGTGTAATGAGTCTAGATTCCAATGTTTCATATCTGAAGAAAGTTATACTTCTAATATAAAAGTTTTAGGTTTTACGCAATATTTTTATATCTTATGTATTGATGGTTAAGGGCTTGTAGGAGATTCTTCCGGAGTCAAGTAAGTTGTGTCACTCCTAGGGGGTATCCCGGGTCATCACATATTCAATACCATGGAAATGAGACTTCTACAATTGAAAAAATAAAAATAATACATTTTTAGAAAATGAATATCTCTTATTTATAAAAATGAAATTCTGACTAATAAAGTTTGTAAAGGGATAGGAAATCATTTCTCCATCCTGTAACGACCCTCAAAATGAACTAGGTTTCTCAAAAGCCTCACAAGGGTTTAATGAGTTAATTAGGTTTTAAAAAATAATGAATATTAGCATCTTAAATTAGTTTGTAGAGTTTGGAACTCAAAACGTCCAAGGACGACCAAGATGTCCGAAAACTGGTCTTGAGTGTGTGCTAGTGCGTCCTTGTATGTTGTATTTGTTTTTATGTGTTGTTTCGAGTTTAAAAGATGTTGGTATGACCCCTAACCCATATATTACAATCTTTAAGGTAACAAATGTCCGATTATAAATCCCCAAGGACCACCCTAGGGATCCTTGAGGAGGACCCAACCTTGGGCCAAAAAGTGCCAAAGACGGGCAGTAAGAAAATTTGTTCCATAGAGAAGAAATCCATGTCGCGGAATGGTTTAACCAAGGGGATAATTTGTGTTTTAACAAGCGAATCTACTGTCCCAAAAAATATTTTAAAAAGTCTAGAGGGAACAGCTCCGTGACACGAACTTGTTCCACTATGATAATTCCGAAAATTTAAGTTAAGTTTGACTTTCCTAAAGAGGTCTAATTAATGTAGGGGTATTTTGGGGGTGTATTATATATGGATATTAGGAAATTATACACCCATTACCCTAATAAAAAACCTCAACCCTCTATTAGAATCCAAAAATTATAAGATCTCTATTATTACTAAAATTCTCTCTTTAATTAGATCCTCCATTGAAGGACCTTAAAGTTTCAAGGAACAAAGCCAAATTCTCAATGGTTTCAAGACTAATTTCGTGGGATTTCTTTAATTAAGGTATAATGTTTTCATCCTTGACTCTTCTTTCATTCAAGGAGTCAATTTCAAAGGTTTTTCAAAGATGTTTCGTGAAAAAACATAAGAAATTCAAATTTATTAATTCTGAAGCCTGGGATTCTTGCATGAAACAATCCTCTAATGCTGATATTCTCACTTTTTATGTATGTGGGATCATTTTATGGTTTGTTGTCGGGTAGATATTGTGCGACCAGGGTACTATTGGTAAGCTGAGCTTATACAGTGAATTGGTGAAAAAATATTAAGGTTGAGTTGATAATGATGATTTTAGCATGTGAATACTGGCCCATATATTCCTCTCTTTTTATTAATAGAATTGATACTGCCTTGTATTGCTGTTGTATGGGGCCACTAATGGTGGGCTACAGCTGTCTGAGGTGTTACCCTTGTATGCACAGACATTGTTAGGCTTCTATGTGAGACGTAATTGTGATCCTGTCGAAGCTGTTATGTCTTATATGCATCTGTAAGTGAAGCTGATTAGATATATGTGTGTCTTGTGTGAACTGTAGCAGTTATTAAGGAAGATATCTCTTTTAATGGCTAGATGTTACTTGTAGGGAGGAGTTACTGCGTTTGATTCTGTCTCTTTTGTATAGGATATAGGTGTATGTGACCGGACTCAGAATTGTCACTTTATATAGGTAATGTTATGTCTTGTTATGGTAGACTTTGTTGGTCTTTATTGGCTACTACAAGTTAAATTGGAATACGTGTGATATGATGATATGGAGTTCTTGATTGGTTAGATATAGGTCCTTCACTTGAGTGTACATGAAAGTTATAGTGATATGTGTAGTCTTGAACTTTTCGGGTTAGACACCTTGTCATGTATGTGTATTGATCTGAAATGATAAATTGAAAGTTGATTAATATCGGTAGTGAGACATATGAGGGTTCCTCTAAAAGGATGCCTATATGAAAACCTTGAATAGAAAAGGCGTTTCCCAAAGAAAGTAGAACCCTGCAATGTGATATAAAAAAGGTTATCTGAAAAGCCTCGCATAAGTGCAAAGACCATGGATATCCTCTTGAGTGAATGATGGACTTAAGGGACAGGTTCGCTTGAGAAACGACGGACCGTAAATTCATCTCTAAGAAAGTCCATAAGAGCTAAACCTTTTAATAGTCCTTAGGTTGGAAGCCCATTAGTGGAACATCGCTTGGAAAGAAAAAGTGTTAATAAAGTTGGTAAGAGCATAGAATAGTACATACACCTAATATCAACTAGTTGATTGATTACTCGTGATGAGGAATAAAAGTACAACGAAAACGGATACGTGAATATGCTTCTGGTAGTAGCTCTACTTTAGATGATACTAGAGTACAAAAAAACCCTTTATATTTCTTAACCATATGCCAACATGGGATGTGTCCTAGTTCTACCCTTGGCAAGTAGAATATCCCTCCTCAGAGTAGGGTAACTTCATATTCCATGCATATCTAGTATCTATGTTTTAGTCCCTATTCTCATCATGTGGGATGTACACTCTAGTTATTGGATAGGTTCTACAACGTGTAGGTAGTGGAATGGGACGCTATCTACAAATGGCACGTGAAGGCTTTAAATATGCTAGAATGGGTTCCATAGGTCTTTTCCAAGGCCATTATGTGAAGTCCTCTAATTGTTTGATTGTCTCTGAAATGCTTAATGAATATGGTTGACTTAATTAATGCATGTTAAATAGAAAGCGTTTAAAGTAGGATAGCTTTGCGGATTGCTTAGTTAGGCTTTAAGAGGGTGTATGGGTGATCTTTATGTCTTACTTAGGTGAGTCTTATAGTAACCTTAGGTGGGAGGTCTAAATGGTGAAAAGGAAATCATCTTACTTTGGGAAGTCCGAAGTATTACTTAGGTGGGTGTGAAGGGGTTCTATGGGCGGTCTCTTCATATCTTATTTAGGTGGGTCATTTGATAAATCTTGATAGGAGGTTTAAATGCTTATGTGCATGATTGTGGTTGTTTCTTTTGAGTTACTTGAAGTTGGTTCTATACTTATTTTATGAGGTTTCTATCAAAAGATCATGAAAGTATTTATAAAGGAGAATGCCCATTTTAGCATGGTATTTGCTTGTCATGTTGACCATACTTAGTGAACTGTCAATGTAGCAAGTTCCAGTAGTTGTTTTTTTCTACAAGTGTAGGTGTCAAGCGAGGAAGGAGTCTCCTTCGAAGCAAATCTTGGGAAAGAACATTCTCCAAGAAGACTTGGTATGCCTCTATGGTTCGAGTTATGTTTTAGTTGCTTAAATAGGACTTTGTAATACACTATAGTACTTTCAAATTGATGCAGGTGTAAGGGATGTGACCGCAAGTATTTTAGTGTCTAAAATATTCCATTGGAAGTTAGTTCTGTCTTATGATTCATACGATTTGAAACTATTGTTGTGAAACGATTAATTCTTATCACTGCTTTTCATATGATATAATTAGTCATATATATATGATATATCTCTAGTATTAGATATATATATGCGATGAGCAAAGACGTCAAGAAGGCTTGGATACAAACCACGTTGAAACGAGATACTATATGCAGTGTGGAGGACTTAAAGGTGCTACTTTAAGTGCCAAGGGTTTACTATCGAGTCGTTACACATCACATACCCATAGTCCCAATAAATTCATCACCACCCAAAAAACCAACACTACTTTATCGAAGATGTCCGAACAAAGATGATTTTGTATCACCAGAAAACTTCTAGTAATGACAGAATTTATACACCCACTAATAAAGGATAATTTGTGATAAAATACTAAAAAAAAAACATGAGTTTTTTAGTATCGAAAATAGGCGGGAAGGGGAATGAGAGTTATCAAATTGGAGATGGCTTGACAACATGCTCTTATAAGGAATTTTTTCATACAAAACATAGGGTTATACAAAAAGTGGAGAAATTAATCATGTTAGTTTCTGTACTCCGTGCTTCATTCACATGATTTAATTCCACCTTTTTGGTTTATCTAGCTTTGTTCAAAAACGATCCACCCTAAAAATAATAATGAAAAGAGAGGATAAGTTTTATAATCAACAATGGAGGTTTGAGAAAAAGAGAATTAGAAACATATAAATTTTTTAAGAGTGATTGGGATGTACCTCCATTGCCGACTGATCAGATAAATGGAGCTCTTGTTCTTATTTGATTCAGTTTATCGAGAGTCAGAGAAACCTTTGAACTTTCAAAAGGGGATAATTTAAGACTTTGGGGATGGCTTTAGGGTTTCAGTATTTTTGAAATATAACTCAAAAGTATTATTTAAGTTAAATAATTAGTCCTATTTACTTGTCTATATAATGTAATACTTCGTTTTAAAAAGAGGTGTTTGCATTGAAGATTGTTGACTTGAAGAAGTACATTCCACAATTTTTTCAAGATGGGCCTTTTAAACAGCAACTGTGGACATCATTTTGTTGCGTTTGAAGCTTTTTTAGCGATAGAATAATGTGGTGGTTATATCCTAGCTTTATGATTGTTTCTACAGCTATGTGAATTGATTGTATTCTTTTATGGAATTATAATTTATATCTTCTAAAACTTTGAAAGTAGTATTAAGAATCGTTCCGGGAGGGGGTGAGAAAAGGAAAATATATTGAAATATAAAAAAAAAATCGTGATCTAAAATATATTTTCGATGTCCAATCGAAAACCCATTTTTTTCACATACAATCTTATAGATAATTAAAAGCTAAATTAAAGAGGGAGTAATGTGAAATTGCTTGTCTAAACCTGAGAAGGACATTATTTATTATACCTCAAATTTCTGAATTTTTCAATATTTTACCAGTTTATTCTATGAGTAGTAGAAATAGAAAAATCTGTATTTGATAAATGGTGTAATAATTCTGTTGTTTTAATCATTAAATTCTGGTCAAATAGTAATCTACATTACGTGTGTTATTTTTTGTTTGCATGTTCGTAGTCTTAACTACGAATAATTGTGTTTCACTCTATTTATAAAATTTCAAAATTATTTTCATTTCTTTTTGGAAAATACACCAACCTATAAATACTACTTGTTTGTTCTAAGTTCAGACTCATATAATGTCATAGTCATTCAAACAACAAATCTACAATTTTATCTATTTTTCATTTGTCGCATAATTTTTTTTGCTATGATGTAATATTGTTTACCTTATTATAATTTATTGATGTACTATATTTGTATGATAAGAATTTTTTAAAATGGTTTTCTTCTTATCTTTTTAGAAATGGGAGTTTGGAGGACGAACAAGAGCAAAATGATAATCTTATGTTTTCCTTTGTTTGCAATTGTTCCTCCATCTCAAAACACTTTCTTTGGTTATTGAATGTTAAATTTTTTATTTTTTTATTTCATTTATGTCTTGAATTTCTCTATTTTTAGAAGACTTTCTCCTAGTCTCAGTTCTTTGCAGGGCGTTAATATTTGTTTACAAGTTTGTGTTAAAGGAATTATATGTGGTCACTGACTTCTTAGTCTATGGACACTTGCGCACTCAAGGTATTTGATAATATGCCTGACAGCACTAATAATATTTTTTTATACTTCTTTCTTCGTAGAGTTTCACTATATTTGTATATATTTTGCAATCACTAGAATATGCATCACCATGATAAATTAGAGTGATATAATTCCTTTGAAACAATGTTTTCTAGAAGATTTATATGCATGTTAGCAGTTGTTTTTGGTTTCGACAAGCATTATGACTTTTTGATGTATTTTGTGTAGATTAAAAACTAATTTGAGGAAGATAATGCACCTAAATTTTGTATTATGTTGATTTTTAATGAAACATGTAAAACAATTAAAGAGTCGATTTTTCAAGTTCTTAATTAACCAAGATCTATTTATAAGCTTTTTAAATACTCAAGTAAATCCATTATACTCATGTAAAGATGTATAATCTTGTAAATATATTTGGAATCTATAATGATGCTTGAAAGTAAAGCTTTCTTTTATATAACCCTCTCTTACGATAAGAGCACAGAAGAGTCACACAATAACACTTAAAGTACGAATAACCAATTCAAGTAATAGCATGTTTTAGACGCTTTTTTTAATAAAACTATCACTTCAAAAAAAATATTCCAGTGTCAGATCTTAATGGATGGAGAAACAAGTGATAGCCAAATACTTTCATTAAAATACGATTTCTCGATTTTAAACTAATTTGACTTCTTCATGTATGTGTAGTTATTTGTTTCTCATAAAAGTCGTAGGATGTATCTACCATGTTTTCATCAAAAAAGATATAGCGAAGTGGCTTGATCTTTTGTTCAAAAAATGTTGATTGGGAATGTTTAGGTCCCTTAAATTTCTTTGGTTAAGAAGGTTCTCTACTTGAGAGGTTTCATTCATACCTATCATAGTTAGAATTGGTTTGTACGGGTCGGTGATACTGAGACTCAGGATTCGTAATTGACATGATACCCTAATTAGAAGATATAAGAATGTATGAATCACCTTTTCATTGGGCATAGTTTTCTCAATTGCCCTCTTTCCCATCTTAGTTGTAACTCTGAGCGTAAAAATTTATCTAATATCATATGTGTAGATTCTACATTGAGAATTCTCAATAGTCTTGTACGATTCTCTTTTGCTAATTAGGAGATGACACAACAAAACTGAGATAAGTTTAATTCTATTACTTACTTCAGTAGTATTTATTAAGGTAAGTCTGTGGTCTTTAGTTGTTTAATGTATATACACGTTGTTGCTTCCCTTCTTGAATCTCTTGCTCTTTTGCTGACCGATTTTTTCTACGAAAGTTCTACTTCACAAAATCTATTTAAAGCTGGAGGATTCTGATAGGAATCATCTCTATAGCTAATTCATAATATTAGCAAATACACTCACAAAATACACTTTTTAATGATGGGGCCAGAATGAGTTTTTTCAAAGAAAAACTGAATACAATAAGAATCATATAATGCATGGTATCCTGAACATATCGTCATACAATATGATGATTAACAAATCAGGGATTGAAAAAGACCAAAGAGGATAGTGCAATATGAACATACATCAATTTTGTATATAAGGGGAGAGGGCAAAACAGAAGAGAGATGAGATTGCAAAATGGAAAAAATTGCGAAATAGACTAGGAGAGTTAGGAACAGAACAAGAGATTACATTATGTTACTGGTAAACACGAGAGAATGCCCAATCGGAAGAGGGTTTCTTGTCTAATTCAGATGGTGAATTTGGAGGTTAGGAAAGAGGGTTACCCAATCTGTGTGGGGATTTGTTGGGGTAGAGATTTGACCGGGAAATAAACTTTCGTAATAATATATATATATCTATGCCGGCCCTCGTTTAGGATCTTCCAGCATCCATGCATATAGTTAATTTATTGATTTACGAATTTGCTATCTACCTTTGTACCAGTGCGCGTCTCCGTCAATGACTGCCCCTCTGAAGTGCCCCCCACCTGCACGCACCCCAGACCACGCTCCCCGTTGCACTTATTCGGGAGTTCGCTATCACTATCTCCTCTCCCCCAGATCTCCCTACCTCTGAGCTACAGTTCGTACCGCTTCTGTACTGTCTCTTTCACACACTTCCTCCCCTGAATCCGCCGGTTTCCTGATGTCTCCCCTACACACCCCTCTTTCACTTTTACCGGGCCTTTTGTATCGACTTGTTTGTTGTCCCGTTCGCTTCCTTCTGTTGTCATAGAGAAATGATTGGAAGTAGAAGAATCCCAATTAGTACTGTGAAATCTACCATAAATGGAAACGATGGTCATAGGGGAGGGTTGATATTGAAGTTACACGTATATTTTGGAAAGAAATAAGATCCTAGAAAAATCTTGAAATGAATTCTTAATACTTAAAAAATTGGAGGAAGTACATAAATCACATGCAAATAAGGCAAATAAACACTTATTCGGGAAGTTCCGAATCACGAATTTTTAACTTTTATTCGTTCTCAAAATCATGCAAAATGATACATTACTAAGATAAGTTGCTTTTATTAGAAAGGAAAAATAACGGGAAAATTCAACCAAACTAACGAATTCAAACCCAATCACACTTAAATCAGAAATAAATCCATCAAAAACTCATGACAAAATAAAAATGTTTAAAAATAGTTTAGCAGATCATTTCAATAGTCATAAAAACTTTGTTGGAGAAGAACTATTTCTTTTCATATACCATAGACACCCATGACATAACCTTTTTAAATAAATAACCAGGGGTATATGTATTATTGGTAATAAAATATTAGTTATTTTTTTCATTTATGTATTAGATAATAATTTGAACGTGATTAATACTGATTCTGCTTGAAATAATTGGAGTAAGCATCAACAATAAGATTTTTTAATACATGATTACATTAGATAGAACATAAGAAAACTTGTAAATTTACTTGATGGGTTTTAAACATAAAATATGATAATAAGTAAATACACAAATATCAACCAAATACATTTGAATTCGAATATTGGATAGGAAAGGCCATGTAGTAAAACCCTTGAATGTTTTCATATTTATATATTCGATACATTATTATGAACATGATTAATACGTGCTTATGTTTAAAGTGAATTGGGTTAGGTATCATAATATTTCTATTTGATATATTGTAAACAACAATATTGTAGTGTATCTGATAGTTGAAACATAAACACAACAAAATTGTAGAGTATCTGATAGGTGAAACATAAACATGATACATAAGTAAATGCATAATTATCAAGAAGGTGCACTAAAAAATTAAATCTTAGGTATTGAACATTTTGTAGTGACACCCTCGACTCCCCCCCCCCCCATAAGAAGCTTTTTCAACTGGTGATTTCGAACTAGAATTAGCATCATTTCATAATTTCACACACTTGAATTTCTTCATCATCAAAGGATCCTAGCATTGTTTGGATATATTTTAAACAAAACCATCCAAATTAGATTGACGAGAAACAATATATTCATTGCTCACGGATACATTACATTAGTAAATTGAAACTATTTCAATTTAAAATTCTTATATGTTGAACACACAATAGATGATGAAGAAATTCCTCTACCTTTTTTTAGAATTTGAAACTGATGATAAGTTCTAGAATAACACACTTGTAATTCAAAATACTAGAGTTATAAGAAAGTATTGATACATTGAGAAATTATAGATGTGGTTTTAGGGTGTTAAGTGTGGTGTATGGAGAATGAGTAGGTTGTATCTGGAGGTGAAGAGAGAGAAAAGGAAAAAAAAGGAAGAACATTTTATAATTAATATAAATGATAGAAAATTTTAGATATTATGCTATCTTAAGTTGTGTGTATTTGTAAGTTTCCTAAAAATCAAAATTGGATGTAAACCAAACTAATGAAAGTTATCCTCCTCATGAATTAGGTGTATCTCTAAGCATGGCAAACAAACTTTTCCAATGATGTGAAATGTTTCTCATCCAATGGAACTTTACATTAATAACATGGTGAACAATCAATTCGTATTGATTGTACATCTTATCATATGAAGATTCCATTTTTATTCCTTCTAGTGTTCCTCCTCTACTATATCTCCAACATAATAATAAAATTGATCACCGCTAAAATATGTTGAATCTTTGTATTTTATTTTAGTTCCCACAATTTGATAATCATATGGAGATGCATCCCTTCAATATCAAACCTTGCACTTGAAGCATATTGTCTCAATAGCTTTTGGGCTATAGGAGCTATTAGAAACAAATGTGCCGTTGTCTCCATTTCTCTCGTTACACAAAAATAGTATTTGGAGACTATTTGCTTCTTCATTTTTTAAAGATTGTTATTAGTGAATTTCTTTTCCTTCAAACCCTCTAATGAAACAAAACAATTTTAAAAGGAAGACCTTTTACCCTTAAATAGTTCACCTACAACAAATTATCTCTAGAAATTCTTATTATATGATATGTTGACTTCATAGTAAAGATCACTTTTGAATTTTCCATCCACTACACCTTGTCAGTATCCTCCTCTTCGAGTCATGTTCGATATTATTGATAATATGTGCAGTCATTTAAGGCGATACACATTTCAGAAACTTATTAACATTTGATTCTCCGTTTATCACCAATTCATTCACTTCAATTTCCTTTGTTACAAAATGAGACAGAGAAAGACTAGAAAATTGGAGAATTGATAATTCTATTCATCAATGATACAAAGAGTACAACCATATTTATGAATAAGAAGTTAAGAAGCAAAAGGAAATAAAATACCTTTAATGTCTAAATATATACTTTACCATACGTAGTAGATTCAAATATAGACTCTACCCATATTTAGCATGTTAATACCATATTACAAAATTTTAACATCCCCCCTTAAACTCAAGATGTTTTAGAAGAAATCAGATTGAGTTTGGCCACCAATTCTTTGAAACGTCTAGGAAGATGAGGCTTGGTGAAAACATCAGCTGGTTGATCTAAGGACCCAATAGAAGCTAATCTAATGGAACCAAGATAAGTGTGCTGACGAGAAAAATGACAATCAATCTCAATATGCTTTGTACGTTCATGAAATACATCATTATGAGCAATCTGAATGGCACTATGATTATCACAATAAAAACAAGTGACAGAAGATTGACGAACACTAATCTCAGCCATTAACTAATCAAGCCACAACATCTCAGCAATAGTATCAGCAAGTGCACGATATTCTTATTCAGTACTTGATTGGGATGCTAAGGTTTGTTTCTTGATTCTCCAAGATATAAGAGAATCTCTTAGAAATATACAATAACCAATAGTAGAACGTCTATCAATGAAATCACGTCCCAAATTAACATCAACATATTCTTTTAATTCAAGAGAAGAATTTGCTGAAAAGTGAAATTTATGGAACATAGTACTTTTGACATAACGAAGAATTCACAGAACAACAGCATAATGAGTAGAGAGAGGTATAACCATGAATTGACTAACTATGTGTACAGCTTAAGCAATATCTGAACGAGTAACTGTCAGATAGATAAGACTACCTACAACTTTCCGATAAAGAGTGGAATTAGACAATAACATACCATCACTTGGAGAAAACCGCACATTAGGCTAAAGAGGTGTGCTCTCAATTTATTATAGCTAATGCCTTCTTTTGGTAACAAATCAGTAGCGCACTTAATTTGATATAGAGAAATCCCATTATTAGATATGAGAACTTCAACTCCCTAGAAATAGTTGAGAGACCCCAAATAAACTTAACTTGATATAGAGAAATCCCATTATTAGATATGAGAACTTCGATTCCCATGAAATAGTTGAGAGACCCCAAATCCTTCATTTCAAAATTAGTACTCAAAAAAATTTTAACCTCTGAAATTCTAAAAGTATCATCACTAGTACTAATCATATCATCCACATAAAGAATAGAAAGAACAATACCTTTTGTTGTCTTGCGTCTAAAAAGAGAAGTATCATATTGGCTAGAACACAATACCAATTCGCTTAATGTTGAACTAAACTTTGCATACCAATCTTGTGGACCATGTTCCAAACTATATAATGCACAATGAAGATGACGTACTTTTTTTGGAGGACAATTAAACCTTGGTGTAGGTTTCAAATAAACCTCTTTCTCCAAATCTCCATTAATAAAATAATTTTTAACATTCATTTGAGAAAGACCCCACCATTTAGCTGCTGCAATTGAAAAAAGGGCAAGGACAGAGGTAACACGAGCTACTGGAGCAAAGGTCTCCTCACAATCAATTCCATACTCTTGGGTGAATCCTCAAGAAACTAATCGAGCCTTGTATCTTTCAACAAAATCATCAGATCGTGTTTTGATCTTATAGATCCACTTAAAATCACACGATTTTTATCAAAAAGAGGGTCAACTAAGTCCCAAGTATGAGTTTTTTCAAAGGCTAGTAACTCTTCTTTCATAGCTTGCTGCCGAAAAGGATCACTAGATGCCTCTTTTGTATGTACAAGGCTCATGTAAATTAAGTATGGTACAATAACATTGATAATCCAAAGATAACTAGAAGGACTTTTTTCTCTTTCTGGATAGATAGATGAACTGTTATCAGGAAGAAGAGAAGATGAGGGTACCTCTAAATCAATAGTCATATCAAGAGTGGAACTATCAATTGGAGATTGATCATGAAAATTGGATGTTGTACTACTTTCATGAACTGGACAATCAGATGGAACTGAATCAAGGAAAATAGGTGAACCTTAGGGTGCAATGTCGGACTCACTAGATGAACTTGCATTAAGATCACTTTGAAAAATCTCAATAAAAGAATAAGAAAAGAATGTCACATCACATTATGGAATAGACTCAAATATTGACAGTGAGGAAAATTTGATATGTTCAAAAATACAACATGTCGATAAATATGAATACGATTTGACACAAGATCCCAACAATGGTAACCTTTATGTTCTATCCCATATCGTAGAAAGAACGAAAAATTGAGCATGAGGTTCTAATTTAGTGTGTTCATGTGGTTGAAGAAGCACAAAACAAGCAGAGCCAAATACTTTAAGTAATGTGTAGTTAGGAGCTACCTTGTAAAGACGTTCATAAGGAGACATGTTTCCAAGAACAGAAGATGGGAATCTATTGATAGTAAACACTGCAATAAGACTTGCTTCACCCCAAAAACGCTCAGGGAAAGATGAATAAATAAGCATGACCCGAACAGAATCAAGAATATGCATATGCTTATGTTCAGCTCGTCCATTTTGTTGGGAGGTACCGACACAATAGAATTCAGAAAGTGTGCCATTTATTGATAGGAAACTCAAATGTTTGGAATCATTATATTCCATGGGATTATCGTGCCAAAAAGCTTTGATAATTTTACCAAATTTAGTTTTAACCATATTGGCTAAATTAATATAAATTTGAGGTAGTTCTGAATGATTTTTCCTAAGATATATCCATGAGAATCGTGAAAAATCATCGATAAAAATGATAAAGTATCATGATCCAACTATGCCTGGTCCAGGGGAAGGTTCCCAAACATCAGAATGTATTAAATCAAAAGAAAACTTTGATATATAAGTATTTTTATTAAAAGGAATAGCAGGTTGGTTGGAATGTTTACATGCAATAAAGTCTAAAACTTTTCTCATCAAATACTAAAGACCGAAATTTACTCAATGAACAATGACAAAGACGTTAATTCCATAATGACAAAGGAACACTATAAGAAACATCACATAATCGAGACAGCAGATATGGTTTGGGAATATTAAGACTAGTGAGTTCAAACATTAGCCCAACTTTACGGCCTTTCCCAACGATTTGTCCCATATGAAGGTCCTGCACTCAACAACCACGAGAAGAAAAGTTACATCAAATCCCAAATCACATAACTATCCGATAGAGATAAGATGAAATTTTAATTTTGGAATAAGGAAAGTATCATGGAAAGAGATATTTGATTAAGAAATAGATCCTTTTTGACGAACATTCATATTATATCCATCAGCAGTATGAATAATGGGCTTGAAATTGTAGCCACGTTAAAGAAAATCTTTGAAGTCTTGTGATTACAACTTGCTGAATCAAAGTACCAAGATGAATTACCTAAAGGAGTAACTAGAGCTGGTGGATTGTTACTAGTTGGAGAAAGGGATTGACTAAAGAGATCTTGAAGGTCAATTGATGAAGTTCCAGAATTGCTAGTTACTGCAGGAACTGGTTTTGATGACTTATTCAAACGAGATTGATTTTTGTTGTGAGGACGAATAGGACAATTCTCAATCAAGTGATCTTTCTTTTTACTGTACCTACTAAATGGAGGACAATTCCTAGGTAAATGTTCATTATTCTTACATTTATTACATTCAATAACTGGGCAGTCGTGTAAGGCATGACCAGTTTGACAAAAATTGTGACAAAATTTGGCACCAATTCTATTAGTGGCTGCAAAAATAGAGTTATCCTCTGGTCACATAAGATCCAAATGAGTTTCTTCATATTCTAGGCGAGGAAGAGCATATTCAAGAGTTATCCAAGGTTTATTGCTTAGCAATGCAGACCGGGTTGACATCAAGAATTGAATAAATTTATCATTGATGCAGTAAACAATAGATTTTTCAACAGCATCACAATTTCTAAGAATAGGTTAAGACAAGGTTAAATATTCAGATGGATTCCGTCTTCAAGAAAAATTCAAGGACAGGTTCTCCCTTTCTTGTTTCAAGATTGATATCTCCTTCATCAATTGATGTCACACCCCGAGCTATCCTTGAGACACGGACACGGGACCTAGGACCACAAGTGATACCAAGCTAACCTTGCTGGCATGATCATGAGCATACTAGAGATAATAAAAAGGTGTGAAAACTAAATCATAATTAATATGAAAAGATGGGGGAAAATACCCATATACTATAACTGATATATATGAAACTAACGAATTTAATAAAAAGAACATATTAACTCTGTACTAAGTTGAATCTAATTATGTCTAAAAATAGCCTCTAATTGAATAGAAATGCTGGGGACAGGTCCTAGCTAACTCTAGAAAAAACCTGAAACTAAGGGACAAAAAACTGAAAAATAAACTCATGAGTATTGTCCTAGGAGACTGAGGATTCACCACAGATTCTGTTGAACTAGAGATCTAGAATCGATCTAAGCTTGATCTGGATGCTTAGAACTTGAACATACATCATGAGAAGATATAGCAGACGTATGTGCTAGTACTTGAAAGGTACTAAGCATTTAGGATAGAGTAAAGCTGAAATAAAACATACTAAAAAGGAACAAAAGCAAGAATAATATTGTAACATGATAACTGAATGATGATCTAACTTGATGCAATGACCAAATTTATAATATGTTAAGATTGAATACTAACTGAACTCTAAATATAGTCAATGCAATGGAGTCTGACTGGACTATAGGAGCTACTAATAATCGATAATAAAACCATATTAGCTAAATATAGAGTCCAATGTATAACCCATCGAGAAGACCCAATATACCCTGCCAGACGTGTAAAGGCACGGTGGCGTGATCATTAAACTGATTCCCACAAAGGAAACATACAACCTACTTGGCTAGTAGTTTTGGGACTTTTTGGCTACGGTCAACCCTAATCAAACTTTGTATTATACTACTCCCAATTAATTAACTGATTAACATATTATGGTTGAATTTTTGTAAATACTAGATAGCTAAAAACAGAACATCAACATGAGAATGCAACAATTAATTTTATAATCATGCATTAATAACAAAGGCATTTATAACTGGATAATGGAAGTATCTAACCTAGCATGAGTAAATTAAGCACTAAAGAAATACATGGGATTCTAAAATTCATTCAATAAATTGAGTAATAACATGGTAATCTTATTTTGGAACATGTAAATATCTAACTCATGATGATCTATTGTAATTCTAGAAACACTAGGTTTATTCATAATAAGGGAATCAGGAAATTGACTAAATTGTAGGGACCCTATAGGCGAAAGGAACCTACTAGTGAATTTCCACATACCTGGTGATAAAATCTATGGAGAAATCTTTAGGTTTTGGAGCTTGAACTGATGGAATCTTACTGTGTTATTGATTAAAGTTCTTGACATTTTTCTCCTCTCTTGATTCTAATTTTCTATGTTTTGATTTATGATTTTAACTTAGGTAAGTTCTAGTTATGTTTCTAGGTTTAAATTGACCAAAACCTCATGATTTAGGATCCAAACGACATATCTTACGGGTCCAACAAAGTAGGAAAAGGCCGAAAGACCGCTGAATTAACTGATGTAAGACTAATTGATGTATTGGACACACGGGACATCGTTTAATTGACGATCCATCGTTTGGGTCCGTCATTTGAATCTGCTCGACATGCCTTCACTAAAATGACCATAACATTTTACTGGAAGGTTAGATTTTAAAAAACTTGGTGGCCTTGAAAAAAGGTTTAATTATCTATCATATCATAGGTCATATGACACCTAATTCATATTGTGCTAAGAGTTATGACCATTTGAAGTTTACATATTTAACAATTTCCCCCTAATTAATTGCTAAACATAACAAACAGTCAGACCTACAGACAATAGATCAAATGATGGTCCGTGCTGGTCTTGTGTAGTTAGTGTCAGAGGCTGAGTAACATGAGTCTTGATCCACAGACACAGATGAAGAATAGTGGTCTGACTTAAGGACTGTAGGTCTGTTTGTGGTTCGAGACTTTGTTGAGTCTTTTTAGCTGTTTTTTGGAAGGGGCTAAAGTTGTTAACTACGGACCCATAGTACGGGCAGTGGATCAGACTATGGTCCATAGATGGTGCCGTAGATTGAATTGCAATTTCTGAAAAAACGGATTTCTGGTCTGTGTTGGACCACGGATGTGCCATATCTCTCCCTGGGACAATTCATCCTCGACTGATGACTAACAATAAGAACTATTTCGATTTGAATTGAGTTCAAGAACATGCAAATGACGCTGAAATGAAAAATGTTACAAATTGAGGGGAAAAGGATTATATGCTAAATTCACAACATGGAATGACTAAAAACTGAAGAGAAACTATTACTCAAGGTAAGTGTAGGAAGGAACTGTGCGGGATTATTTGCTTGATGGCTTGCTTTTTTCTTCCCAATTAGCTCAGTCTACAGACTGACTTCTCCACAGACTTTTGAGTGAAGCGATTTCTTTGTTTCTCAACCTTCTAACCTGACGCTCAAGAATATCAATTGGTACATCCTCATAATAAATAATATATTTCACTTCCGCACTATCTAATGGAACTACAGAGGTTGGATCACCCACACACTCCTTCAAGAGAGAGATGTGGAAGACTAGATGAACTTCAGCTAGTTTTTCTAGGACCTACAACTCGTATGCCACCTTCCCAACCCTTTTCAAGATCATGTAAGGGCCTAAATATCTAGGACTAAGCTTCCCTTTCTTGCCAAATCTCATCACCCCTTCATAAGTGACACTTTCAATAAACTCAATTATCTACTTGGAACTCTAGTTCTCTTCTCCTTACATATTCATAAGATTTGTGACGGCTTTAGGTTGTTTTATGTCTATATCTAATGAGTTGCTCTTTCTCCATAGCATAAAATACTAAATGGTCTTATCAAAGCTACTTGACCTACTTCAAACAAACAAACAGGAGATTTACATCTATGCCCATACAATGCCTCATAAGAGGCCACCTGAATACTACAATGGTAACTATTATTATAGGCGAACTCAATAAGAGGAAGTTTATCATCTCAAATAACCTTGAAATTGATCACACAAGCTCTCAACATATTCTCTAGGGTCTGAATGGTACGTTATTTCTGTCCATCTGTCTGCGGATGAAATATTGTGCTAAGTTCAACTTGAGTACCAAGACCCTTATGAAACGACTTCCTAAAATAAGAGGTAAATAGAGGACTTCTATCAGAGATGATAGATAAAGAAACCCCATGCAACCTCACAATTTCATTAATGTAAGAATTGTCATATTCCTCTGCCTAATCGGTAATCTTAACCGCCAAAAAGTGAGTAGACTTAGATACCCTGTTAACTATCACCCAAATGGAGTCATGTTGTCTACGAGGTTGAGGTAACCCTGTGATGAAATCCATATTGATAACTTCCAACTTCCAAGTAGGAATGTTGATGTCTTGAGTTATACCCCTTGGTTTCTGATGTTTTACCTTGACTTGCTGGCAATTGGGGAACTTACTCACAAAATTTTCTATATCCCTCTTCATTCCATTTCACCAATAGACTTCCCGCAGATCCCGCTACATCTTAGTAGCACATGGATTAATATAATATCTGGAGTTATGGACTTCTGTAAACGTATTCTGTCTTAACTCACCAACATCAGCAACATAGAATCTACTATGGTAGCGAAGTTCACAATCTCCCCCTTAGGAGAAAACTTGCACTCTCTGATTATGGAATGCACCCTTACGTTCAAGCAATATTGAATCACTGTTTATCTTTTCTTTAACATCCACTACCAAAGAAGATTCTGCCTCATTATAAATTGTTACACCACTATCTGATATGCTCACAAGGCTAACTCCCAAGCGAGCAAACCTGTGAACATCTTTTTCTAGTTCATTTCTTTCATCCTCAAAATGGGATACACTACTCATAGATAATATACTAAGAGCATCTGCTACTACATTCGTCTTAATTTACACTCATATAATAATCCTTCAGAAACTCAAGCCATCTCCTCTGGCGAAGTTTCAACTCTTTTTGGCTGAAAACATATTGAAGGATATGATGGTCAGTGAACACATCTATATGAACAACATACAAGTAGTGTCTCTAGATCTTGAGTTCAAACACTACTGCTGCAAGCTCGAGATCATGAATTGGATCATTCTTCTCATTAAACTTAAGTTGTCTAAAAGCATAAGTTATAACCTTAACTCGCTGCATCAACACACTACCTAGACAACCTCTGGATGCATCACAATGGATCACATAACAATGTGAACCCTCTAGTAGAGTCAAGACGGAAGTTATAGTATATCTAGTTTTCAATTCTGCAAAGCTTTTTTCACAATAATCTGGTGATTGAAACTTGACCATCTTCTGTTTCAACCTAGTCAATGGTGAGGCTACAGATGAAATCCTTCCACAAACCTTCTGTATTATTGCTTCACTGCTTCTATCTTCTGCGAATCCACTTGGATCCCTTTCATAGATACAATGTGACCAAGGAAAGAAGCGAATTTCATCCATAACTCACTTTTGCTAAACTTAGAGAATAATTGGCGATCTTTGAAATTCCACAGAACAACTCTCAAATGACTCACATTTTCTTCCACATTCCTAGAGTAAATGAGGATAATATCAATAAATACAATAACAAACAAGTCCAAGTATTGTTAGAACACTATGTTCATCAAATCCATGAAAGTTGCAGGAGCATTTGTTAGTCAAAATGATATAACTACAAATTCATAATGAAAATACTGAATCTTGAAGGTTGTATTTGGAATGTCACCATCTCTTACTCTAACATGATGATAACATTATATGCGGTATATCTTTAAGAAATGGCTAGCACCCTCAAGTTGGTCAAATAAGTCATCAATCTTGGGGATGGGATACTTATTTTATATAGTGACCTTATTCAACTGCCTATAGTAAATGCACATTCTGAAAGAACCATCTTTCTTATTCACGAACAACACTGGTGCATCCCATGGTGAAACACTATGTCTGATGAAGCCCTTATCTAGAAGGTATTTCAACTGCTCTTTCAATTCCTTAAGTTCATCTTGAGCCATTCTATAAGGAGTAATAGATATAGGTTGGGTATCTGGAAGGAGATCAATTTCAAAGTCGAATTATTTTACGAAAGGGACTCTGGGAAGAACTTTTGGAAATACTTCTTGAAACTCATTGACTACTGGAACTGACTTAAGAGTTGGGATTTCAAAGCTAGAATCCTTAACCCGAACTAAATGATAGACATAACCCTTAGAGATCATTTTTCTAGCCTTAAAGTATGAAATGAATCATCCCATATGTTCTAAGCTACTACCCTTTTATTCTAAGATTGGTTCGTTTGGAAACTGAAAATGAACAATCCTAGTTCTACAATCGACTAAGACATAACATGAATTTAACCAATCTATTCCTAGAATGACATCGAATTCTACCATTTCTAACTCTACAAGATATGTTGAGGTTACTTTCTGAGAGACTGTGATAGGGAAAATTCTGCATGCCCATCTAGATATAACTAGGTCAAAAATTGGAGCCGAAACAGAGAAAGGTTCTGAGAGAGTTTCTGGACTGACACTGAATTGGACTGCTTTGTAAGGAGCTAGAAAGGAAAGAGTAGCCCTAGGATGTAACAATGCATAAATATCTAGGTCAAAGATTGGTAACGTACCAGTGACTACATCAGGAGAACCTTTCTAATCATGGTGAGCCTGAATAACATACAACCTGATTTGATGTTGACCCCCACTTATACTGGATGAGTTACCCTGCTGAGTCAGGAGACTTGCTGGTGCTGCTAAAGTTTTAGACTGATCTCTACCATTACTACCTCCTTGATCCTATCTAGAAGGACAATCCCTCAACTTTTAACCAGACTGACCACACCCAAAGCATCCTTCATATCCTGTAAGGCACTCGCTTGGATGGTTCTAACTACACTTAGGGAAAGTGGGGTAAGCCTTGGTGCCTGAATCACTTCCCTGATATTTAGAGCCTGGTACACTAACCTTTTGATCGTACTTGTCCTTGGAGGATGGAATACTAGGTGATGAAGGAGCTGGGGTTGAAATTTTTAGCTTACTATGTGAGCGATTTCCACCACATGATTTCTGCTGATAATATTCATAGTTCCCAATCCTAGCCTTATTATTATCCTGGCGTTTTTGTAGGATGATCACCCTCAACTTACTGAGCATGAGTCATAAGCCTAGGGATTTTCATATCTCCAGTAACATAGCATTTTTGCACTCTATTGTAACCAAATCTGACATTATATAAAAGAACTTATTCATCTGAGACCTACAGTCAGCAACCATGTGAGGAGCATACCTAAAGAGTTGGTTAAACTCGAGACCATACTCTTGAACCTTCATGTTTCCCTTTCTTAAGTTCATGAATTTCTAAGCCTTTTGTTCTCTTAACTCTATTGACAAAAAGCCTACCGAGAAAGGTCTCACTAAAGCTTTCGCAAGTAATAGAAGTTGCATTTGTACCCCTTTCTCCTTCTATTGAGTGTACAAAATATGAGCCACATCTTTTAGATAGTATGGTGCCAACTTAACCCGATCATTCCTAGTGTCCTGCATCACCTCAAATATATTTTTGATCTCATCCAAGAAATTGGGAGGATCTTCACCAGTTTGTGATCCTAAGAACTCAGACGGATTCAATCTAACAAAGTCACGGAACCTTGCTACTGCTGATCCACCATAAGCATTCAAAGGAGCTTGAACCTGATTGTTTTAGTTGGCCACACTCTAAGACAACATCTGAATGGCGTTATTCCCCATATGTTACTAGAGGAGCTTCGTTTACATTCCTAGCGTTAGCTCTATTATGAGTAATGATTTGAAACGTAGCACGTCAAGTTAGAATGTAATTAGATCATACCTTACCCATGATAAAATCAACAAGAAAATGAAGTTTTCATAAAACATTTCATAACCTCCCTCTCATTAGATATGGTGCACTTCACATCCATAAAAAGAACTCGAATTAGTGCAGATTTTCAGACATCCTAGGACATTTAAATCTAGTGCTCTGATACCATGTTTGTCACGGCCTTTGGAGACACAGATACGGGACCTAGGACCACAAGTGATCTTAAGCTAACCCTACTGGCATTATCATGAGCATACTAGAGATAGAAAGTGATGCGGAATCTAAATGATAATGAGAATGAAAAGATGCGGAAAATAACCATATATTATATGTGAGATATCTAAAACTGATGAATTTAATAAAAAGAACATATTAACTCAATACTAAGCTGAAACTCTCTATGTCTGACAATAGCCTCTAACTGACTAGAAATGGTGGGACAAACCCTAGCTATGTCTAGAAAAGAAACTAAATCTAATACATGAATAAACTCATGACTGTTGTCCTCAGGGAATGAGGACTCACCATCGATTCTGCTAAACTAGACATCGTGAATCGATCTAAGCGTGATCTGGATGTTGAGAACCTGAACCTACTTCACTAGAAGATATAAGGCACGTATGCGTTAGTACGTGAAAGGTACTGAGCATGTGGGAAAGAGTAAAGCTGAAATAAAACATAACTGAACAAGCACAAAAAGCAAGTATAATATTCTAAACATGATACACTGAATACTGAGCTAACTGGATGCAATGACCAAATTTATAACATGCTGAGACTGAATACTAACTAAACTGTAAATATGTTCAATTCAATGGAGTCTTACTAAACTGTATGAGTTACTAATAACCAATAATAAAACTACAAGAGAAAAATGTGGAGTCTGATATATATACTCTCCATTGAGAGAACCCAATATCCTACTAGAGGCATGAAGGCATGCTGGTGTGATCACTGAATTGATGCCCATAAAGAGGAGTTACAAACTACTTGGCTAGTTGTTCTCGGACTATTTGGGTACGTTGAACCCTAGTTAGTCCAAGGAGCGTATTAGACACTGTCCATGACTTACGATATTAACATATTATTAAATGATTGCGAATGACAATCAACTGAGGAATGCCAAAATAATTAATCTGATAATGATGCATTTGTAATTGAGGCATGAATAATTGTTAAACTGAAAATCTGGACACTAGGATGTGTTGAAATCAAGAACTAAAAAATTCATAGCGGGTTCTGAAATTGTGCAATAAACTAAGTAATTACATTTGGGTATTTATGGGAGATGTTACGTCAAACTAATTCATAATGATTTGTTGATTCTAGAACCCTAGATCTAGTAGTAATAAGGGAATCAAGAAACGACTGAAATTCTAGGGAGCCCAATGGGGGTACGGAACCACTAGGGAAATCCCATCATACCTCAGTTGATGAAATCAACATAGAATCTAGGTTTTGGAACTTGGACCTGATGGAAGATTCTGGTGTTACTTTACAGGGTTTCTGACCTTTTCTCCTCTTTGCTTAAATTTTCTTAGTTTTATTAAATGATTTGACTTAGTAGATATGTTTTAGTTATGTTTATAGGCTTAAGTTAACTAAAATCTCATGATTTAGGGTCCAAACAATGAATCATAAGGGTTCAACGAAGTAGGAAAAAACCAAAAGACCCCTTAATTAACTACTGTCGGACTAATCAATGGATTGGACTGATGGGCCTTAATTTAATTGATTATCCGTTGTTTGAGTTGCTCAACAGGCCTTCACTAAAATGAGCATAACATTTTACTCGGTGGTCTTGGAAAGAGGATTCAATTATCTATCATATCATAGGTCATAGGACACTGAATTTATTTTTTGCTTAGAGTTATAACTATTTGAAGTTGACATAGTCAACAATTTTCCCCTAACTAACTACTAACCTTAACCTACGGTCAGACCTACGGACCATAGATCGAACGACGATCTGTGATGATCGTCTGTGGTTCATATCAGAGGTTGGGTAACAGGAGTCTTTATCCATGAACATAGACAACAGAACGTGGTGTGACATACGGACCGTATGTCTATCTGTGCATCGAGACTTAGTCGATTTTTTTTAAGTTGTGTTTTGGGACAGGTTACAGTTGTGAACCAAAGACTCACAGTACGGGCCATAGATTGTGACCGTAGATTGCACCTGCAATTTATGAAAAATTGATTTTTGGTCTATGTTGGATACAGGTTTTACAATTGAAACTGATGAGAAAGATCAGACGTGGTATATCATTGAGAGAGATGATCCCATACCTCTTTTGTGGTGTTGAATTGTCCAAATTAGAAGTGAATACTTGGAACACATATTAAATCACCTATGACATATCGCCACAACTTTCTCCCTTTCAAAAATTATGCATTTCCTTACACCAATTATAATTGTTAGATCCATTGAGAAAAACGGAAATAGGTGCATAAATATCATTCTTCTCCATGATATTAGCTCAAAAAAAATTAATGTCACCAAACAAAAAAAGAAGAACACAAAATTGAAAGACAGAAGAGACCCAAAAAATGATGAAGCAGTAACTACTATCAACAAAATACAACGATAAAAATAGAACAGTGAATATTAGTTTCCCCCCAAAACCACGAGGAAGCTCTATGATAACATTTACAAAATGCGGAAGAGAAAACATAGAAATCTGGAAGATTGATAATTCTGTCATCACAATGAATAAAAAAAACCATAACAAAATTTATAGTAAGAAGTTATAAGCAAAAGGAAATAAAATACGTAGAATGTTTTAAAATCTACTTTAACATACTAAGTAACTTTAATCATACTCTCATCCATTATTTAGAATTGCTATACAATATTATAAATATTTCGCTCCTTTTTCTGCCATCTTCCCTTTATGTGAAATAGAGCTCGTTGCTTTGTTCTAATTGTCAAACCAGAAGTTTGAATTTAAACTTATGCTGCCACCATATATCATATTCTACTTCTTCCCTTGTTGCAACCATCTTTTCCCCAAACATGAGTTCCTGACAATTGTAGGGTGATGTTTTTTGTAATATTTGTTTTCCATGTATCTACTCCACAGTGAGGTACATAGAGTTCTAAAATTCCATCATAGCTTTGCAAAAAGAAAACTAGAAATATCATGTGGTAGTCTAAATCCAACTCTTCTTTTTTTAAGGGTAACAAATTTCCTCTCAATCTACCCAATGCTTCCCTTTATGACTTCAAGTGTTACCCCAAATGAATTTTACAAGTATCATGTTCAATCCTTTAAAAAAGCTTTTCTCTTCCAGCCCAAATATCAAGTTGTTGGGCTGGCAGACTCAATTTTCTTCAATCTATCATAATTTAAGTAATTCAATCTTTTAAGAGTGCTGTTGCACTTTGTTTTGGTCCTGGTCCATTTTCGTCCATGTATCCTCTATATACAGTTACCGTATATTAGTGTATAATTGATGTTTTTGTCAATGTATACAACATGTATCTACTTGATTTCCTGCATTTTTTTTCTTCCAAGACCTGTATATCAGCCTCCAAATTTGTGTATTGGTTTCCATTCCGCTTCAATTGACCAAAGAATCGACTCGAAGGGAGAGTTTAGGCCTCCATGGACCCTTGGCATGCAAATAAGGGAATTTTGAGTCCAACTAGACTCTCATGGCGTTTTAGAACAACACAAAGAGAGGAATACAAATTAATATTTGATTAGAAAATATTTGACAATTAATAAAGCATACATGTAGTATAAAATCATATAATTAGTAGACAAAAACCTACAGACATTATCAATCCTAAGATAATAACAAAGCAAACAAATAACAACAATCTCATAGGACAAAGAAAAGGCAATCCAAAGTAGAAAATCATCATGTCAATATTTAAATATTTGGCAGCTTGTAAGAACAAACAAGTACAACCACTTTCGAGAGGTGGGGATTTATACTAATGATCGATCTATTTGAGGTTTACAAAAATCAAGCAATAGTATGATTTAACACAACTGGAAATTAATGGAGCATACTACTCAACCAGATATATTCTAAAACTATAAAAAATATGTATGGGGCAGATTTGAGGAGAATCATAGATTTTAAACTGATCATAAACGAAACAAAGACTTTGATTAGAAAAAAGGCGGAGTAACACTTAGTTATATTCAAATGCTAAAATGACAAGCGGTATCACCATTACGGAAAAATGATCAGAAAGAAAGTGACAGACAAACAATATAACAACAACCAAAAAAACTCATCATTTACAATTTTGAACAGGATATGAAGATGAATTTAACAAAGAGAAAATAATAATTACCTTTTTCGACGCAGGCGACGGGACTACAAGGCAGATGAAGAAGCTTTCCAAGCACAAATTAGCTCAAATGAACTCAAGAAGTGTTATGGAGAAAGTAGAAGACTCCACACAAAAACATAACCTAAGCCTCTGTATTTTTAACAAATATTTTTTAGTATATTTTTTCTTCTATCCACATTTCCCGTTTTCTACTTTATATCTTCAATGCTACAAAAAATAATTCTAATTAAACTAAAATTAACGAGAAAAATAAAATCTTGTGAGGTGATTGAAAAATATTCATTAAAGATACAAATTATAGACATTAATTCTGTTAAAAAAATAAAAGTCGCTAAAATATCTAAAATAACTGCAAAATTATGTTTTTGGTATTGTCCTTAAAACTAATTATTTTAAATTATGAAAATTGAAGACGTTTACTGATTAATATAATTTGGAGAGGTTCAAAATTGGATTTCAACACCATCGGCTTTTCTTTTTCATTAAGAATTACATTGAAGTCTCCACAACTGCAAAAGGTAATAGATTCTCTTGAGAATTTCTCAATTTGCTTCTCATTAATTACAACCTCGAAAAATATTGATGTACATGAGGACATTACTCGGTGTTTTCACAGCTGAATGATAGAAATTTTCTGTATTCTTTCTTTGTCGTACAAAGTCTCTATTGTGAGTCTATTCTCCTTTATCTTTGTTGTGCCTATCTTCGATAGAGTTCTTTACTCCTCAATTATTGCAAACTCATGTCAACAATCTCCTTCTTTTGGTATATATAAGGATGTGCTACATAGCATTGTTCCTCATTATTTCTTTGATATTATGTATGTAGTGCAATATTTTGGAACTAATCATACATTATCTGGATTCACTTGTCAAAATTTCTCCATTCCTATTCTTCATACCAATTTGTGAATTCTCCCCAATGAATCAACTTGTACTTCACTCTTGCATAAACTGGTCTTGTTTGATTCCTTGTCTCCATGTCTAGATGAAATAGCTTACCCATAGCTGTTGCCAAAATGGTCTGTCTTCCAAAGAAATTTGGTGGAAATATCAAAAAATATATACATCCAACTCTCGACGTAGTTTCTTCTTCAGGATCAAATAGAGGATCTCATTTTAATATTCTAATAAGGTATGACCAATTGCGATCATGAAGTAATAAGGCGATTTCGATAACAGGTTCACATAGTCTTCCAATAGTGCTGCTCTCATAAGTACATGTTTGTTACTCAATAATCTAATATTTTAGTTTCTGAAATAAAACCTTTTTATCAGACATACCGAATCCAAAAAGAGTAATTAAAGCATCTCATCATAGTAAAAATCAAGTCTACATGATCCATGAAGTTTTTTTCTTTTTGAAAGGATAAAATTGGAAACCATAATTATTTTTCTTCTCTTTTTTTTTGGTTACTAATTTAAACAAATAATTAAGAATTCCTCATTCCTATGTTTGTTTTGTGCTTAGGTGGAGGTGGGGAAGGTAATTTTATTTTTTTATGAATAAAGAGTTTTAAAAAATATGATTTTGTATCAAGGAAAAAAACTTTTTCTTATAACAAGGATAACCAAATTTGAAGAGAGTTGCTTAAGTATCTAATCAAAATGAGTCAAAATAAGTGTAGTTCGTGAATATCACGGGGATCTACCTTAAGAATCATCATAATTAGTTCACTATACATCATTATTAGTTTTAACCATCTAAATATCATGAGGCTCTTCCTTAAATCATCATAAACTCCCTTCTAGTAAAAGTATACTCTTACTCATCATGACTAGTAACTATTACTCTACTTTCTATCATGAAATTTATAAAAACTCATCACTTCTTAGTATACCCATAAGGGTAAAATCCTCAACAATAACTTACTAGGTGCATGCCTGCAACAACATAATTTTCCTCATATCACTATCTTCCTTTCTTAGATTACTATATCTCTGCATGAATTCTTTTAACTTTAGGTCCTTTTACTACTACCATTTATAATATTATAACTTTGGCAGGATAAAACCCAATTACCCCTCGCCATACCTAAAATCAAGGCGCACACCTGATCGGTGATGAGGTCCATTACCCCATCCAAATTTTTTTTTAAGTAATTATTACCACTTTCGCGCCTACGTGGCTATATCGTTGATTTCACCCATGTAGGGCGCGTGAGGCAGATTGAGTGCAGATTTTGGGCTAACATGACCAATAAGTTAGGGTCATGTGTCAAGTATTTGAAAAAAAAATCAAAAATAAATTGTTATTGTTTCTCCTCAAAAGCCGTTCTTCTTTCCTCTTTTGAAAACAGAACCCAATTTTCATGGTTCTCTTTATTGAAGAAGCTCCATCCATTTAAAACACAAATCCCACCAGCCGAAATAACTTAAACAATCAAACATCGAAATTCAAAAGTTCAGTTGGAAATCAAAATTTTAATCTTTGAAATGATCCACCCACCGCAGCACTTTCCCACTTCGTTCCTTTTACTTAATTTTTTTTGATAAACTTAATTTGGAAAACATTAAAACGCAAGCCTCAAATTGGAAGTGTAAAAGTTACTTTTTCGAAAGCGAAACAGTGGGGGGGCCCGGCGCGTGTTGAACAAACAACATAACCATTCAGATTATTATTGCCACGTAGGGCACGAAAGTGGTAATTAATTACTTAACAAAACAAGTTGGAGGGTAGGCGGTGGTGGTAATAGGACCTCATCAAAGATAAGGTGTGTCGCAGGGATTTTTGGTATAGGCTAGGGGGGTAATTAGGTATTATCCCTACCTTTTGCAATATTTGCGTGTGAAAATATTGCCAAATCTCTAAAACACACTTCTACATAAGTCTCAATCAAAACAAGATTTATATAAGAGACATGTCATAGTTGAGTATATTCTAACAAATAAAATCTTCTTTTTCTACAGTTCAACGGGGCTGTCCTTCGCCAAAGAATCAAAAAAATACCAAGGAACCCAAAACAAAATAGCAGCACAACAAAAAAATGTTATCAAATATGCACCTGGTGGAAACAATCAGATATCCAAATAATTAGTGATGTTTGCATACCATGGTAGTTTGATCACCTCTAGCGCCAATAGTTGTTCATCAGGGAATTCCTCCATAAACTGACAGTGCTCTCCCACATGTGACAAACTCTCCAATCCTAATAGGTGGTCTACAATCTGGTTTCAGAAACTCTTCGATCCTTTATATCGATATCAAAATCTTGCAGTAATAGAATTCACTTTATTAACCTTGGTTTTGCATCCCTCTTGTTGAACAAGTACCTGATAGATGCATGGTATGTAAAGACAATAACTTTAGTACCTACCATGTAAGATCTAAGATTTTCAAAATCATAGAAAAAGGCTAGCATTTATTTTTCAGTCACTGTGTAGTTGGTTTGGGTCGCATCCAGTGTTTTGCTTGCATAATTTATGAAGTGAAACACCTTCTCTTTCCTTTAACCCAACACTGCTCCCACAAACACATCACTAGCATCAAACATCAGCTTAAAAAGAAGCTCCCAATTTGGAGAAGTTAGAATTGGAGCTTCTATTAGCTTCTTCGTCAAAGCTTCAAAAGGTTGCATGAATTTGCCTCAAATATAAATTTCATCTCCTTCTCTAGGATATTACACATGCATGGGTCTCGCAATCTTAGGGAAATCCTTAATGAATCTCTTGTAAAATCAGCATGACCCAAAAAAGTTCGTACCTCTTTTACAAAAATAGGACGTAGCTTTTAAATTACTTCCACTTATGCATGATCAACTTCCACCACTCTTTTTGACACCTTATGGACCAACACAATCCCTTCCTTCACTAGTAAATGACATTTTCCCAAGAATTTAGGACGAGATTAGTTTCCTCACATCTAGATAGTACCATGTTTAAATTCTACAAGCACCTGTGAAGACTCCCCAAAAACTAAGAAGTCATTATCCATTAGTATCTCCACAAAATCTTCAACCATGTCATGAAAGATAGACATCATGCATTTTTGGAAGGTTGTTGGAGCATTGCATAGCCCAAACATTTTCTCTTGAAAGCATATGTCCCATACGGCAAGTGAATGTAGTTTTCTCCTGATCCTCAAATGCAATCATTGTATCCTGAATATCCATCCTGGAAATGATAATATTCTTGCCTAACTAACCTGTACAACATCTGATCAATAAACGGAACTGGGTAGTGATCCTTTCACTGTCCTGGTAGGAATAAAATCATTTTTTTAATTGGTGATCACTGTCATGACTCCATTTTTAGGCATACACTTAACTGGGTTAACCCACTTGTCCGAAATTTGGTACGTAATACCCGTATCTAATTATATAATAATTTCCTTGCGCAACATATCTTTCATCACAAGTTTATCCTGCGCTGAGGTTGCGAACTTTACTTTTGACCTTCCTCCATGAATATCATGTGCATGCATAGAGTTGGGTTGTTTCCATGTATATCGCCAACTTATCGCCTTTGGCATCTTAATCAATATTTTCAGAGATGCCTCAACATGCACTTCGCACAAACTAAAAGAAAGGATTATTGGTAAAGATTCATTGGCACCAAAGATTGTATACCTGAGATGACAAAAAAGAGCTTTCTAAATTTGGTGCTTCCTCAATTGACGGATTGGAAGGTGGACTGAGTACTTTGGTTAATGGCTCCACAAACTTAATAAGCATACTCACACTCGGAACATTTAGGACGTTATCCAACTCAAAGCTTCATTGCCTTGTAGACATCAAATACTTTGACCTTGTAATGAGCCCTCATTGTTAGTTTACCGGCCGCCACATCAATTAATTCACCTCCCATTTCTAGGAATGGCCGTCCCAAAATAAATAGGACCTCTAGATCATGCTCAAAATTCTAAATGGAAATGTTCATAGGGAAAATCATAGTTCCCACTTGAACCAAGACATATTCAATAAAGCTATCTCGCCTAGACACTGAACGATCAACTAACTGCAAAATAATGGTTATGGGTTTGGGACTTCCTATTCCCAATTTTAGAAACATGGAAGTAGGCATCAAATTGATACCTGCGCCCAAATTACACAAACTTCTTGCCTCAACACATTTGCCAAATTTCATCAGAACAGTGTAAGTCCCTGAATCTTTCAACTTGGTTGGCAACCTATTCTTGATCATAGAACTTCACTCCTCAGTAAGTGCTACTATTGCATACTCATCCAATCTACTCTTACTGGCTACCACATCTTCACATATTTGGCATACTTAGGAATGCTCTTCAACACATCAATCACCGGCAAATTAACATGTATCTTCTTGAGTAATTCAATGAACTTACAAAAACATTCCTCCTCCTTTTGATTTCTGAATATCTGTGAGAATGGAGGAGGTGGTTTTGATTTTTGTTCCTCATTTACCCTTTGTTCACTTGGTTCGGTTACATCTACATGTTTTCTTTTTTCTTGAACAACTTTTGACTTTGGCGTCAACTCTTCCAATGGATGACTACTCTGAGTAGTCACAACATTTACCTGCTTCGGGTTTGGATCGGTATTTCCTTCCAAACCCCCTTGTGGGCGGGAATTTTGGGCACTAGCAAACTACCCAAATTGCTTCTCTAAATTATGAGTTGCCAATTGATTGTTGCAAACATCTGTTGTCAATTTACCTTGATCCTCCATGATTTGTTTTAGCAAGTCCTCCACACTCATATAACCTTTCTTGGCAACCTATTTATTACCATGGTTTTGTTGGTTTCTATGGCTTTTTGATAGTACTGTTGTCCACTACTCTATGGTATGTGTCAATTCTATCCTTGATGTTGGTTTTGATTTCCACCCCATGAAAAGTTTAGGTGGTTTTGCCAACTTGATTTGTAGGTGTTCCGATATCTTTTGTAATTTCCTCCTCACTGAGCATTACCTACAAAATGAACAGATTCTAGGTTTATTCCACATATGTCAGCATTGTGATCTCCATCTCCACATACTTTACACCAAGCATGTGGTTGATGTACAATATTAACTTGATCTTATTGTTGTTCTAGTGTCATGTTTCTAAATTGGGTAGTAATTATATTCTGGATTGATGCAATATGTGCAGACAAAGTTATCACAGCATCCACTTACAACATTGTAGTAGCCTTTTGTATGATCAGTTTAGCTCATCCGCCATTCCAGTCAAGGTTACCCTGTTAAATTTTATTATGCAATGTAAATAACTCAACATATGTCTTCTCCAAAACTTGTCCCCCTACAGCAGAATCAAGTTAAATTTTGTGTTTGGTTCCAACCCTTCAACAAAGGTATGGACCAACACTTCGTTAGCTTGATGGTGATGTCGACAACTTTACAACAGAGACTTAAACCTATCCTTAACTTAGTACAAGTTCTCCTCTCCTTTCTGTCGGAAGCTTAATATGTCACTTCTCAGCTTGGTTGTTTTACTAGATGGAAAAAACCTTCTCAAAAACTTTTGGACAAGATCATTCCAAGTTGTTATGGAATTTGCGGGATCAGAATTCAACTATCTTTTTGCTTCCCCAGCATAGAAAAGGGGAATAATGTGAGGCTCACACAATCATAGTTCACTCCAGTTGGAGTGTATGTGTCACTGATCTCGAAGAAATTCTGAATATGCACTCGTGGGTCCTCATGAGATAGACCAGTGAACTGGCCGTTTGTGTGTAGTAGTTGCACCATTTTTTCCTTAAATTCAACATCCCACAGTGCAATGTTCGGAATACTTTGAGATACATTGCGTAGTTTATGTGGATTCCCATAACCCTCATTTCGTTTCTGCATTCATTGAGTAGTGTGATCCTTCCTTTCTACTAGAATCTCTAGTTCCCTTGCCACACGAGGAACAAGACGGGTGAGTCTTCTTCGCCTTCTCTACCAATGAAAAAATCTCTCATGTTTAGATAGAGGCTCTACCAAATCCTGGTCGTCTTCCAGTGCAAAAATCTAACACCACCTGCAAAATGAGAATCCAAGATCAAGTTGTCAACACTTGTTGAAATAATTTAGACACTTAAAAATTAGATATATGCCGACTTAAAAGTCTCTGGCAGCGTCGCCAAAACTTTTTGCGTCAAAAATCACACGCAAGTGCATGTCATCACTCAAGTAGTACAACGACTCTTTTGAGCCGAATTATCAAACAAAAAGGTCTTCAAATCAGCACAAAAAAATTATTTTATGTCTAAACTAAATTTACTTATGTGGCAAATACTTTTACAAATTCATTTATCACTACTACTAATCAGACACTATCAAAATTAATTACGTTTATCAAACAATTTCAAACAAGAAATCTCACAATTAGGAAAGGTATCCCAGCGTTGTATCATAGATCTATTTTAGGTATAAAATCTATTTATTCTAGTATTCGAAGGGCTAACCTCATTATGGATTAGCATGATTTATTTTATGATCACAATCTTCTGACCTCTAATTCCCTACCACCACTGACAACCTCACTACATTGTTGAGCAAGGTTAGGCATGAACCAAAGACGGCGCATTTAGCATTCATCTTCCATAACAAACAAGTGTGGTATATAAGTATAAGACTATCCTATATATAAAACATCCTAGATTTTACCCTAGAATTAACACACTTCTTACATCATTTGGTCTATCCCTATATTCATCTTCCGAGTTCAAGAGCATACAACAAGTTAATTCTAATGTTGATCAAGCATTAAAATAGTAAAACAAGAATTCAAGCGCAAATCATTAGAAAACCCTTCTCAAACTAGAAATAAATTGAATTAAACCATCAACCGTAGATACCACCCTAAAATATGGGACTTTAGCTACTCGGAGCACAAACATCAAGAAACAATGTTTGTCATTCATACAAGAATTTATCAAAATGAAAAAGGAGAAGGAAAATCCTAGAATATATAGCAAAGTCGCCTAAAATGTTGTGCTCCTATCTTTTTGGAACTTGATTCCCCCTAAAAATAGCACACTTAAACTATTTATTGTCTACAATAAAAAAACATGTGGCTAATTTTTGGTGTGTACGTCCGCGTTCCCTCTCCTAAAGTTTAAACAAATTGAAACCTCTCTGCGACTCGCTTCCATCGCGCCCTCCACTATTAAATGGAATATCTCTTCTTCGTGAGTATTAGATCCGCAATAAGGAGGAGCTCTGTCGTAGTGTATTTTCCAGCTTCTTGGCCCTTTTTTGTCCACAACTTCATCTTTACTTATAAGATCTCTTCCTAGGTGCCCCATTTTGGCTAATTTTGCTTTTCTTTTAACCCTGAAGAACATAATCATATTGGTTAGAAGAAGCGATATCAAAAGACTCTCAAAACTTAATTTTGACAACGAAAATGATCACAAACTTAGTTATCTAGATGGGATAAATTGGTAATTAGGCGCATATATACGCCCATGATAAAGAGGCTGGGAGTACATATTGCTTTTATCTTGTAGGCACAATTCATATGAATAAAAGTGCATTCTTTCGAATATAAACATAAGCTCACTAACAAGTTTCTCATAAGCCCCTCTATAATCTCATTACTTTCTAAAGACTTTGCTCAGAAGAGCTCATCGATAATGATCAGGTCTTTGCTTTTCAACTATCTTGAGTATAACGTATAGTAGAATGGATTTGAGAAACACACGTGTTCGAATAACTTTCTTATGACATAGTTCTATTGCATGACATAGCGTATGAAAGAAGGGAAATTTTTCTTCAATGTGGGTAGCATATCATTTATATAAGTTGGGCTCTCACAACTATAAGTAAGATCCTACTGACACGACTTCAGATCCAGCCTAGGGTACTGGACGTCGCAGATACTTGACAACAATTTTTTATCCCCAAGCAAACTTTGGCTTGGATGACTACTTAGCAAAAAATTCACTCAAGCAATAATAGACTTAAAATAGAATTTTTCAAATTTAAAGTCAAAGTAAATATTCAACTCCTCTGTTGTAAAATACTTAATAACATAAGTATAATAGTGTGCAAAAAGATCTCAAGGAAAAGTAAATATTGAAAGACTCCTCAATTTTATCTATCTATGAAGTCTCTAATGTTTAAGATAGGTTTCGGGACAAAACCGATGACCCCTTACAACGACTAAATTAAAAGTAAATGTGAAGTCCTCCTGAATATAAGGAGATTCACTAAAAGCTAACTGGAATGTAGAATCATCTCAATGAAGCACATGTTGATGATCCTAAACACTTGTATCTGCATCATAAAAAGAATACAGGTCAAATGACATAAGTACATTTGAATGTATGAGTATGCAATATAACTGAAGAAAAATAATGATATGAAAGGACTACAACATATATTACATAAACTCATTTAATGAAATTAATTAAAGAAATGAAATTTTTTGAGCTTAACAAAAATAATTATTCATCTATGAAACTCAACATAATAAATGATATATAAAAATACACTTTATTTCTATTGGGAAATTTTGTAGCTGACAACCATCACTATGAGCTACGTGATGATACAACTATTGTCCACACCGGCAGAACTTTCCTATATGGGATATAGGACACTTCAAGTAAGTGGATCCACTAAGCTCTTCAAAAGGCACTAAAGATTCATCTAAAAAGGTATGATCTTGTACCAATGTTGGCAAGGCATGGTTTATGGGGGCTTTGAGTTTTTCGAACTCTACCTTATATTGGTGCTTAATACTACTCCATATAATATATACTCTTGCTCAAATGTATAAAAACATTTCTCTTTCTCTAATTTGAAATAATTTCTCAAGCTTACCTTTTAAAAGAGTTATCTGCTTTGAAATATCTCTGCAACTTATTCCTCATTTAGAAAACAGTGTTTCTCTTTGTTCAAAGTAAAAATAATTTCTCATGGTTGAGATAATACGGGGAAAAAAACCCTTTAAGAGGTAATTTCTTTGTATTTAATCTTTCTAAAAACTCTTTTAACTTTTCTAAAGAAAAATGGGTCTACTCTTTTCTTCATATAAATAAATTTTTTGGACATACTTAGTTCTCTTATACTTTTTCTTAAACTCCTCTTTACTTTCCTCAAAATTCACTTTAAGCAATAATATTTTGTATAGACATTAACGAATCAACTCAAGGATCTCAATAACAATATAGAAAATTCTTAATATTCAGATTTTAAGAACTAATAATTCAACGAAACTACTCATCTCAAGAGTACACATTTCATAGAGTTCATGCTGAAATATAGAGATGAGACAACAAAATCAAGAATCTCAATGCATAACATATAGAAATTTAATGATTCGAAATAGAATTTCCAAAAGAATCAGGAACTCAAGAAGTCCAAATCAACTAATCTCAAGAAATCTAAAATCTAAGGATAGAATCCAAATTACCTTTTTACTAATTCAAAAGTAGATGTAGGGAATGAAGATGAACTAGTTTAACACTATGTTAGCCTTACATACCTGGAAGAACAAGTTTTTTGGCAAAGTCGATTAAACTCGAAGAACACTTGAACCTTAGTTTTTCTTCTCTTTGGACCATGCTCTAATATATTGAAATATTAATGAAAGTAAAATATTAGATTAACACTTTATAAGCCCTTAATTAGGTGTAATACATCGTGGTTTAGGCATAAAAGGGCATAGTTTAAATACCAAATGTATAGGAGAAAGACCAAAATGGCCAAACTTTTAAAATTATCAAGGTGCCTTAAAAGGGACGTTCAATAGACCATTTAAGACTTCACGGTCCGTAAAACATCACAGTGCGTATAGACGTCCATGAAACTTCACTTGCCCGAAAATGTTTCTCTGAAACAGACATAACTTTTTACTCCAAAATCAAAAAGAGGAAAATTTGGAGGTGTTGGAAAGACTAAAGATCTTTAATTTGATAGTTCAAGGGATTCATTATGCGCTGAGAAATATGATTGTTTGGAGTTGACTGAAAACTTAAAAATGGGTGACATGTATGGACCCCTAAACAGACCTTACAAGCCACCACAAGCGGTCTAGGGTCTCATCTGGATTACCCCCTCATTGGCAGCCTTTGACAGTTGGCGGCATTGCCCTAAACGAGTCGTGGTCCCCTAAACTGTAACAACCTGTATCCAAAACATATTAGAAATCAGCTTTTCAGAAAAATTGCAGGTGCAATCAATTGTTACCAACAACGGATCATAGTCTGATGTACGACCCGTACTGTGGGTCTGTGAATCCTACTAAACCTCAGCTCAGAATATCACTATGTCTCGACGCACGAACAAACTGACGATCTGTAAGTCAGACTACGGTTCTCGGTTTATGTATGTGAATCAAGAATCCAATTACTCAGCCTCTGACATCAACTACGTACGACCACCACGGACCGTCGTTAAATCTAGTGTCCGTAGGTCTGATCGTAATTGAAGGTTAGCAGTTACTTAGGGGCAAAATTTTGCTTGGTCAACTTCAAATGGTCAAAATGAATAAGGTGTCGTATGATCTACAATATGACAAATAAATGAATTATCTTTCAAACGAAACCGAGTTTGCTAAAATCCGACGTCCGAGTAAGATGGTATGACCATTTTAGTGAAGGTTGTCGAGCAGACTCCGACGGACCAAATGACAGACCATTGATTGAACGGCGGCCCGTCATTCCAGGTCATCGATTGCTCTAATAGAAATTATTTAAGGGGTCTTTTAGTCTTTTCCTAGTCTATTTAACCCCTAAGATACATCTTTTAAACCCTAAATTAAGAGATTTTAGTCATTTTAAGCCTAGAAACATAACTAAAACATAACTAAGTAAAATCATTAATCAAAACTTAGAAAATTAGAAGCAAGAGAAGAGAAAAAAGGTCAAGAACCCTAGTTCGAGAAGGCAACAAGGTTCCATCAGTTTTAGCACCGTAATCTAAATATTGTTTCGTGGAATTCATTACCACGTATGTGGGAATTCACTAATGGGTTTCTTTCACACATTGGTTCTATAGATATCAGTCAGATTCTTGATTCCATTATAATGATTAGACCTAGGGTTTCTAGTTTATGAAGCATTTTAACAAAGACGATTTTATATCACCAGAAAATCTCTAGTAAAAGATGAGAATCAGAACTACAAAGAATAATTTGTGAATTAATACTAATAAAAAGAGGGAGTCTTACATAGAAATAAGAGGGAGATAATGAGAGTTACCAAACTGTAGATGTGCTTGACACTACACTAAGTACGAATCATACCAACATAAGGTTTATTAGAAAGTGTCAAACATACATCATTGCTGATTTCTATTCTTCCAGTGCTTTCATTCATTATGGATTCACCTTTTTGGTGTGAAACTTGTTCAGAAGATGATCCACCCTAAAAATAACAATGAAAAGAGCAGATAAGTTCTATAATCAACAACGAGGGTTTGAGAGAAAGAAAAGTAGAAACATATAAATTTGTTAAGAATGATTGGGATGCACCTCCATTGCTGACTGGTTAGATAAATGGAGCTCTTGTTCTTGTTTGATTCATTTTGCCGAGAGTACATAAAAACCTTTGAAATTTCAAAAGGAGATAATTTATGATTTGTGGTGTGGAGGTAGGGTTTCAGTGTTTTTAAAAAATAACTCAAAAGTATTACTTAAGTTAAACAATTAGTCCCATTTGTTGACACCAAATTTTGGTCTAATAGTTTTAAAAGTGATACTTTTTTAGTATTTTATTTTTAAATAGTTCAAAATTCATATTTCGTCATTTTAATGCAATTTGTTGATACTTGTCCTTTTTCTCAAAGTATTAAAATTTTTATCGGTTACTCTTGTTTATTTTATTTTATGATAGCCAGACACTCAAATATTTGTTCATTTTTTTATAAAATCATTATTTCTGTTAAATTATATTTTTTACATGTCATTGGTTACGTTTATTATTTTTTTCTTTTAATTTTATCTGTTACATCTGTTAATATTTATTTTTGATATTTTGCACAGTCCGGAAATTGAAAAATAATGGGATCGGATTTAGAGAAAAGTTTGTCCATTAGATTTGGGATGGATAAAGATTTTTAGAGGTTATTTTTCACGTTTTCTATTTTTATTGTTTATTATTTTCCGGTGAGAAGTTCATCGGAGTTCCACGACATCCAACAAGTCCACGCCCAAAAGATCCCAGTTATTCTAACCCGTTCCTCTCTCCATTTTTCCGGTGGAAAGCTTCCCCCACCACCATCCCTTCAACCATCGAAATTCAACCATGTTCAGACCTTAAACGGAACAAAAAACCAGACCCTCACCTCCATCACTTCTCCCTCAGCAGCTACCGACCAAACCAGACCCTTCCTCCTCCCTTTTGCTACATGAAAAGCCAACCAAACAAGACCCATTTTAGTTTTCTTCTCCGACCCAAACCACTGCCAAACAACAATCAAACAGCCACCTTTTTCCCCATTTTCCAGAAACCAAACAACCAATTTCAAACCCACCGAGAACCATCCAAAACGGACCCATTTTTGCTCTTCTTTTCCAACCATTTCCTCACCAACGCCACCACAAAAACACCTTCATTCTCCTCCTCACCAAGCAGCAGCTGAAACAACAATAAGCGACCACCAAACAGACCCTAAAACCCAATCTCCATTCACCATTTTTTCTGGCGAAACAAGCTCCAAATGAGCTCACCATTTGAAACCACCCTTTTACCAGTAAATCAAAGAAACAACAACGCCAGCCCCCCCACCCCACCCTTCTTTTACCCCTTCACGTTCTCTTCTACTATTTTTTGCAAGTAATTCAACAAGCAGCAGCTCCCACTCGACGAAGAGGCAGCAGCAACATCGAACTCCGGCGAGCCTCATTCTCGTCAGAAGCAGCGACAACAAATCAGCAAGGCCCTCGTGGTTCAATCTCCGTTGAAGTAGTATCTGGCATCTCTAGATCCGGCTAGAAAGTGTCTTCTCAGGTGACGTCTTTTTCTGCTTTATTTAGCTACTTTTCTATCAATTTGTTGTGTTATTCTTTTCAAATCAACTGTTTGATACTCTTATTCTTGATTTCTAGGCTAATTTGTTGTGGGTTTGACGTAGTGTATGGCTGATACATTTTTCGTTGATATTATTTATGTCGTTTAATTGAATTATTATTAATTTATTTGGTCTGTTTTGATTAAACATTTTTGTTAGTATTGTTCTCTGTTATGTTATTTCCATTTCTTTTTTGGGTTTCTTTATTTGGTTGTGTTATATCCCGGTTATTTTGCGACTTTAACTATGTAATTGTATTTTTTAGTTTTGCCTTTGTGTTAATCTATATTAATAAATCTTGGACAGCACTCATGTTAGTCATTATGATGAGTGTTATGTCGTTATTATAATTTAGTTATGGTGTTGATATTTCATTATTTTTAAGTAGTTATTGTTTTGAGATTGTGGGGTTTATTTTACATATTTTTTTTGGTTGGTTGCACATAAATTTGATTCAACTTCATCTATAGGTTGTTACTTTGTCTCTTAATTTATTAACACTGTGTTATATTGATTATTTTGGTTGCTTAGCCTTTACAATAGTCTTGTGTTTAAAATTGGCTAATGATAAATTTCTTCGCTGGTTTAGAAGGTCTTTACATGTTAAAAGATGAAAATTTAGTTAAATTCATATTATTTGTTTTGTTAAAATCGGTCAATAATAAAATTTCTTCGTCACTTTTGGAGGCGTTTACATGTTAACAGATGGAAATTTAGTTCAGTTCATATTATTTGTTTTGTTAAAATTGATAGATGAAGAAATTTCAGCCGATTTCCAAGGTCTCCCATGTTAATAAGATACATTTTTTAAGTTATTATTTAATGCATTCAATTTTATTCATATTTATTTATTACTAACACTTTTACGAAGTGTGTTTACAAGTATCCAAGACTTGTGTCCTTGAAGCTATTCGAAAAGACTTCGAATTATATTTTTACACTCATTATTTTGTATATATCGATGTTAGACAAATCTTAGGCCAATATTATTATTTTGTTTCACTATTTATATTGCTTGTTTATTATATTTGTATATTATTTTATTCTCCTATTCAATTTAAAATTATGAACTGACTTGGAAACCACAATTGTGGATTTCTAAGGATGCCTAATTTCTTCCCTTCGGAATAACTTGAACCCCTTACCTAGAATTAAATTGGTTTCATAGACTCTCTTTTACGTTAAATAATTAATCGATTTCTTATTTTTTCTAAAAAATTAGATGGCGACTCCCTTTTCCCTTTAGTCCCTTTTTCCTTTTTACCCCCCTTTACTCTTTAAAATCTTTTTAACTAATTCCTTTTTTAATTGAGTCACCGTGACGTTCCTCTCATTCAAAGGATGACAACAGAATGGCGACTCCGCTGGTTACATAGATGTTCTAACCGTAATGGATTTATTTTTCAAATTAAGGAGATTATCCTTTTATTGAGTTATTCATTATATCTTGAATTTTTTATTGATCATTTGCATATTGTACTCAATATTCGTTCGTTATTTATTGTATATTGTCATTGCATTCATGACATTTTTCAACATATGTATAGTATATTAAAGAATGATTTTGCGAAACCGCAGACCAGATTTTTCTATACTCAACCATATTTTGGAATGATCGACAATTTATTGGTTCATCATGCATCCAATAGTTGTCGTGAGTTCCAGCCTAAGTTGTTTGCTTGGGTTCCCAGTCATTCAAAGCCACTCTTGGTCAGCTTGTTTTAAAACATTCATAATCTTAGTCCATTCTCTATCCGAGTTACAATCTGTTGGAATTACGTTTGACCTAATTCCTGCTTCAATGGAATACGTAGGCGCCATAAAGACTCGATCATGTTTCTTGTAATCTTTTCAAATCTTTAAAACAGAAACTTGGGCAAAATTTTTGAGGAGGTCGCCAAAATTTTTACAAAGAAGGTATTTGCTACAAGATTAAATAACAGAGGTTGTTGAAGCTTAAACGGGGGCAAATTTTTTTAGGAATGCCCTCAAAAATTTCATCAAGGTTATAACAGACACCAGAATTTATGAGGCATTAATTTTTTGTACATGATGTAACATTCATTATCTTTGATTTTATTTATCTTACATTCCATTAAAATATTATTTTAATTGACTTTTTATTTTAGTTGGGTTATCCCCCCTTCAATGATACTCATTCATTTTTTACTTTTGTTATTTTTTTTAATTAATAAAAAATATTTTTTTGTTAAGTTTGGGTAGTCCGGCCTTCAATGTGACTCATTAATTTCTTATTTTATTTTTGTTACTACTGATAAATTTGGGTGGTCCGCCCTTCGATGTGACCCACTGATTTCTTAATTCTTATTAAGTTTTCTTAAAAAAATTAAAAATATTTTTTGCTAAATTTGGTTGTCCGTCTTTCAATGTGGCTCATTAATATTTAATTCCTAATATTTTCATTTCAAAAATTAATTTTTTCAAATATAGGTTTTATGTCATATCTGAAAGAACTATGCAAACCTGATCCTCATCAATGATATACGTATGAATTCCTTGTTGGGTTCGATATTCTTTATTCAAAAGATATTTTATTTTTTACTCATTTAATGTTTATATTTTTTAAAATTATTTTTTGACTTGATTGGTGCCAACACGGTTCAAGTGTGCATGTGAAAAAATAATTTGTATAATAAAGAAGATTTACTTCTTGTTAAACCATAGATTCTTTTGGTACCTAACATTCGTACTTTTGTTACACTTGTAAATGTTCTCTTCTATATATTTAAGATTAGAACAAAATCAGATTCATTGTTTCATGTGCATTGTGTGGTGAGTTTTGAATTAAATTCAATTGTTTTGCATTATTGACCTAGAACTTGGCCTAAATTTTATTGAGGCAAAATTCTGAGTAATAATTGATTTGAAAAATGATTGTAGGCCTTTTTTGACCCGTTTGACTCATTCAAAGCCTACCAAATGACGTTAATACTTAGATTTCCCCACTTTGAGCCTTAAGTCTTTTCTTTGGACAACCACATTTTAGCCTACACCTTTTTTAGTTCTTATACACACTATTCTCTTTTGGGCCAAACTTTCTTGAGCGCGTTGGAGACATGCAAGTTATAAGAGAAGATTCAAAGTTTAAATTTGTCAAAGACAAAAGTTATGAAAATTCCGGAATGCCAAGAAAATAAAAATGACTTCAAAGGAAAAAAAAGAAATGTCCAAAATTCCCCACAAGTTTAAGCAAGTAGAATTTCAAGAAAAGAAGAAAAACACTCAAAACAAAAAGGAGAAAATTCAAAGGTGGAAAACTCAGAAAAACAAAGTTTCAAAACAGCCGAAAGTGCAAAAGGAAAGGACAACAAACAGAATCGAATGCCAAAAGTGTATCAAATGTTGAAGGTATCTATTAAGTGCAATGCTCAAGAAGGAAATAGTCCTTTATCCAATGACACATCCATCCCTAACGCCTACATTACAATCTATTAACAAGCCACTAACATGATTCATTCAATATTCTCACATTTAGTGGAATTTCATGAAGTCACTTATGGTTATCACATTGCATGCGAACATTTTTTCTTAGTGTGAGTGTGCTTTTCCAGATGTTCCCAAATCAAAAAACTTTAAATGTGTGCAAATTAAAATTTTTTTATAACGAGAGCACTTGTAACATGATTTTAGGTCAAGTTCAAAGCTTTTTTTTATAGCAAGATGGACAAATGTTGTCATTACTTAAGTACCTTAGAGGTACCATCTGAATCCATATGAATTATCTCGATATCGATTTAAGTTGAAAGAAAAAAAATTGTGAGAAATTTGTATACAATATTATTGTTGGCGCTAACCAAGTTTAAATATGTTTCATTGATCATAAAATAAAAATGATTTGAAACTCATTTTTTCATTTTTTGTCCATACCAACTTTGTGGACCGGTTCATTGTTGAGTATTGACAAATACTAATTGTGGACCGATTCAAAGTTCCAATTGCAATTTTACACCTATTTCTGTAGATACCCGTTTCAAATGACATCTTTTCGGCATTTTCTGTACTCTACTTCAAAATGACATCTTTTAAATTGGTCCGTCATACCTTTCAAACTGACATCAGTTAATTTATGGCCCCAATTTATCCAAAACTTTGTGGACATTTCAGATTAAAATATATTTGGGATTGGTCATGTATCTTTTTAATTTTTGGGTCTCATACCCCTTCTCTAATTCCCCCTTGTTTTATTTGTTTATTATTTTTTTAGTTTTCCGTATACTTCAAAATGACCTCTTTTATTTTTTGGGTCGTCATATCCTTCAAGATTTTTTTTTTGTGTTTGGTAGTCATTCCCTCAAATGAACATTGTTTTTTTATTTGATTGACATACTCTTTCCAAATGTTATTTTTTATTTGGGTCGTATATGCTTCAAAATAACATTTTCTTAAATTGGGGTGTAACCCTTCAAATGACATTTTTTCTTAATTTAGTCGGCATACTTCAAAATGCTATCTTTAAGAAATTAATTTTATTACACTCAATAAATTAATTCTTGCAATTGGTTTTGTCATGTCGTTCAATATGACACTTTTATTTGTTAGCTCCATTTTAAATTGAACATTTTATTAATTCATGATGTTATATAGTTTGAATCGTTGCATTGGTTTTGATACCTTTTCATTGAACATGTTTGGCATAAGGTTATGTGTCTTTGCTACTAACATTGATATTGCGATTCGTAATACGTCATTTATGTTAACTTCAAGTTGGATCGTACGCCTTTCAAAGAGACACGTTGGTTTGTCCATCTCCCTTCATATGACATGTTAAGTTCAGATTGGTTTGTCACCTCCATTCAAGTAGTTGTAAGTTCAAGTTGAGTCGTCCCGACCTTTCAAAGAGACAGATTTTGTGTTGGTCATCTCCCTTCAAATGCATTTAATTTCAGTTGGGTCTCCGTCGTTCAAAGAGACATTGGGTTTCAACTTGTTGTCAGTGACAGTTTAAGATTGGGTCGTCCTCCTTTCAAAGATACACGTTGGATTTTCAACTCTTCAAAGTGACTGTGTCAAGTTGGATTCATTCTTCCTTTCAAGAACACTTGGGTTGTCACCTCGTTCAAATGACATGTTCTATTTCAAGTTGGTCATCCCCTTTTCAAGAGAAACATTGATTGTAACCTCGTCAAAGTTGACCATGCTTCAGTTGGATTTCTACCCCCTTTCAAGAGACAGTGGGTCTACCTCCTTCAAAGTGACATGTTATATTCAAGTTGGGTCATCCTCATTTCAAAGAGATACGTTGGGTCATCATGTCGTTAAAAGGGACATGTAATTTAAGTTGGGTTGTCACCTCGTTCAAAGTGACATGTTATGTTTAAATTGGGTCATCCGCCTTTCAAAGAGACACGTTGGGTTGTCACCTTTTTCAAAGTGACATATTATTCAGGTCTTCCTCCTTTTAAAAAGGTACACCACTTTCATTGTGCAATTTTGCAAGTAATATTGAAGGTATGTGAATGTTATCAGTTTACATCATCTCTGGCCTTTTGTTATTATAATTCATTTCCAAGTCGACGAATGTTGATCCTGCTCAAACGCTTCTAGTTTTTTTTTTTGTTTTTTTTTTGTAGTTGTTTGTTCTAACGTCTCAATTGTTTTGTGTCAAAATTTATCAAACCAATTTTGGTTCTCGTACTTTGTTTGACCGATCTCTTTAATCGGATCCTTAATCAAACAAAGAGCAAGTTGTTGACACCAAATTTTGGTCTGATAGTCTTAAAATTGATATTTTTTAGTATTTTTTTTTAAATAGTTTTTTGTTTTTTCAAAATTCATGTTCGTCAGTTTAATGCAATTTGTTGATAATGTCTTTTTCTCAAAGTACGAGAATTTTAGCCGGGTTTTAGTTTCTTGTTTATATTATTTGTCACAGCTAACGTTCAACTATGTGTTCATTTTTTATAAAAATCATTATTTATGTAAAATTAAATTTTTGACATGCATTGGAACGTTTCTTATTTTTTTCTATTAATTTATCTGTTCCATCTTTTAATAATTTATTTTTGAGATTTTGACAGTCTAGAAATTCCATGCACAAATAGTTTTTAAGAAAAATTAGTAAACTATCAAAATCAATAACTTAATTAGTAAAGAAAACTCACTACTTACAACTATTAGTTACAATTGTCAAAAATGTCATTATTTTAAAAAAGAATATTATCCTAATTCACCTCTTTTATATCTTCTAAAAAATAATTTATTTACATTTCTAGGTATATCCATAATTCACTTCCCAAATTATTTTAATTTTAAAAAAATCAAAATCTACAAATTTTCCCATATATCTCTCTTCCATTTTTATCCCATAAGAAAAAAAAATAAAATTCTCTCTCTCTCCATGTTTTCATGTTGATATTCCTATTCAACACTTCAAATCCTTCTTCTCTTCAATTCCAATTTTTTTTTTATCTTCTATCGAAATATTTTTTTTATCTTTAAAATCTGGATTCACATAAATTCCTCTAATCAAGGTATTTTCATCGTTATTTTCTTTTTTTAGATTTATTTCTGATTTACTGTATTGTTTAATCAATTGGTGAAAGCAGAATTCTTCTGCATTTGAACTTCAAACACTCTTTCAAAGAATGATTCTAAGAGACATTATTCATCTTAGTAAAACATTCTAGTGATTTTTAATCATTTAATCCTATGTATTTACTCAAGAAATCACGGATATTATACGATCGGCTCTCAATTAGGGAAGAGAAACGACAAGAATAAAGTCTCATCAAATTGAGATTGAAAACGTAACTCATAGTGTAGCACAAAATGACGCGAAGAACACATGTTGATGAGAGTATTTAAATATTTTTTTACATGTTTAGATTTTTGCATGTTGAGTTGAGTTAAATATTAATTTTTCAAACATGTGTACTAAATATCTTGGTAATTTTTTTTTATGTACAGGTGGCAATATTTATTAGTTTGTTTTTGTATTCAGTTGTTATTTATTATTGTATTTTGTGGAAACATTTGTTATTTGTTTCATTCCTGTATATTTTTTGTCCATTTGTAAGATATTCAATCATTTTATGAATACTTTTACTGACTATACATTTCAAATTGTTAATCATTGACTTTGTTGGATTTGTGTTGGTGTGCTATGAAATTTTTTTATTATTTGTAATTGTGTAATTTTCTTAGAATTTTCTATTCTTTCTCAATTAATATTCAAATTAGTATGTATGCTATTATTTTATTTCATTCACAATCCATTTTTGTTATTTATGATCTTGTATTTAGTTCCTAATTGACTCATCCCAATGTATACTACTGTAGAGATGTTATATTATTTACATGAAGAACAAAATCTGTATTATTGTAAAAAAAATTCAGAATTTTGTATCATTTCTCAATTTGGTATTTAAATCGTATGTAGACAATTCATATTTGTAGTTCATTCAAAATTTATGTTGCATAGTCCTATGAATTTGACATTTTTTTCTAATTTGTATTTATTTCTAATGATGTCAACTAGTTGTATTTTTATTTAAAGAATGATTACCCAAATATTCAATTCTTTCTTTTTTATTTTATATTCTTCCTCACTTTTCATCATACTCATTTTTGTATTTTTATATATTATGATACAAATTCAATTAAAAACTAGAAAAAAGAAATACAAAAAAAATTATATTGAACTGAATGTATCAAGATTTTTGAAGAAAAAATAACTACAAGGGAAAAAAATAGATGAATACACATATATTTTCTTAAATGACTATATAAGATAACATTTGGTATACTATTGGAATTAATACAAACTATAAAAATTATATGAATATAAATAGAATAGTATTTGAATAAAGACAATTTAAAAAGGTAAAAATTCTGGAGAAAAAAAAGAACAAATTTTAAATTTTATTTGAAAATGTACCTGAATCAAAAAATTACGTGATGCTTATCTTTTTTTTTGAAATAATCTCTTATTTTGATTTTCCCCTTATGTAAGAATAATTATATTTTTTAAATACAAAATAAATAATAAAAAAATAAATAAATACATAACAACTAAAATTTTTACATTTCTACTAAATTTGAAAGTATGCTAATGGCCCTCTTAATGTTAAAATTTAACATTTTGAAAAATTTCCCATATTTTTCAAGGTAAAAATAACTTAATACACAACTATAATTTTTATTCTCTAATTTTGCCCGTCTTGTTTTAAATATTACTAATTCTTTTAGTTTAAAATGTAGTACAATTGATAGATACACAACATTCCTCGCTTCTATAATACACACTTTCCCCAATATAATGGCCTATTTTTTTTCTTCCACTAAAACACTCATCTTCAAATCAGTGTTTGGATGTTTTGAATTATTACGTTTAATTAAACACCAATTTTGAATTTTGAATTTCAAAATTCAAAAATTTGAAATTTCAAAAAACGACAATTGGCTCCTCACTGTTCTTATTGTTCTTCTTACTCCATCACTCTTGAGTTCTTCTTACTCCATCATCGTCTTTGTTCTTTCTAACCCGCATCTGTTATTCGTTTCTTCCTTTCTTATTACTCCATCATCAGTTCTTCTTTTTCTTCCTTTTTTTGTTTTGGGAATTGTTCTATTCATCATAGTAATGGATCCGTTAATAATATAAGGATATATGATCTACGGATAAAATTTGATAGAAAATGAAAAAAGTCTTTGCATGATCCTATGAATCTGTCAGAAAGGTTCAACAAAGATTCTGGCGAAACATCAAAATCAAAGGTTGTCAAAATACAACAAAAAAAAAGAAAAAAGAAGCAGCAACCATTGTTGTCAGGCCTACATTGTTTTCTGTTTGTATTTTTTTATACTTATTTTAAAATGGGAAAAGGATCGATATCCCCCTCAACCTCTGTCAGTTTATAGCTGATATACCCATTTGTTATGAAAAGTGACTCATATATACCCCTACTTGTCAACAAGGCTCACATATACCCTTTTCCCTAACGGAAATGGAAATATAATTTTCAAATTCTAAATTTTTATTATTTTTTCTAAAAGAATATAGATACCCGATATTAGTAATTTAACCCTCCTCGTCAAACATATTTTTTTTGACTTTTTTGTTTGTTTCATGACTACTGTTATAATGATTATGTTGGTAATCAAATTTATTTATGTTTCACTATATTCTTGTAAAAACTTATTGTAGAGACCAATTTTTTTGTGGGGGGGGGGGGAATACTAAATTAAGTTATAATACACACAAAAAATAGTTTATTTTTTTGAAACTAAGGAATGAAAGAAAAAATAAAATTAAGAATATAAGAACCTCAAATAATTATAATAAAGAGTCAAAAATAATTATGTATGAAAAAAATTAAAATATACTCTTGACTTTTATAGAAGAATCATATATACCACTACATAATTAATTATTTAAAAAATTATAAGTAATAATATAAATTTAAAACTACTATTTAAAAATTCCGTTAAATGAGGGTTAATGTGTGCCATTTTGTACGGCAGGGGTATATGTGAGCCGTTTGTATAACGGTAGGGTCTATGAGCCACTTTTATACTAGGGTATATCAGCTTCCAAATGACAAATTTAGGGGTATCTCAGACCGCTTTTCCCTTTTAAATTGTTGTTGAAATATAAAGGTTTAAGCGAATCCAATATTAGCAAAATTATAGAAAATTATTATCATGTATCAACAATATTTAATACATAAGTAGCTAGTGGATTATAATGTTTGTCTATGCTGTTGATAAAGTGAATTAGATGTGTATCAGTGAATTTCCTATGTATTAGAGGGTTTTTGAAATATTTATCATGTATCATGATTAATTGTCAGATAACTTGCGCCATCAAGTGTGCTTGTCTGATACATTTTGAATCACGTGTGTATAGTGTGTTAGACGATTTATTGATACATGAATTGTTGTGCGTAATCTTTTCTATGTAAACTGAGGTTTGAAAATTGTTATAAGGTAATCATTCCCATAAGTTTATAACTGCGGCATCAACTGTGCTTGATGGACATTAGATAGTGTGTAGAGTGTTAGTCGATGCACTGATACATGAAGATCCAACGAATTTCAATTTCTTTTCCTTGATACATCAATACGACTCGCAGCAATTGCTCTTTCCGATTATACGAAATTTGAAATCTCCAACAACGATTCCGTGATTTTTGGTAACTTTCGATGACTGCCATTCGTTCCCCAATTCCGGGAATGTCTCATCAAAATTGATGTAATTCATATCATGAAACATCCACAATAACAACAATAAAATTAACTGCAATTCGAATTAATAAACAGGATTTCATAAAAAAGTATTCACAATAGATGATATACGCTTGATTTTCAAAATTTTAAATATTATCCACTTACGTGCTATTTAATGCTAATTTATGATCGGTTCCGTCAAATTAAGTTGATTTTGTAACAAGTTTCCTTGTTCCATTTTTAAAAAAAAAAACCGCCATTTGGCTTAGAACAATTTTTAATTACCATTTCATTTACATGTATCACTAGAAGTCTATGTAGCCGTCCACAATTTGTAAGGATTTTTCGTAATACGAAATTTGTCGGGACAGATAGTTATGAATTACCTATGGAATTCCTTAAGTGTTTGGAAAAATAGGCGCGTATAACCGCATAAAGATAGGCCATTTTCCGAATCTCCCGGCAGATTTTAGCCCACATACATAATATTATACTAAGGTCAAAACAAACATTTCAAAACATGTAAAATATAATTAACTGAACCACCAAGAGTAATGAAGGGAAACTCAAGAAATGAGGAATTAGGAAGTTGTGAGCATGTGCCTCCTCATTTTGTCGATCCAAGATCAACACGTAACTGGAAAATACAGTGAACATAATGCTTCGTAACTCAACATTAAAAGCGTAGAAAAGGGGTGCCACCGATACATACATAGCATCAAGAGCAATCGCACGTGAGAAAGAAGTGCCAAAACCAATTCCACCAAGCAAATAGTAAAAAAAATGTATTCAAAATAGATTGATATAATATTGATTTTTCAAAATGTGAAATATTATCCACTTACTGCTGAATACGCTGATGTAATGATCTGTTACCGTAAAATTAAAGCTGATTTAGTAACAGTTTTAATTGTTCCATTTTTTCCCCATTTTATTCCCCCTTTACAGTTTTAAAATTCCATGTAATCAGTTACCATGTAATCATCGTAAGGCTAAAGTATCCACGCCACAATAATTTTAAGGATTTTTTAGTCAATACTAAATTTGTCGGGACAGAGTGTAATTATTGAATTACACTATGGGATTCCTTAAATTTTTACTTTTATCAACCAACGATTTTTTGGGCCACAATCTTGAGCCCATAACTCTGGCCCATTAAATAATAATGGGATCTTATTTAAAGAAAAATTTGTCCATTAGATTTGGGGTGGATAAGATTTTTAGGGGATGTTTTTCAGATTTTCTATTTTTATTGTTTATTATTTTTTCGGTGAAAAGTTCATCGATGTTACACCGAAATCCAGCAAGTCCACCCCCAAAAGACCCAATTTGCTCTAATCTGTTCCTTTCTCTATTTTTCCGGTGGAAAGCTTCCCCTACCACCAAACCTTCAACTGCCGGAATTCAACCATTTTCAGACTGTTGATATTTATACACGTTAGCAACTAGTTAGTTAGGATTTTCAATTAGTTAGTTACAGATAGATTTTCAATTAGTTATTTACAAATTAGTTAGTTACAACTGTATATTGTTAATCTGTTATAATTAGTTTTTATCAATTGTATATATAGCTACTTGTTCATTGTAATCAGAATTACATTTTTAGCATTCTATCAAATCAAATCAGAAAAGTTTTTCTTCTCTTAGTTCTTCCTTAAGCTCCATCAATGGAGATTCACCATTTCTAGATGTACTCTGTTCTTTTGTTTTATAATCTCAACATGGTATCAGAGCAGGTGTAGATCACTGTCCTTCTCGTCATTAGGTTCCAGTTCATTGCTTCCCCTTTCTTATCGATCTCTTAAGTTTTCTATTATCGTTTTTGTGAATCAAAATCATCATCTTATCGATCTCTTCAATGTTCTGTTATCGTCTCTTTGTGGATCGAATTCATAATGGTCGAAATTACAGGCCAAAGTTCCACCACACGAGGAACAGGAGGGAACATAATCGATGTTAGTAATCCTCTCTACATACATCCATCTGATTATCCAAGTTTGATCTTAGTTCCAGTCAGTTTTGAAGGAGTTGGTTATTGATCATGGCGACGAGGTGTAATGAGGTCATTATCTGTGAAAAACAAATTAGGATTTATTATCGGAGAACTTAAACGCTCTTCTTCAACATCGCCTCAATATCTCCAATGGGAGAGATGTGACAACATGGTCATATCTTGGATTCTTAATTCTCTTAGGAAACATATTGCAGACCGTGTAGAGTACGTTTCTGATGCAGTAGAATTGTGGAAAGAGTTAGAAGATCGATATGATCAAACGAATGGTGGTAAATTGTTTCGAATCCAAAAAGATATTAATGATCTGAGTCAAGGAGTTCTTGATGTTACTGTGTATTACACTAGGATGAAGAAGATCTAGGAAGAATTGAGTAATTGGAGTATCAAGAACCAGTGTAGTTGTACTTGTAGCTGTAGGGGAAAAGAGACTATGCATAAGGATGAACAAGATCGAAGGTTAATTTAATTTTGTAATGGGTATTAATGAAGTTTATATAGTTATTAGAGTCAGTATTCTGATGATGAATCCATTACCATCCATGGCCCAAGCTTTTGCACTACTTGTACAAGAATAAAAACAATGGAAGTTTAAGCCACACAGTCAGATGTTTGCTGAAGGAAGTTCACTGAATACTTCTATATGTGTTGGTTCATCAAATCCACCAGGTTGAAGGGTAAATTATACCAATGCTAGTTCATCAAATTCTTCAAGATGAAGAGTATTCAGAACAAATTATTCATCGAGCAATTATCCTGCAAATAATAGGCCTAGACCTTTTTGTGAACATTGCAGGAGACTAGGGCATATCATTGACAAGTGTTACAAGTTACATGGTTATCCCAATCAAAGTAATACTTCTAATGGACAAGGTTTCAATCAGAAAAGATACAACAATGGTCAGAATCAAAGGGTACCAGCCAATTACAATGCAAGTAATAGGTATGCTAAAGGTAAAAGAGTGGCAGCTAATGTTTTTGCAGATCCAAACATGGGAGAAACTGATACTTCTCATGCAACTTGCAATGCTATACTTACCAATGAACAATGTGGTCAGCTTATTAATCTGTTGCAACACCTTCAATTGGGACAATCTGGAGATGTTGAATCTGAGGAGCAAGTAACTTGTGGAGCTGCAAACTTTGCAGGTATTATAGCGCACAAATCATCTATTGATTTTGATAAACTGTCGTGTGGCTGTCTCAAATCAAAAACTGATTTATCGATACTGGATTCAGGAGCTACACATCACATGACCTTTAACATCAACCACCTTTCACATATTACTAACATGTCATATCCTCTCTTAGTTAAATTATCAAATGGATACAAAGTTAAGGTGACCAAAGTTGGAGATGTTAGGATTAATGACATCATAACATTGTTTAGAGTTCTTTTCATCCCTTCTTTTAAATACAATTTGATTTCTATCAGTTCCTTGTCTCTACATCTCAATTGCACTGCATCATTCTCTAACTCATCTTGTATCTTGCATGGCCCTTCAATTAAGAGGCCTTTGGAGATTGGTAGAGAACAAGATGGATTGTATTTCCTTTGCTCAGATTGCTTGAAAAAGAAAAAAGACAGTCCGTTCATTTCACAAGTCTCATCTTCAATACCATGTTTTTCTCACAACAATAAGATAGGTTCTTAATGTCAATGTTTCTCTCATTCTTGTAGTTCCATCTCTCATTCCTGCAATGCTTTATTCAATTCTCAGTATGCTAAATCTTCTGTAATGAACACTATTCCTAGTAATACAAATAATGTACTTTCTGATTCTATGCCTCTTTTACATCATGAATCTTGTAATGACTTGTTGTGGCACTATAGACTTGGGCATGTGCCTTTTATAAAGATGAAAGGGATTACATCCATTCCTGTAGCTTGTTCATCCAAACAACCTTTTACTTGCAACATATTTCCTATGGTCGGACAAACCAGACATTCATTTCCACTCAAAACTCATACTACATCAAAGATATTTGAGCTTCTTCATGTTGACTTATGGTGTCCTTACCATATACCTACTCATTATAATTTTAAATATTTCATTACCTTAGTTGACGATTTTAGTAGAACTACATGGACACATTTATTGAGTTGCAAGAGTAATACTTTACATATCATAAAATCATTTGTCAACATGGTAGAAAATTAGTTTAAAACCAATGTTCAAATCATAAGATCAGATAATGGTCTTGAGTTTGTAAATCAAGAATCTATTCTTTACTTTCAATCCAAAGGAAATATTACACCAAAAATCTTGTCCTTATACAACACAACAAAATGGTGTGGTGGAATGGAAACATAAGTATCTACTAGAAACAGCCAGAGCTCTTCTTTTCCATTCCAAATTACCTACCAAGTATTGGGGGGAATGTATACTTACAGCCACATATATAATAAATAGACTTCCTTCTTCCCTCCTTCACAACAAATGTCCTTTTACTATGTTGTATAATAAAGAATCTCAATATTCTCACATGAGAAGTTTTGGCTGTCTTTGTTTTCCTACTGCACCCAAACATCACAGAACAAAGTTTGAACCAAGAGCTACACCCCATGTATTCTTAGAATATCCTTTTGCTATTAAACGCTATAAGGTGTTAAGTTTGAGCAGCAAGAAAATACATATTTCTAGAGATGTTGTGTTTCATGAATGAGTATTTCCTTTTTCCAATATCTCTAATTTTTCTATTAACAATCCTTCTTCAAGTTCTACATTTGATAATGTTTTCCTTGTTGGTACTTTTTCAGAATCTGAACAATGTGATCCCACTTTAATTTCATCTCTTTCACCAAACCTTACATCCTCATAATATGGTCTTCCCATCAGAAAATCTACTAGATCTCATAAACCTCCAGTTTATCTTAAAGACTACATGACCTCTTTACATGCCTCATTTTCTCACAACCATCACATAGCTTCTGCATCCTTGTATCCTGATAGTCATTCACTTATATTGATTGTGTCACATGATTGTGAACCATCATCATTTAATGAGGCTGCAATGAATCCTGCTTGGCAAGATGCAATGACACAAGAATTGACTGCCCTGCATGATAATAACACTTGGGAACTTATGCCCCTTTCCTGCTGGTAAAAAGACAATTGGATGTAGATGGGTTTATAAGGCAAATCATAAATTTGATGGGAGTATAGAGAGGTACAAGGCAAGGCTAGTTGTGAAAGGTTACACTCAGCACTATGGGATAGATTATACATAAACTTTTTCTCCATTCATCAAAATGACAACTGTGAGAGATTTGATAGCCACTGTTGTAAAGAAGCACTGGAATATATATCAGTTGGATGTTAATAATGCTTTCCTTCATGGAGAGTTGCATGAAGAAGTATACATGGACATTCCACAGTGATTGGATGTTACCACTAAAGGCATCGTCTGTAAACTTAACAAGTCACTATATGGTTTAAAACAGGCAAGCAGACAATGTTATGCCAAGTTGTCTGATGCTTTGAAATCCAGAGGCTACAATAATTCCTTGAATGATTATTCTTTGTTCTATAGAAAATAAGGTCTTTCCACTATGTTTATAGATGTTTATGTAGATGATATTCTACTTACTGGAAATGATGTTGAAGAGATTGATCAATTAAAGGGTTATATTCATAACCAATTCAAAATCAAAGATATGGGAAAGCTACACTAATTATTAGGTTTGGAGATACTATATACAGAAACTGGAATGCTTATATCACAGAGAAAGTTTGTACTTGATCTTCTCAAAGAGTATCACTGCACAAAATACTCTAGTCTTGCTTCTCCTCTTGACTCTACAATCAAGCTTAAAGACAATGAAGGGAAACCTCTGGAAGATCCTAGTTCATACAGAAAGTTAATTGGAAAATTAAATTTTCTCACGAACACCAGATTAGACATTGCATATAGAGTACAACAGCTGAGTAAGTTTATGCAGGATCCTAGGAAACCTCATTTGCAGGCTGCATATCATTTTCTTAGATAACTTAAAAAGGATCCAACCTTAGGCTTACTCATGTCCTCTACTAATGATTACCAGGTCAAAGCCTTTTGTGATTTAGACTGGACATCCTATCCTGATTCAAGAAAATCTGTTACTGGCTACATTGTGTTATTGGGATCAAGTCCTATAAGCTAGAATTCGAAGAAACAAGAAACTATTTCTCTTTCTTCAGCTGAAACTGAGTATAGATCTATTAGAAAAGTAGTCGAAGAATTGGTATGGTTAAGTCGATTATTTGAAGAACTAACTGTGCCATGTGCTAGTCCTTTTCCTGTTTACTGTGATAGCCAGTCAGCCTTACAAATTGCCAAGAATCATGTATTCCACTAAAGAACGAAACATATTGAAGTTGACTGCCATTTTGTACGAGCTAAGCTTCAAGAAGGGTTAATTTCATTACATCATATTAGAACTGGGGAACAACTTGCTGATATTCTTACCAAAGCACTCACCGGAGTGAAACATGCCGCAATCTTAAGCAAGTTGGATCTTCTCGTCGCACCTCCAACTTGAGAGGGGGGGTGGGGTGTTGATATTTATACATGTCAGCAACTAGTTAGTTAGGATTTTCAATTAGTTAGTTACAGATTAGATTTTCAATTAGTTAGTTAGAGATTAGTTAGTTACAGCTATATATTGTTAATCTGTTAGAACTAGTTTTTATCAATTGTATATATAGCTACTTGTTCATTGTAATCACAATTACATTTTTAGCATTCTACCAAATCATATCAGAAAAGTTTTTGTTCTCTTAGTTCTTCCTTAATCTCCATCAATGGAGATTCACCATTTCTAGATGTACTCTGTTCTTCTGTTTTATAATCTCAACACAGACCTCCAAACAAAATAGAAAACCAGACCCTCACCTCCATCACTTCTCCCTCAGCAGCCACCGACCAAACTAGACTCTTTTTCCTCCCTTTTCCTCCATGAAAAGCGAACCAAATCAGACCCATTTTAGTCTTCTTCTCCGACCCAAACCACAACCAAACAACAATCAAACAACCATCTCTTTTTCTCCATTTTTCAGCAACCATACAACCTTTTCAAACCCACCGAGATCCATTCAAAATGGACCCATTTTTGCTCTTCTTCTCCAACCATTTCCTCAACAATGCCACCACAAAAAATCCTTCATTATCCTCCTCACCAAACAGCAGCTGAACCAATAATAAACGAACACCAAACAGACCCCAAAACCCCATCTCCATTAACCATTTTTTTCGTCGAAAAAAGCCCCAAACGAGCTCACCATTTGAAACCGCCCAAAACCACCCTTTTTACAGTGAATTGATGCAACAACAACGCCCGCCCCCCTTCTTTTCCCCCTTCACGTTCTCTTTTACTATTTTTTACAGGTATTTCAACCAGCAGCCGCTCCCACTCGACGAACAGGCAGCAGCAACATTGAACTCTGGCGAGCCTCATTCTGCCTTCTCCGGCAAGAATCTCGTAAGTAGTAGCGACAACAAATCAGCTAGGCCCTCGTGGTTCCATGTCCTGTGAAGTAGGAACTGGCATCTCTAGATCAGGCTGGAAAATGTCTTCTCAGGTGACCACTTTTTCTGCTTTAATTAGCTACTTTTCTATCAATCTGTTGTGTTATTCTTTTCAATTAAACTATTGGATACTCTTATTCTTGATTTCTAGGTTAATTTTTTGTGGGTTTGACGTAGTGTATACTAATTTGTATGGCTGATACATTTTTCGTTAATATTATTTATGTCGTTTAATTATATTATTATTAATTTATTTGGTCTGTTTTGATTAAACATTTTTGTTAGTATTGTTCTCTGTTATTCTATTTTCATTCTCTTTTGGGTTTCTTTATTTGGTTGTGTTATTTCCCGGTTTCTTTGTGACTTTAACTATGTAATTGTGTTATTTAGTTTTGCCTTTGTGTTTATCTATTTTAATAAATCTTGGACAGCACTCATGTTAGTCATTATGATGAGTGTTATGTCGTTATTACAATTTAGTTATGGTGTTGATATTTCATTATTTTAAATAGTTATTGTTTTGAGATTGTGGGGTTTATTTTATATTTTTTTGGTTGGTTGCATATAAATTTGATTCAACTTCATCTATAGGTTGTTACTTTGTCTCTTAATTTATTGACACTGTGTTATCTTGATTATTTTGGTAGGTTAGCCTTTACAATAATCTTATGTTTAAAATTGGCTAACGATAAATTTCTTTGTCGGTTTTGAAGGTCTTTACATGTTAAAATATGGAAATTTAGTTAAGTTCATATTATTTGTTTTGTTAAAATCGGTCAATGATAAAATTTCTCCGTCACTTTTGGAGGCCTTTACATGTTAAAAGATGGAAATTTAGTTCAGTTCGTATTATTTGTTTTGTTAAAATTGACCGATGAAGAAATTTTCGCCGATTTTCAAGGCCTCCCATATTTATAAGATGCGTTTTTTTAAGTTATTATTTAATGCATTCATATTTATTTATTACTAACACTTTTATAAAGTGTGTTTACAGATATCCAAGACTTGTGTCCTTGAATCTATTCGAAAGGACTTCGAATTATATTTTTCAAATTATTATTTTGTATATATCGATGATAGACAAATCTTAGGCCGGTATTATTATTTTATTTCACTATTTATATTGCTTGTTTATTATATTTGTACATTATTTTATTCTCCTATTCAATTTGAAAAAATTAACTCAGTCGGAAACCACAATTGTGAATTTCGAAGAATGTCTAATTCCTTCCCTTCGGAATAACTTGACACCTTACCTATAATCAAATTGGTTTCATAGACTCTCTATTAAGTTAAATAATTAACCGGCTTCCTAGTTTTCCTAAGTTAAAATCTTTTTAACTAATTTCTTTTTTAATTGAGTCACCGTGAAGTTGCTCCCATTCAAAGGATGTCAACATTGTTTACTTGTTTATATAATATGATACTTCATTCTAAAAAGAGTTTGTTTGCATTCAAGATTGTTTTGACTTAAAGAATTACATAACAATTTTTCAAGACTATTTTTGAATTTTAACACAAATAATGTGGAATCACTTTGTTTGCATTTGAAGCTTTTAGCATAAATAATGTGGGGCTTATATCTACTTTTGAAGTCTCTAAGCTATGCAAATTAATTATATATCTTTAATACAATTATACTTTAATATCTTCTAAAACTTTTGTAGTAGTATTTAAGAATCGTTTGTAAAAGAAATATATCGTATATTATAAATGTAAAAAAATTGTGATTCTAAAAGTCTATTTTTTCATCGATCGAAACACCGTTTATATCACATAAAATCTATATATATAATAAATTTAAATGCAACTTTTTGGATTTAGAAGCATGGCACATCACCCCTCTACATTTACCTTTATACATATAGATTTTATGTGATATAAATGGTGTTTTGATCGACAAAAAGACAGATTTTTAGATCATGATATTTTTTATATTTACAATGTATAATATTTTCCTTTTCTTGACAATTCTTAAATACTTGTTCAAAAATTTTAGGAGATATAATATTATAATTGTATTAAAGATATACAATTAATTCACATAGCTTAGAAACATAAAAAGTAGATATAAACCCCACATTATTTATGCTAAAATTTTCAAAAGCAGACAGTGATCCACATTATTTGTGTTAAAACTCAAAAACAATCTTGCAAAATCCTTAGTAATTTGATTTTGTAATTTCTTAAGTCAAAATAATCTCGAATGTAGACACCTCTTTTTACAACAAAATGTGATCTTATATTAACAAGTAAATACGACTAATTGTTTAACAAAACTCAGTAATGATGAATGTTTGACACTTTCTGATAAACCCTGTGTGTATATGATTATTACTAAGAGTAGTGTGAAACCCATCTACCGTTTGGTAACTTTCACTTTCTCCCTCACATTTCTATATAAAAATCCCTCTTTTTTTAGTATTAGTTCACATATTATTCTTTGTAGTGCTGATTCTCATCATTCACTACAGGTTTTCTAGTGATGCAAAATCATCTTTGTTAAGACGCTTCATAAACTCGTGTTGGAATTTTTAGGGTTAATATGAATTTAGTGAGACTACGGGTATTGGATGGAGAAATCATTTTCTATCCCTTTACAAACTTTATTAGTCAGAATTTCATTTTTATAAATAAGAGATATTTCATTTTCTAAAAAGGTCTTCTTTTTCTTTTTTTCAATTGTAGAAATCTCATTTTCATGGTATTCAATATGTCACGATTTGGGTTACCCCCTAGGAGTGACACAACGTACTTGACTCCGAAAAGGTCTCATAAAAGCCCTGAACATATCATCATTACATAAGACATAAGAGTAATGCCGAAAAATTGATACTTTTACAATAAAAGTACAACTTTCTTCATATAGGAAAAATAGGAAGCTAGACTTGTCTCATTACATCATCTAAACATAAGAGCACGAAAGTTAGGAACCATCCCTTACATCAATAGTAAGTGTTTATCATAAGGAAATACAATATATTCCGTAATGAGGAAAGTAAGCTAGGACTAGAATCAATAATATCCCGTACTCGAAATTGAGGATTCACCAAATCATCGAGGTAGCAACCCAGATTTTCTTTAAGAATGGACTAAGAGCACGTCAACGGCGTGAACCTACACTCGTAGAAGATGTAGAAGGGAAGGGGATGTAGAAGGGAAGGGGTTATTACAAAAGCACTATGAAAACATGCATAAAATACTTAGTATGCTAAAAAAAACACATTTAAATGAAAATAATGCATTTATTAAGTTGGAAAACCATTTATACAAAAAAGGGCATAATACAAGTCATAATAACCTTCTCATATGATTTTTTGTAACATAGTAGGGCCATCACCTTAGCAATTCTAAAGACATACTTGTGCAATACATAGTTGACATCCCATAATATCAACTATACTAAGTATCCATTTAGAATCACCTTAGTTACGCATATCAACTTTAGATCCCATCAGAATCCATAATCATACATAAGTGATAACTATGTTTACCACATATACATAAGGGGAGTCATATCTAAACAACAAACCAATCAACGTATATCATACCTTCATGTCTTACCATAGAATCATGGACCTACGCATAATTTCCTTCAAACACTACTTGGGTAATGTAAAAAGTGAAGTGTCATACCCCCACTCCTACTAAGTAGACTTATCATGAAATCACAAGTATCGTTCAAGTCATACTCATTATCTTATTACATGGGTAGAATTTCCTTAACCAACATAGACCATGTGAGCTACATAGAATTCGATGTCATATAACCCCACACTGAAAGAAGGTGTCCTACTTGCCTGAGGTAGAACAAAACTTATATAGATATAATGTGGATCCACTAGCTAAGACCTATGCTGGCACATAGTTATGGGATAAGAAAATTGCTTCTAGGAAACCGGCCTATTGAACTAGCGGGAGAATTTCCATCTCATTAGAGCATATTTAGAAGACCCTCTCTAAACTTGAGGGAAGGTCTCTACCTCATTTGCCATATCCGCTCGGTGCTAAGCATTAATCTCCAACTCATACATAGTTAAGGTGAATTGTAATTTAATATGTGAACGGATACCTTACCTTCACTTAACTCAACTCACACATAGATCATGGATTCAACATGGTGAGAACTACCCTTCACCTTAGAATCTTTATATGATCATAGTCATGTGTAATTATAAAGAAAACTAGTCTTTCAACAATACCATATCTCACACCTTAGTGATTCGATCTTCACCATTGAAGTGGAACATAACTTCATAAATAAATACATTAAAGAAGAACCTCCACCTTTCAAATGGATCAAACAATTCATATATAAGAATCTTCGACATAGAATTACCTTCATACATTGACTTCAAGGCCATATTTCAAGATTCAACACTTACAATTTACCCTTCGAGGGTCATAGATCATCTCTTGAAATCATACTTAGAATTACTACTATAAGAATGAAATAAACAATATTAATTACTAAATCCACATACTTACTATTCTCACATATTCATATTCGTAAAGAAACCCATCATAATTTTCATAAAGTTAAGGGCATGGGAAAACACTTGGGTTGAAATACAATTTAGCAATAAAAACCCTAATTAAACTTTAGTTTCATTATAATATAGGGTAACCAACATAAAAAAATGTTTTTTTGAGAAGAACTCAATCTAAGAATCAAAACACTAATTTTGAACAAATTCCCAATTTCAAAAATAGTAGAAGAAGGGCTTCATCGGGAAAGAAATCCCATAAATGAAAGTTTCCATACCTTGTTTGAAGCTTTAAAACAAAATTAGGATGAAAATCTTGAATATTGAACCCTATCCTTGAAGATTTTAGTGTTCTTAAATGGAGTAAATTTGTAGAGAAAAATATTTGAGAAAATTGGGTTTGGGAGAATATTTTGGGTTTTTGAGTTTGAGTCTTGTAAATGGATGAAAAAAATGATAAACCCTATTTATATTTTACCCCTAAACTGCCCAAAACACCCCTTAATTAATTGGACTTAAAATTTAAAGACTAAACTAACCTTAATTAAAACAACCCGTCCAGGTTCACGAGCCACACCTCACGAGCAATAAGGAGCACCATGACTCGTGGTGCTTGTCGTGAGGATTGAGGCAATATCGTCTTCAATCTTGCCTATTCCTACAACTAAGTCAAGTCTTCATCCACCCTTCCCCTCGTAAAGTTCACCACCACCCGCTATGGTGACTGTGGTGCTTTGGGATGTAGCTCCCCTAAAAAAATTAAGTAAGTCTCACGCCAGACCTCATGAGTCGTGGATTGGACCATGACCCCTGGTCCTCTCGTGAGGGTTGGAGCAATGTCTAGGACACTTGGGACTTCTCTATATTGTCCAAGGCAAATCAACAAAGCCTTCCACTAATCGTGGTTTTGACCACGAGCCGTGGTGGTAGCTGTGGAGCCTTGAGGCAGTCGCTCAAAGTTTGAGCCTTCGCTTGTCGCTTTTTCTTGACACTCCTCTATTAGGCCTTGACTTCTAAACTCCCTAATATGATTAGATGGTATACTAACTTAGGGGTAATTCTTTTTGTTAAATTTCACTTTATGTTTAGGGTCTAGTTCAACCTAACATTTTCTGGAGTGTTACAGAATACTATGGGGGGAGGGCGGGGAAGGGTGGGGGGGGGGATAATTTTAGTTTTTTAGTAGTGCATTCTTATTGGTTCTAGGCTTAAGTTTTAGGTTGAAATATGTAGATATTTTTACGGTTATAGATGGACACTTTGGGTTTCTCCGGATTCTTGACTTTTATTTTGCTAAATTTTTTTAAATGTTTGACAATACTTACCCAAGAAAATGAATAAAGAACTTTCTTTTGTTGGAGACCCTGCAGTCCTTACTTGTGGTTGAAAGAAGTAGAACTTGTTTTATGGTGGAGCCAAAAATAAATACAAATTTAGTATTAGATGGAAAATTTTTGCGAATGATAACAATCGAAAAGAGGGGGATCGACTTGTGTTTGAACTCTTAGAGTGCAACTCTAACAAATCAAATTCAAAATTCAGATTCTAAGAGAAGATTTTCCAAGTGATTTGGTTCTTGAAGATGTGGAGGGCATAAATTTTATAACCTAATGTTGATTGATTAAAAACTTTATCATTTCTAGTAGAAATTTCAATTTTCAGGAAAAATCTTTATCAATTCCTGCAGTTTCAATTTCAGAAAATAAAAATGTCATGAATTCCAATAGTTTCATGTCTGATGTATGCCTCATTTTATCAATACAACTTTTTGGGTTATGTGATTTAATAATGTTGATATTATTTATAAAAATATGTATTACATTATTATGCAACAAAGGTACAACACATGTGCAGAGATAGTAATATATTAAATGCAATTCATTTTGAAAATTTTATTTTAAAAACATTCAAATTCAAAATTTCCATTTTACATTAATTAATTCAAAACAACAAATTTTAAGTAAGATTTGCATCCAAGACTGAATGATTATGCCTAAGCAAGTCCCTATGATAAAAATTGACATCCTCGCTATAGTCCGATGATGATTATATGTTTTATCACATTTTAGACATTGAATCATATCGTTATTTTATTTCTTAAATATCGTCACATGAAATTTGTTTTTGCTTGTCTTCAACTAATAGGAAGTTTATCCATGTCAATATTGAAAATTCAATTTAATAAAAATAAAAATTTATAATGTTAACAATTTATAGCAATTTAAGAGAGATTTGAAGAACGGGTAGCTAATTATATATTTTTAAAATTTAATTGGGTGTTTAACAAAGAGGTGAGGGTTAGTTTTTATTTTTTAAAAAAAGGTAAATAATGGCTAAAATGTAAAATAAGATCAATTGAGCTTTTCACAATGTTATCCTAATGGCAGAACAAATTGAAAATCAAATTATTAAAAAAATTGTCATTTGAATTAATTTGTCTAATCATATATAAGTTTTAATTTAATGTGACACTATCAGATTGGATTTGTGTAGACCATTGATAATCTTACTCAATCTATGTGGATACCTAATAAGCTATGCTCCATTTGTTGCTGGGTTCTAAAGGTCTGAACAAATTATGAAGGGTCGTAACTTTACAAAAAGGTTGTGATCTTTATGAAAAGTTGTGTATTTACTAAAGCGTCGTGACCATTTTAAAGGTTGTGCCTTTTTCAAAGGGTTGTGACCTTTCTGAAGGGTTGTCTTATTTTCAACGAGTTGTTTTTACCCTTTTTTGGCTATAGATAGAGAGAGTTTCTCTCATTTTACTATATTAAATTCTTCCCTTCTCTTCCATACTTACGAAATAAAATCAATCGATCGTGTCTTTGAGTGTGATTCATTGTTGTCATTTTGAGTTCGTTGAAATTATCGACATTTGAGGTACCACTACTTCTTTAATGGTTAATCCATTTTATCTTGGGAGGAATTAATTTGCAACCTCGAATACTTTAGGGGATGACATTTCTTAAGGACACATAATGAGTTCTGTGGACTCTGATAATTCTTGTGTTTTTCTTCTTATCTTTTACTGTTTCTGGTTTGATAATCTGAATACAAGAGATAACAATCTTAAGAAATTTAATATTGATGGTATTTTCTGTGGTAACGAAATTACTTCTATTTTTTGTGTTCTTTTTGTTAGAAAGAAGAAAAAGAAGAAGAAAATTATTTTATCATATGATAAAAGAAATTTGAGAGAAAATTAGTTACCTATTCAATATGTAATATATTTCTTTGTAGTAAGTGATTTGGATGGGTAATATTAGTCTTTTTCCTTACAAGTGCATTCAAGTATTGCACCCCTTTAAGTTTTCTTTTTCATGAGGAAAAAATTATTATGTATAAAAGGCTAAAAAAATAAGCACTTTAAGAAACATATGTTGTATACTAAATTAATATGAACAGAGTGTTGTAGTTTTCTCATGAAACCAATGTCTTCTAACGAGAATTGGAATATGATAAAAACTGTGTAAGAAAGAAATAATTTTCAAGAAAAGTAACTTGCATGAGTTCATTGCTGACAGATAGAATATGATTCAATGAGAGGAAAAAATAGGTTATATTTTTGTTTCCCTTGGTTATTAGTTTTTCAATCTTTTATAAGTTATGAAATTTATTTCATAAATGTAAGGATAGATTGTCATTATGTGATGATCTCAAAATGTATCTTTATTATTATTAATAATATGTATTGTGTTTAGAGGAGAGAAAAAAACTTTTGTAGCTTTCTACATAATGTTAAATTTGATAGTGTCTTATTTTTGGAGACTAAAATCTTCCATTTTTGGTACTCGGTGTCTGGAAAGATATTGAACTTCATGAAACAAACAACATTTTGATGGATAGAAGAATATAGAAACTTCACCAGTTTGTTAGATACTCTGTTTGAATGAATATTCTAACTTGAAGAGTGCAAAATCTTCATCAGAAATATTAAGGTTAAAGAATTTGAAAAAATAAAGATAAAATCTTCTTTGTTAGCTAGAAACAGTGTTCTAGTTGAAGTTTCTGGAGATCAAAACCTATTTGATTTACTACTTTATTTGAATATAAAATTGATTAGAAGAGTATAAAAACTTCATCAGAATTCGAGGTTCATTCGGTCAACTATTAGAAGAATATAAAATTTCATCGTTAAGCTAGAAACAAGTTGTATAATGATTGAAACTTTACTGTTGTATAATGATTCAAACTTTTAATAGTAAGTGGTTTGTCTAATTGTGACAGAAAGGGAAAAAATATAGTAATTTTTGTGTTTTTAATGGGTGTCTCTCTGGATTAAATCTCCAAAAAAAAAGTTCGTTTGTTGCCAATGTTTATTTGATGGTATCAATAGGAAAGCATGAAAAAAATATGTGAAAAATTAATTTCAAATTAATTGAACAATCTTTTTGAGAACATATTCAAATGGGGCGGTTTTTTACTTGTGATAAAGACAAAAAAATTAGACTACTATTAATTAACTTTGAAAGACAAAAAGATGAAATATAACGGACATTTCTTGTAAATAGAAGACCACAAAAATTTGGGTATATTGTATTGTGGGTCGTTGAGTCCTCTATACTTAGTATATTGATAGGAATAATATAAAACAAAAATTATACTTACTCGTTCGAAATAATGTATTCTTGAAAAAAGGTTAATGTCACTTCAAACGTGTGATTTTTCATGAAAATATATGTTATTAAAATAAATTTATTTGATAGAATGAACCTTGGTTGAAAAGTGATCTTTGTGTTTGTGTTGTAAACAAACATTTGGATCATATTGCCCTTATTAGAACTATAAGATTGTGGTCATGAGTAATTTCTTTAACACATTGAATGTTATGGAAAGGCCCTTCTGAAAAGATTATCTGGCAAGATGTTGATTTCAAAACAATGTCGGTATTTGACAAAGTTATAAAATGTAAAGAACAATATAATTGTAAGAAAAAGTTACCTCACAGTAGGTCATTTCAAATTCAGTATTTCTGTATGTCCTTACTTTCCTGGAATTAAACTGTTTCTGACTTGAACACTTGAGATATGTCAATTACAAAACCCTGGAAAAACTGATCAACTTAGAAGTTTTTCCTAGCTTCTAGTGCAATAAATCACAATATCAAGCTTGTGTTGTTGAAAAGAATTTTATTCCCTTAGAATTGATTTACACTGATATTTATGAAGTTAGCATCATCTCGTTGTGGGAAAAAATATTTCATAGAGTTTATTGAAAATTGTACTGTATGCTGTTATGTATATTTACTGAATGATTCACATATTGACAATATAAAACTGTCACATTCCAGACTGTCGAAATTGGTACCGACACTAACTACTCGGTGGGAGAACTGTTACTATCATCCACCCAAAACAAGAAATTTAAAACTAAGGCATTTAAGTTATGGAAGAAAATTAAATAACTAAATTAAGTTGCATTACTAAATCAAGATCTAATGACTAACTAACAACGCGAAAGATAAACTTAGAATATGAAAGTCAATGTACCAAAACTAGAAACGCAATCAAGTCTAACAAAGAATTCTATTGAACTATTTAAAATAAAAGTCTAAGTCTTGTAAGGTTAGACATGGACAAGGAGAATTTCATGGCAGCTCGAACGAAGTAATTCACCCTTGAACATGAAGAGATTACTCATCTCCTAAGCGAGGGTTGCCAACAGTCGCGTGAAGATGTCTACACTCAATAAAAATAAGAACAAGTGCAGGATCAATACATAGCCTCTGTGTATTGGTAGGATCACACATCTATTCCACTAGTGTAACATAACAAGTCAAGCAACTTTACAATATCATGCATATATATGTTAACATATTACATATCATCATATGAAGTCAACAAATATTCACATAGCTTTAATCACCTTACTGCTCTTTCATGGAGGAAACCAACCCAAACTGTTAGATGCCGTACGATGGCAATTCCAAATCCAAAGTTAGCATGCCGAAAAGTGACAATTCGATCCTAATCACACACCACAATAATATATCAAGCTCACACATTTATGTCATGAATTCGATCCTAATCACACACCACAATAATATATCAAGCTCACACATTTATGTCATGATTCATTTCAACCTCTATGATCAATATTGCAACATGCACACATATATAAGTATAACAATGACAAGATAACAAGTATATATCGCACGATCATATAATCACAATTATCACCTACCTCAATAAAAGCATGGAACCCTAAGAAATTTTATCTTTCCCTTTCTGCATTCATTCAACTTGCTTTTTGTCTACAAACAGTCAACCATATACGACAATTAAAATAAATCAGCAATTTACCGGAATTCTAACAAATTCATGAACCCTAGGTCAAACTCATGGCCACAACTAGCCAAACTAGGCTTGTTTCAACCATGAAATCTATCAAGAGACTCTTCCCCATCAATTATGATCCATTCTAAAATGTTATACGGATTGAAAAATGAAAACGGAGAGTGAAAACCTTACCTTAAGTCGTAAGAGTGGTAGAAAACGAGTTGAAATCGCCCAAAGTTCATTTCTTAGCTCTAAAAGTCGAAAATTACCAAATAAGGTCGACTAGGGATTTTGTTTATGAATTAAAAACATGTCATCCCGCTACAGCGGCGCCCATCCCACTACAACTCCAACAATCCCGCTGCAGCGAAACTTATTTTAACCAGTGATATCCGTCTTACTAAATCCCAAAAATACTATAAATCAACCTCTGCCTCGTCCGCTGTAGCGGCACCCATCCCGTTGTAGCGGTGTCGTTGCAGCGTCAATAATCCCGCTGTAGTGGCATGAAGTGAGGCAGTGAGATCCTAAAGGATTTTCTATTTCCCCCTTTCACAACATACTCTTAACCCGCTATGCTTCGAAAGTACCCTTAGAACTGTGATCAAATCCTAGAGATCTATTTATCCAAATTTAATTCCGTAAAGTGGTATGGATTCCTTAACGATTTATCTAATCGATCATGTAATCAAATTCCTATTTACTCCACCCAATTGCTATAAGATTTTCCTACATCTATATGAATTAGATTTCCTCCAAATCTTGACAAGGTTGGAAAAAATTCTAATACTACAAAAAAGTTTTTTCGGTCCATATTTTTCCTCATTGGTATTTCTACAATGTCGTAACCCAGTCTTTACAGTACCAATTTACCCATCACTCATCACAAAATGATCAGCTTAGGAAGTAGGCTAATAGCGAACAAGGTAGTACTTGATTTGACGAAAAATTGGGGATACTTGTCTTGCATGTCCTTCTCGCTCTAACAAGTAGCTTCCTTAAGTTTAAGATGTTTTTATTGAACCTTCACGGACTTAATATCCTTGGTCCTCAACTTACGAGCATCATGATCAAGATTAGCAATTGGTTACTCCTCAAATTGGAGATCTTTGTCTAGAACTATTGAGTATCACTTAATGATATAGTCACCGTCTCCATGATATCTCTTCAACATAGACATGTGAAATACGAGATGTACACCAGAAAAGTTAAATTCTCCATCCAATACCCCTAGTCCCACTAAATATCATATCCACCCCGAAAAACCGAACACTAGGTTATGAAGCGTCCCAACAAAGATGATTTGTATCGCCACAAAACCTCTAGTTAAGGATGAGAATAACTACTAAAAAGAATAATTTGTGAAATATATAATAACAAAAAGAGGGAGTTTTATATAGAAATAGGAGGGAGAAAATGAGAGTTACCAAACTGTAGATGGACTTCACACTGCTCTTAGTAAAAATCATACCAACTTAGGGTTTATTAGAAAGTAGAAAATTTTCATCATTATTGATTTTTTTTTTCTTCCAGTGCTTTCATTCATGATGAATTCACCTTTTTGGTTTGAAACTTGTTCAAAGACGACCCACCCTAAAAATTAATAATGAAAAGAGTAGGTAAGTTCTTCTTTTTTCTTTTTTCAATTGTAGAAATCTGATTTCCAGGGTATTGAATATGTCAGGACCCGGGCTACCCCCTAGGAGTTACCAAATGTACTTGACTCTGAAGGGGTCTCATACAAGTCCTAAACGTATCATCATTACCTAATACATAAGAATAATGCGGAAAAATTATAACTTTTACAATAGAAGTACAACTTTCATCATATATGAAAAATAGAAAGCTAGACTTGTCTCATTGCACCATCTAAACATAAGAGCACGAAATTTAGGACTCAACCCTTACATAATTAGTAAGTCTTGTCATAAGGAAATACTATATAGTCCTTATCAAGGAAAGAAAAGTGGAACTAGAATTAGTAACATCCCATACTCGGAATTGAGTACTCACCAAAACCTGGAGGTAGCAACCAAGTTTTCTTCAAGAATAGACCAAGATATCCTCATTGACCCGAACCTACACTCAGAGGAGATGTAGAAGAGAAGGGGTTGGTAAAAAAGCACTATTTAAACATGTATAAAACAATTAATTATGCTAAAAAAATATTTTAGTGAAAAATAATGCATTTATTAACTTTGAAAACCATTTATACATAAGGATATAATACAAGTCATAATAGCCTTCTCGTATGATTTTTCGTAGCATAGTAGGGCTATCACCTTAGCAAACCTAAAAGAATACTTGTGCAACAAATAGTTGGTATCCCATAATACTAACTATACTAAGTATCCATTTAAAATCACCTTAGTTACACCATCATCAACTAATCCGTCATAATCCACAATCATACATAATTGAATAAGCATGATCATCACATATACATAAGGAGAGTCATATCTTAACAACAAACCAATCAACGTACATCATACCTTCATGTCTTATTATAGCATCATGGACCCACTCATAATTTCCTTCAAAGACTACTTGTGTAATGTAAAAAGTTAAGTCTCATACCCCCACTCTTACTAAGTAGACTTATCAAGAAATCAAGTGTATGGTTCAAGTCATATTCACTATCTTATTACATAGGGAGAATTGCCTTAACCGACATAGACCATGTGAGCTACATGAAATTCGATGTCATATAACCCCACACCGAAAGAAGGTGTCCTACTTGCCTAAGGTAGAATTTAACATATATAGCTATAATGTGGATCCACTAGCTAAGACCTATGTAGGAACATAGTTATGGAATATGTATATTGCTTCTAAAAACCCGACCTATTGAACTAGCGGGAGATTTTCCATCTCATTAGTGTATATTTAGAAGTCTGCCTCATTTATCATATCCGCTTGGTGCTAAGCATTATTTTCCAACATATACATAGTTAAGGTGAAATGTAAATTTAGATGTGAAAGGAGTACAGTACCCTTCATTCAACCCAACTCATACATAGCTCATGGATTGAACATGGTGAGAACTACCTTTTACCTTAGAATCAACATATAATCATCCAAGACAATTAATACATAGTCATGTGTAATAGTAAAGGAAACTAGTCTTTCAACAATACCATATCTCACTCCTTAGTCATTGGATCTTCACTATTTAAGTGGAACATACCTTCATAAGTAAATACATTGAAGTAAGCTGTAATGACTCGAAAGATTATTTTTGAAATTTTTGACTATTTATTTAACTAGAGTGAAATAATTAATGATTAATTATTAAATAACTAATTTAAATTTATATCTAATGAGTTAAACTTAATTAAATTATTAGGACTAAGAATTTTGGGTCATAATTTAAGAAGAAAAAAAAAGATCTGGCTTACCCACTGCAAGTGGCGGCCGGTTTTGAAAGTGACTGTAAGTGTTAACAATACCTCCATCTTCCTTACGTTCTTCAAATTTCTATAAACAAAATTGACCTTCACTACCGTAGGCCCCATTTTCACATGTAGATTTGACAAGAATTGCACAAGGGATTCAACCTTAGTGATTAAGTAATTATGGCCCACTTGTTGATAATATTGAAGTTATCATTGGCAAGGGAAGTATATTTATTGAATTAAATAATAGTCTTTGTATGTATTCTTTACTGGCATATTGTTTTCTAACTTTGAACATATACTATAGTTTTTATTATACTTCATTATCAATGGTTATAATAAAGTGGATCCTTTGTAGAGAAACTAAGGAAACATTAAATGGGTTAGATGACCCTTAGTGGAAGTCATAAGTAGGATAGTAGTTAGTAATATTTTTTGAACTCTCTTTTCATTCAATTTTGTTTGTAAAAATAAATAAATAAATAATAAAAATTGAAAAGTGATGTAAAGTGAGGGTTAATAATTAATGTTGTGACCGTAGTAATGAAATTACCGCATGGCCTGATTGAGAATTCGATGTGAAGCTATTATGTTTATTTATTCAATGTTGTTATTTTACAGGTATTGTCAGATTGTATTTATGATTTAAATTTTGTTATATTAATATAGGTAATTAATTATTAGTTTTGTATTATATTAATACCACTACAATTATGTCAATTGGAGGGATAAAGACTTAATTTTAAGTTTGAAACTTAGAAACGTGATTTTTTATTTGAGTGAGTTTTTAAATTAGGCTAAATCTATAGTAGTATGGGTGTTGTTAGTTTCAAAATCTTATTGTGATTATTTATTTGAATAGACTATATTGATATGGAAGTTCAGCAAAAAGGGAAGACTCAAGTCTCGTAGTGATTATTCGATTGACTAAGACAAGTGAATTTCTAAACCATTGTTAATCATATGAAATTCTTATATTTCCTTGTGTGATGTTTGAGAATGATTTGGAGGCTTATTGCTTATTTGTTGGTGTTGTATTACAGTTGCATTGTTGTAAATTGTGCATTGTTATCAAAATGGTCATCTCCTCATTTTTATTTAAGCATGTCATTTGCATTGATGTGAGACATGGTTGTGATAAGTGGTATGTGATAAGAGGATGTACATTTCAAGGGGCGTAATGTGTCCCACGATGAATATTATATTCCGAGAGACGTATCGCGCATCGCGATTGTTACTATAATTGAGGGTCATATCGCATGTTGCAATGGATGCATGAACATATATGTCCCACATGGGTCACTGACTCAGAGACAATGAGTGCGTATCATTACGTCGGACATGCATCACTGTATTTGACATTGCAATTCATTGTATTTAACTTTTTCATCATTGATGAATTTTAACTTGTGTTTTGCTTACCTTGTTAGTTTTTTTCTGTGGAACTCGTGACTGACGAAAATTGAGTTGTCATTGAGAATTGTAATAAGTTAGAGTGTAGTTATTGAGTTGTGTACATTATGAACTGTGCACTGTTAGATTTGGCTGGTTTTATGCAGGTTGTAGTGTGGAGTCCAGATAGGGTGTAAGGAGTACCCGTATTTTTGTTCTCTACTCTTTTGTTTAGAGGCTTTCTTGTTGGGTACCATGTGGTTTGATACTCTCCCCTTGCTTCTACAATTTTTTGTAGGTTACTAGCTCAGATCTTCGTTAAACCTTCCATTGTCTTTGTTTCCGACGCATCTTATGGAGAATTATGAGGTAGATGTTTGATATCTCAGCGAACCTTCCTACTCCCATTTATGATTTTTTTACTTGAAAGGCAATGTCATTACAAAGTTGCTCTTTTATTTCAAGTCTAGTATTTACATTAGAGGTTTGGTGCACATGATAACCAGGTTTTGGGGATTGAATTAAGTTGAATCATCATTGAACTTTTATTTTATTTCCTCACTCTATTAGGTGATTGAGTTTTAGGATGACTTTTCTTGGTGGGATTAGACGAGTGTCATCATAACAATTCTTGGGTCATCACATAAGCACCTCAACCTTTCAAGTGGATCAAACTAATCATATATAAGAATCTTGGACATAGGATTAGGCTTACATTCACATATTCCCTCAGACAATAATTCAAGATCAAGAATACATTTACTTGTAAAGGGGTCATTGTTTATATCGCTGAAATACACTTGAATTACTTACAATAATCATGGAAGAAACAAGAGAGTTAATATAAATCCACAAACATGGACTATTCAAAACATATTCTTTAATTCATAAAGAAAACCCATCATAACTTTCATTAGGGGCAATGGAAAACACATGGTTCAAGAGAAATTTAGCACCATAAAACCTATAAACGTCAATTTCATTATAATATAAGATAACCAACATAAAGAAAACGTTTTTGAGAAGAACCCAAGATTAGAATCAAAACCCGAATTTCGAAAAAATTTCCAATTTCGAAATAGTAGAGGAAGGGCTTCATGGGGAAAGAAATCCCATGAATGAAAGTTCACATACCTTGTTTGAAGCATTATCACGAAATTGGGATGATCTGAGCTTGAACCCTATCCTTGAAGCTTTTGGTGTTCTTCAAATGAGGAAATTTGTAGAGAATTTGGTTTGGGGGAACATTTTGGGTTTTTGAGTTTGAGTCTTGTAAATGGATGAAAAAGACTTAACAAAACTATTTATATTTTATCCCTAAACTACACAAAACACCCCCAAATTAATTGGACTTAAAAGTAAAAGACTAAACTAACCTTCATTTAGAGAACTCGTCTAGGTTCACGAGCCACTCCTTATGAGCGGTATGGATCACCATGATTTGTGGAGTTTGTCGTGAGAATTCATGCAATATCCTCTTCAAACCTGCCAATTCCTGCAAAAGCTAAGTCAAGTTCATGATCCCCCCTTCTCCTCGTCAAGTGCACCACGACCCGTCATAGTGCCCGTGGTACTTTGGGCAGTAGCACCACTAAATGCCCCATTTCCTACAAAAACTATGTGAGTCTCACGTCCCTTCTCACGAGTCGTAGAGTGTAACATGGTCTGTGGTCCCCTCGTGAGGGTTGGGGCAATGTCTAGGGCACTTGGGGCTCCTCTCTCTTGGCCAGGAAACACCACAAAGCCTTCCACTGACCGTGGTTTTGACCACGAGCAGTGGTGGTGGCTGTGCGAAGCTTGAGGGCTAAGTAGCCCAGTGAGCCGCTTGGTTTGCCGCCTTTTTATGAACACTCAGATTTACCTTGACTCCTAAACCCCCTAAAATGATTAGATGATCTTCTAACATAGGGGAAATATTTTTATTAAATTTTACTTTATGTTTAGGCTCTAGTTCAACCTAGCATTTTTCGGTTGTAGTAAAGAAAACCATATGTGGGTTGGAGTGTGGTGGGGGGAAATTTTTTTGTTTGGGAGTGGTCATTAAAGATTAGAGCCTTGTGGTTCAAGGCTTAATGTTTAGGTTTCAAATATAGATATATAGTTATATGATATATATATATATATAGAGATATATATATATATATATACATATAATAATATTGTATATATATCTAATATATATATATAGATAATATATATATATATTATATAAATATATATATATAGATATATGTATGTCTATATCTAACGTATCGTACACACTTTGGCTTTTCTATAGATTCTGGACTTTGATTTGGAAAAAATTACATTGAATGTTTGACAGCACTTACCCAAGACCGAAAACGGACAAAGAATCTCCTTTGGCTGGAGCCCCTGCAGTCCTCACTTGTGGTTGAAAGAAGTGGAACTTGTTTTATGGTGGAGCCAAAACTAAATACAAATTTTATGCTAGATGGAAAAATTTGCGGATGATAAAAATCTAAAAGAGGGGGATGGCCTTGAATTTGAACTCTCAGACTAATACTGTGCCAAAATCAAATTCAAAATTCAGATTCTAAGAGAAGATTTCCAGTTGAAATGGTTCCTGAAGATGTGGAGGGTATAAACACTGACAACCCAATAATAATTATTTAAAAACTTTATCATTTCTAGAAATTTCAATTTTCAGGAAAAATAAACTTTATCAATTCCAATAGTTTTAATTTCAAAAACTAAAAACTTTATGAATTCCAATAGTTTCATGTCTAATATATGCTCATTTTATCAATACTCTTTTTTTTTGGTTATGTAGTTTAATAATGTTGATATTATTTATAAAAATATGTATTACATATTTATACAACACACACACATAGATATATATATCACAAAGGTCCGGACTAGTAACCTACAAAATATTGTAGAAGCAAGAACTGAGTACCAAACAACACGGTACTCAACAAGGAAACCTTTAAACACAAGCTAAGGGGATGAAATAGGGGTATTCCTACCATCCCAACTGAACCTCCACAATTATAACCTGCATAAATATAGCCCAGTCTAACAACTCACAAATTACATAACACATAGCTCAACAAGACAAATTACATATCCTCAATAACAACACTTTGACACATTACATATCTTCAACAACAACATTTCAACAAATACATATCCTAAACAACAATGCTTCAACAAATTACATATCCTCAACAATAAGCTCAGTATTCATCAATCCCAAGTTCCAAAGAAAGGTATTAACAAGATCAACAAAACACAATATAAATTTCACTGATGATAAGCCTGGTAATGCAATTGAAATGCACTGTCAAGTATAATGATGGCATGTCTGACCTCGTGATACACACCCGCGCTCTCTCAGTCTGGACCCAGGGGGACATTATTGTCCATGATCTTTCGCGACGCACGAAACGATCCTGATAATAGTAACAATTGAGCGCGCGATACGTCCTCGAAAGGTTAGATCCTCTTAAGTTCTAATTGTTTCTCAATGCAAATAACACTTGTCACACCCATCATACCTCAGAATAATGCAGATGACATGTTAAAACAAATAATGAGGAGCTGAACTTTCATAACATTGCAAATTCACCAGCAACACAAAACATGATATTACCATAACAATGATTCAAACAAGCCTTCAGACATTTCTCACACACATCACACATAAACAATTAATCACTATTGCCCTTTTTTTTACCCTTTTTCATTCTTAGGAAGAATCAATGTTGACAAGTCAAACCCCTCATCAAATCCATACTCGCAACAATACCACAAGGGAAATTACACTATTCCATACACTTAACAAGAGTTTAGAAATCCACTTGCATCAAATAGCAAAAACAATGACTAAGAACATGACCTTTTGTTGAAATTCCAACTCAACGCAATCTATTCAATAAATCACCACAATTAAGATTTCAAATCTAACATATAATACTATGGGTCTAGCCTAGACCCAAAAACTGCAACACCCTAAAATGAAGTTCCTAAATCGTGATGTCAATTCTCATGTCAACCCTCATATTTCCAAATTTAAGCATAGGATTATGTTAACCACTCCAATATATATTCTTAATAGTATTCATATAATAACCACTTTATATATTAAATATCTACCCTTGTATATCAAAACTTGAATGACTTGAAAAAGTAATATGATAATCATATAAAGAAAAGATCAACCCAATAATCGGTTATAACACCCGTAACCTACAGAATGAGTCAATATCTAATTGACACACATAATATGAAAGAAATCATCAAAATAGATAGTTTCCAAGTATGAACTCATATTCTATAATTGTCAGGTCAACATTAATATATATATATATTTTTACTTTATGACCAAAACTATTTCTAACTACTGTAACGTAAGTGACTTTGGCCAAACCACTCTCTCAAAATGAATTGTCATTTCTATTATATTAAATATTAATATATGTGTGGATAATGCAATTTTCATATGAAAATTATAGGAGTTACGGTGCTTTTACCAGGATGCTTTGCCTCTGTGCGACATCGCAGTTATGTTCCCACGATCCGTTTTTTTCTTTTTCGTTTCATTCTTATTTTCCTCTAAAAGTAATTGTTGTGTTAACTCTCACTATTTTATTTTCACAGCTGATCCATATACGTCAATGAATAATTTATGGGCTTGACCTATTAACTACCAACTAAATAACTTAATTAAAAGAATATGCCTGTCAATTAAATAATTGAGATTAACAAATAATTGTTAACTTCTCAAGGTAAGGGTAAAATGGTGATTTAATGAAACTTCCAAAAATGACCTTCCGGGTCATTACACTAATGCACTCAATCTAACATTATTTTTATACACCAAACGACTCCTTAGACATTTGGAATTTGAACTCATGTAATTTAAAATGACTTTCAAACAAATAAAATATATATCAACTGTAAAATAAAAAATTAAAAAATAAGCTAAGCTTCAAAGTTCAATTGATTATTTTAGGTGGAACTATAAAAATTTATTATTCGATCCAAATATTATTTAATCGGTAAATAAATATTTATTAATTTAAAGAATGATTTGAGATTTAATGAAGACTAAGTTTGATTATATCAAAATCATTGTATGTATCATATTTATTAAATTGTCCATATCGCGCAAACAAAAAAATATGGAGTGCTTTTGGGTAAATATATTAGTTGGTTTGGCCACAAAATGCATGGTAGACGAGTTTTTCTTATGATAGATAATTGACAAGCCCATAATAGAAATATTGAAGACTACAAAATGTTGAATTGTTTTTCTTGCCACCCAACATGACATCGAAAATTCATCCTTGTGATGTTGGGATAAGAAGAACATTCAAGATGTATTATCATAACAGATTTTATCATTGGATATTAGAAGGCTATGAAGTGGGAAAAATTGATCCAACAAAGATTAATGTGTTAGATTCTATCAATTTTGCTTTCTTTGTTTGGACAACAAATGTTCAGCAAGAGACAATGACAAACTATTTTCGACGTTGTAAATTTTGTTGGTGGATGCAACCTGAGTGAATTAAATGAACCCACTTGCGAAAACGTCATTTATGAACATGAGGTCATGATTAATCTTGGTTATCAAAATAAAATGGATACCAATAATCTGTTGGATTATCCAGGTGAAAGTAATACATGTTCAAAGGTCAAGAACTTAGACCAACGAAAAAAATAATGTTGATGATGAAGTTGAAGATGATACTATATCTTTGGAACCAATATGCGTAAGGAAGCGGTTATTGCATCTACAATTCTTCATAGTTTTATGGTGCAGTTCTAAAAGACAACACAAGAGCACTTTGATGCAATAAGAAAAGTTAGAGATGAACTTCAACTAGATTTAAGTTTTAAGAAAAAAACAGAACATAACAGATTTATATTTCACTAAATTTTCTTAGATGTATAAGTAATTTTGAACGATTATTAATTTATGATATTAATGGGACCATATATTTATATAAGGTCTTCTGGAAATACATTATCTTATTATCTTATCGAAATTGGTCCAAGCCGAGACTGGAGGAAAATATTATTTTAGAGAGATTATTAATTTACTGATTATTAATTTATGAAGGGTTTTAGTGTAAAGGATTATTACACTTCGGGCCTGGTCGGAAAGAACGAAAGAAAATAAATATTGGAACAAAGATTAATATAAATTTTTGTTGTATATGTATAAAACGATTTTCAATTATTTTTAATTGTGAATTTTTATATATTATTGAAATGTGTTAACAGCCAAAAACAATTTATATTAACTGTAATAGAAAATCTGTAAATTGATAATGCAACTAAGTAATAGCTGTTTTGATCTAAGTAGTCTAAACAACAAATTTTAAACAAGTACAGATGAGTTTGGAATGTACAATGTTTGTTTTTGATAAAATAGATTACTAAAGGAGTTTCCGTTGCAAGTGATCATTAATATAATATTTTTTTTTTTCAAACCTCTCGATAATTATTTTTCTAAATTTTTCTATACTTCGTCTTTTTTTTTTAACACTATTTGATTTTTCTCTTTACTCTTGCATAAGTAACTAACAGTGACAAAATTGGATGCACTAGCCAATGATAATTAGTAAGAAAGTAATTAAATTTCTATAAAATTACATTCTCGCTCAGAATCAAATATAATACATGAATAACTAATTTCAGAATGTGACGTTAAAGAGTAAAATTTATACAAAATATATTGTTATTAATATTCTTTTTGTGCCATTGACTATGCACAGAGGACATACAACGACTTAAGAGAATTGCTGCCCAAAAAGACAGACTAAACGAAAATGATAAAAAGTAGAAATTATGCATCAATATTTACAATCCGCGTATTACTTAATTAAGTATTCATTAAAAAGGGTGATCTTTAATTAAACTTTACTGCAAAGTTATCTGGGTTAAATTTTGTTAATGAATATTTATGTATGAGGTCTTTTCAAATCCAATTAAATAATAAATTATTTAGAAAAAAATGAGTCAGGAATACAATTAGATATTTGCGTTATTTTGAATCAAATGAAGAAAAGAATTTTTGAAATAAAACATTAACTATATATAAATAATTAGAAAAAATTATCTATTTACATCTACTTATACACATAATTTATGAAGCATATATATAATCTTTCAAATAAAACATCATTCACCAAATCTGAAATATAGAAGTTATAAAGAAAGAACATTTAAATAAATTCTTATCATGCAAATATAGTATATAAATAAATTACTATAAAGCTAAAGAAGTTAAACTTCTATGTTTCAGATTTGGTGAATGCCTATAGGAATATGTCATATAGTCGCGATGAAGTCTAACTCAGAATTTCCTCAGAAAACAAGAAAATTAAATAGGAAAGCACATACATAGGCTCTCGTGCAATAAACAACAATACAACCTATATGACATTTAGTCTAATAGTTCTCTCTTCACTTAAACCATCTATAAGTAAATCACTAGTTTGTCACTAGCCCGTAGTCGATTACAATATGTCATATAGGCTTAAACTAAAGTCTAACATCAAAATGAGAATAATGTCTCAAATATAGACAAAACTAATATGCTAGATGAGTGGCTCTTCCTCGAAACTCGTGATGATTCCGCAATTGCAATTCGGAAAGAGCCAAGAGTCGTCTTCTTCAAGACCACGAATTCCTTCAATGGCCACAAGAACCTAAATGTTTGGGAAAGAAAAGGGAGAAGACTATGGGTATTAAAAGTACAAAACTACATGTACTAATAATAGACTCCTATGCCCAAATCATAAATGCATAAGAATAATAATGTATTAAAAGTATGCTTCCTAAAATTGTAACTCAACATACAACTATTAATAGATCATAATAATTCCATTCAGCACACATAAGTAATAACCCAACATTTAATCCGCCCCATTAATACTTGTGCAATGCCAAAGAATAGAACCATAATCTCATCCAAGGCTTAACTATCCATTAATCAACCCACTTCATCATACTTACAACATATTTTCATACAGGCTTATACGATAATTCTTACGAATAGCTTATTAATCTAACCATAATCTGAATCATAGCAAACACCACTTAGATCAACCTCTTAGATCGTAATATGTTCAATGAGTAAGAGAAGTCCTCATATGAGACAACACATTATTGGGGGAATCCGACTTACTAACGTGAGGAAAATCCTGTGGCAGCCGGACTTTACTACTGAGACCTCCATCTCATTTGCATGCCCGTGTTGGGGGCTAATATTTAGTCGCATTTATTAGATCAGCTTATGACCATCCCACACAAGTTCACGTTAGTCCCCTTCTAAGACCCCTTATTTAAACAATCCTGACGATAATATCTCCATAGGGCATACAAGTGAGACTATCTTTCACCTTAGATCAGTATGAATAATCCAAGGGACAAACTACATTCAATCATATAATAATCATATCATAACATCATTACATACTTCATAGACAATTAATGAATCTTGGGTTAGGGATGAGGGATTTTTATCACCAACATGACACAAGCATAATTAGCTATATCATCACTATCACATAAGTAATATCACCTTGCATAATTGAGATCAAAGGAGAATAAAAATCATACCTCATTTCCCTTCATGGGAATTCACCCTTCAACAACGAAGAATTCACAATCAACATAAGAGAATAGGGCAATTGATGAAGTACTAACATAACAAAAATCAAAATAAACAAGGGACATGTTTACCACCCTCAACAATTCACCTTAATCAATCCAAGAAATTGGGGATTTGGGGAAAAGACATGTGTCAAGGGAAAACTCATAGGAATTCATCAATTGACCATAAATTCATAATTAAACAACATTAATAAATCATAATTCAGTACAATACACACAACGTGGTTAAGAAATAGATCCATTTGAGGAGAAAAACCCTTATTTTGTGGGAATATTGGAAACACTTTTTTGAAGGACCTTGGGGGGATATGAATGTCCCAAGTTAAATAAATCATACCTATTTATTAGAGAAGCCATACAATGGGTGAAAACTTGAAGGGCTTGATCTTCTTCTTCGAGATCTATTGTCTTGAATGGAGTTTTGGAGGAAAGAGGAATTCGGGAGGGAGAGAGAGTGATGTTTTTAATTTCAAATTGTGGGCATTGAGTTGGTGGGTTTAGAATTGACCTAAAACTTACCCTACATCATTCTATAGTACAAAATAAATTAACCAAAGACCATCACTTACATTGGTTCATTTTTTGAGTCAAACCCCTAAAATATGACTTTTTTTTATACGAATCTGGGAAGTTGTTCTCATTGATGTGGTGCTCTCCGAGCTACCGCCTGAACCGGACACAAAATCTAGGACAGAAGTGAATTCCCAATCTAACCTGCTAGCATGAATCCTGGAGGATACTAAAGTAAAGGGAACTGTTGCGGAAGCGTAGCATTTTACTTAAAATGAAAAGATTGGGGCTAATACCCCTATTCTATAACTAAGATATTTGTGAAAACAAGCACATTAATACACAGAATATTAACTCACATACTAAGATGAATCTAACTATGTCTGTGTAAATGCCTCTAAACTATAACAAGAAATACTGGACAAGCCCCCTAAATCATCTCAAAACTGAAACTAAAATGACTAAATACTGAAAATGAATCAATGACTGTTGTCCTCGGAGAATGAGGAACTCAACCGACTGAATCGGCTGAACTGGAGATGTAGAAGATCTGATTTATTCGTGGATCTGGATGGTGAGAACCATGCATACACTACATCACGAGACGACGTATCGCACCTATGCTTCTTATTGAAGGTATTTGTAGCATGTACGACAGATTAAAGGCTAATAAGACATAACTAACTGAACAGTATAAGGAACCAGTATAATATCTGAACATGATGTGCTGAATTCTCACTCTATTGTGCTGTAATGACCAATTTATAACATGCTACACTGAAATACTGAATTATATTGATAAATTGTCAATGCAGAGAGTCTGACCTACACTGTGGGGATCTACGATATGACCGGTCATAAAACCCCCATGAGCTAATTGGAGTCCCTGATGTATACGGCCCCATCGACAGACCCATATACCCGCCAAAGATATAAAAGGCACATGATGGCGTGATCAATCACTGATTGACCGCAAAAATAGTGTACTGTAAACCTACTTGGCTAGTAGTTTGGACTATTGGGTACACAACACCTTGAAGCCAACTCGGGGTATATGTCTACTACGGTCACTACTCCCATTAATTCATAAATTAACTGATTCTATTTTTGAATTTTCTGTAAATACTGGAAAGCTTTGAAACTGACTAAGAAACTGAAAATACAACAATTAATTTGGTAATTATGCATTTATAACTGAGGCATGTTATCTGAGTGTGTGCCTTAAATATTGACCCTACATGTTTTTCAAGGACTCAAGAAATACGTAGTACGGGTTCGAAATTCATGCAATAATCGGTAAATAACATAAATCTTGATTTGGAACCTATATTTAATAAATTCAACTGAGTATTTATCAAATTTCTAGAACCCTAGGATTAATAAGATTAAGAGAACAACAACTGACGTGAAACTAAGGACCCAAGGAGTGAAAAGGAACGCCACATAGTGAAACTACCATATCGTGGTGATCAAATCCATGGACAAATACTAAAGGTCAGGGCGGGAACGGCTGGAGCTTGTGGCGTTCTTGACTAGGTTCTTGAGCGCTTTTTTCTCCTCTTTTGCCTTCTAATTTTTAAATGTTTTGATTTAACGATTGACTTATATGTTTTTAATTATGTTTCTAGGCTTAGACGACTCAAATCTAGTTGATTTAGGGTCAAACGACGTACTTATGGTTTAAAAACGGAGTGGGAAGGTCCTAAAGACCCCTGTGAAGGGTTTTCTATCGGACCTCGGAACGTGTGCCAGGACGACGCGTCCGTAAAACTATAATCCTCGTCTAGTGCCGACCAGGGGTCGTTGAGTATCAGTTGTGGGGCCTGTTCGACAAGACCTTCGACTAAAATAGGGCAAAACCTTTTACTCCTTACTTACTACCTTCGAGGTCTGATTTTAGCTATGTTGGAAAATGATTTGGAAAGATAATTCAATTACCTATCTGTGGGTAGGTCTTAAGAGACTTAATTATTCTGTGTTAAGAGTTATGATCATTTTAAGTTGACCCAACTGCATTTCCCCTTAACTGGCTGCAAATTTTCCACTTACGGTCAGACCTAGGGACCGTAGGTCCACCTACGACCCATGCTGATAATCCATTACTATTGTCAGCGAGTGGTTGAAGGGAGTCTTGATTGTGGGTCATAAGGATTACAGGACCCCTCGTGTTAGCCTTAAAACGAACCGTAAGTCCGTCCTTCATGCGGCCAAGGCTTCAACGCAATTTTTTTTTCTAGGATAGAAATTTTTTTGAGAGTTTCTAATCTCCCATCGAGGTTTATGAGGATGGAACCGGGGGTTTAGGCTATGGTCCGTTGATGCCAGCCTTGGTAGCACCCTGGGCGAGATTTTTCTTCTTTAAAACCATTTTTGTCTGTTGTGGGGCTTGGGGTTTAACAGTCTATCTCCCCCTTGGAACCATTCATCCTCGAATTAACTACACTAGTAAAATATAGGGAGAGAGATGCAATAACCCACACTACCAAACACTGAGACTAAGTTCTGACTGATTGATTTCTGAGTACAATGCAATTACGCTAAAATGAAAGTACAAACTGGGGAACATTATTCTAAAACTGAATGTTAAAGCAAGAATGTAACTAAAAACTGAAGAGTAACTCTTACCCGGTCAACTGGAGTTGAATCGTAATGAAAAAGGTAAGGATACTTTGCTTTCATGTCGCTTTTGCTTCCCTAAGTAGCTCCCTTTAACGTACGCTTGACTCCTCCACAAAACCCTTGAACTCAAAGCTGACTTCTTTGTTTCACAACCTTCTAACTGACGGTCAAGCATGTCAACTGGTACAGGAAATCTCAAGTAAGAAAAGACTATCTTTCACGACCGCCGCGACTCTCTATATCACTATATAGGCTGGGTCAAGCCCAGCGCACCTCTTCAAGAGTGAGATGTGGATGAACCGTATGCCACTACTGAGGCCTTTAGATGGCTACTCTTATTCCTATGCACCTTTCATACCTTTCCAGATCTTGTAAGGGACTACTCTCTAGGGACTTAGCTTCCCTTTTCTTTCCAAATCTCCATCACCCACTCACCCCTTTAATAGGTGAGACTTTCGATCACAACCCAATCATCAACTTGGACTCTATGTGTTCCCCTTCGCCTTACCTCTGCGTAAGAATCTGTACGACTTTGGGCTGTCTTGATTCTATCTCTAATATGTTCACTTTTCCATAGAATAAGGACTGAATCGTCCCTCTCAAATTGGCTTCACCAAATTCAAACCCAACCAGACAAGTAAATGGATTACATCTTAAAGCCCAGTCATAAAGACTCATACGGGGGGCCAGATGTCAATGTTTGAATGGTAGCTATTATGTTGGTAGGGCAACTCAATAAGAGGGAATTTGATCATACCAACTACCTTGAAAATCGATCACAGGAACGGGAGGCCCAAGAGCTCAACATACTCCCGCTAATGGTGAATGTTACTCTCTGCCCTTCCCATACCGTTCTGTGATGAATGTTGTAAACAATAAGTTTTAACTTGTACCAAGAACTTTGAAATGACTTCGCATAATAAGAGTAAACTGAGACCTCTATCTGAGAGATAGAAGAAAGGAACCCATGCAACGCTCACAATTTCGTAAGGTGAAAGAATTGAGCCTAGTCCTCTCTCGAAATATGTAGATTTGACGCTCACAATAATGAGAATAAAGCTTGCGTCATCCTAATCAACTATCACCCAAAATTGATATCAATGCTGTCTGCGAGTATGAGATAAACCCTGTGGAGAATCCATCTTGATTCACCTCCCTTCAAGTAGGATATCTATCTCTTTGAGTCAATACCTACTATTTTTTGATGTTCTACATGATTTGCTGCAATTGGGCAGCTAATCCAAAGTCTGTATATCCCTCCTTCATTCACGTTCAACACAATAGACTATCCCGTGATATCGCATTACATCTTATGGCTACCTAGATGTTTAAATACCTGGAGTTATATAGCTTCTCTTCTTCAAGATATGCTCCAATCACACTCTCCCATCCACAGGAACACACATCTACCCTTGGTAGCGGAAGTCTTCGTACAAATCCAGCTCCCCCTTGGGAGAAAACCTTCACGCTCTGATGTTCACTAACAAAAACACCATTTAGTTAAGAAAGATCGGATCACTCGCTTTCTTTTTCCTAACCTCCACTACTACCAAAGGGAAAGACGATTCTGCCCCATTCTTGACCTGTTACAAATAGTCGAACTAGGACAAAACACCTCTGTCTGAGGTGCTCATGAAGGAAAACTCCCCAAGCGAGCAGCTGTGAACATCCTTCCTAGCTCTTTTTTTTTCCTCGACATGGTGCTAACAGTACCCATAGATATCGACTAAGAGCAATACGACACTACATGCCTTTCCAAGATGATACTCACCTCATATCATAATCCTTAGCTGTGTAACTCAAGCATAATCCGCTGACGAAGATGCAACCTGGCTTTCTGGTGAACCACATACTAAAGGCTCTATGATCAGTTAACACCAATCTACATGAACACCATACAAGTGAGTGTCCGCCATATCTTGTAGTGCAAAACCACTGCTACAAGCTCGCCTTTCATGAGTTGATAGTTCTCTCTTATGCACCCATTGAGACAGCTTTCTATAGGCATAATCTATAACCTTATCTCTTTCATCAACACCAACCACCGGATCCAACGATCTGATGCCTGCAATAGATCACCTAACCATCTGAACCCTCTGGTAGAGTCGTCGATGGAGCTTAGTCAATCTATTGTTCAAGTTACATGCGAAGGCTTGTTCACATTATCATGACTTAACCATACGAACTTGACTGCATCTTTCGGGAGTCAGATTCTAGTTCATGTGTGAGTCTCACTTTGGATGAACATCCTTCACGAACCGTTTTGTTGTAATAACCTGCGCAGACCTAAGAAACTTCTGATTCTCTGTAGCAGATGTTAGTCTGGGACAAAAAATATATATAAGTTCATATTCACTGCCTTCTATCTTGTATGTGATTCTAATGTGTGAATCCTTTCGGCTAGTACAATGTGACTAAAGGAATCACCCGGGTTGTCAACGAAACTCAATTTACTACACTTTGCGAATAATAGTGGCGATCTTGCTGAGAGTCGGCTCACAACCTCATCCACCAATGACGTGTTGCTATGTTCTCCTCACTCCTATAGGGTATATTAGTATATCATCAATGTGGCAAGACGATAATCAATATAGTCTAGTGTTGTTTGTGAAACAACTCTATCATCGAATCCACTGTAACCTGAGCATCAGCATTTGGTTAGTCTCCAAACACATAACTACAATTCGATCATGACCTAATCGAGGGTATGAAGGTTGTTTTCAGAATGTACCATCTCTAACTCTGACTGATGAAATTACCTGATCTTAAGTCTATCTCTTGACAAATGACTATCACCCTGAAGTTGGGTCAAACAATTCATCGATCCTGGGGGATGGGATACTTATTCTTTATTGTACCAGGTTGTCAACTGTCTATAGTCATTTCACCATTCTGAAGAACCATCTTTATTCTACATATTGGTGCAACGCCCATGGTGAAATCTAGGTCTGGATGAAACCCCTTATCTTGAGTCCTTCACTGCTCTCCATTCATTAATATCTGATGGAGCCATTCTATAAGGAGTAATATAATAGGCTGGGTATCTTGAAGGAGATCAAGTTCCAAAGAATTGGTTTCCCTTTCGGGAGGAACCGCGTGAAGAGCTTCTTGAAATCCTTGGGGGAAATTCATATGACATCTGAAAAACTGACTCAAGGATGGGGTTTGAAGTCTAGAATAATTAACCCAAAAAACACATATGATAGATTACAAGACCTTAAGATGTCATCTTTGCCTTAGGGTAAGGAAAGTTAAATCGACCCATATACACGCTAGGGCAGGCGTACTAACCCTATCGTCTATTCTACGATTTGGGATTTGTTCTCGGAACCCGACGTTCGTAAATGAACAATTCCTAGTATTCGGTCTACCTAATCGCACTGAGGCATATTGACTGTAACTCAATTCATGGCTAGAATAGACATCGCGCGAATGTCTACCACTAGGCCATGTCTCTTGGTCTGTTAAAAAAAACTAATGGTTACCGTGGTTTCTTGAATTACACGCTGTGTAACAAGTACCGCTATTTTTCTGATACATACCCGGTCTAGGCTATTAACTAGGTGGTATCGCACAGTAGCAATAGAGGACGTCGCGGACGAGTTTTCTGAAGAAGAGTATTATGGGGGAATGCTATATGAATTGGAACTGTCCTCCTATCTGATGTGGATTAGTGACGTAAAGGCAACAGGTCATCTTTATTGTCTTTTCCACTGACTGAGTGAACCATCTGGTGAGTCACTCCTTGAGTTTGTAGTATGCCCGCAATGCTCACGCTATCACTAAAACAGTTTACGTTTACTCGACGGATCACAAAACAAATATTTTCGTTGTTACTTTCATCAAATGTCAAAAACAAATTTTGTTGTGGTCAACTTCACGAACATTGCGAACCCTAAAAAACTTTCGTGACAGATAGTCCTAACCAAATCAAACTTGGGTTATTGACTCGAGGAGTTCACAATTCTATTTATAGAACTCAACTGACAAATCCTACCCTGATTGACTTCTTGTTGGTTAAAACTCTAGAGCCAAAACTAATTGGGCCTTCTAAAAAACTCTGCATTTTGTAACTTCCTGCCTCTCTGTCTACAGGAATTTTGGCGTTAGCAATTGCTTGCATTAAGAATTCCATGCCTAAGCTCTTGAGAAGGCATGATCTAAGCAGCTCAACGCCGAAGATTAAGAATGGAATTGAATCATACCTTACTCACGATAAGTGTAACACGAAGGTGAAGTTGTTCTAAAACACATCATAAAAGACCCTCGCTCTCATTAGATGTTGGTGCACTTCACACAAGTCCCCTGAAAAGGACTCTACTTATTGCGGCTTTTTTCAAACAATCCAGACTCTTGACCTAGTGCTCTGTACCAAGTTTTTTCAGCTCCCTGAGCCTTCGACCCCGCGAAATGTGCGGATACGAAGACTAGGACCACAAGACTCCAGCTAAACCTGCTGCGAAATGATCATGAGTCATGACTAAAGATAATAACTATGGCTGAAGATATATGTGTCTCTTTATATGAAAATATGGGGAATACCCAGAGATGTCTCTACCTAATATCTTTACTAAAATCGGGAATGAGTTAAATACAAAAGAAACTATCACTCAATCTAAGCTGAATATAACGTATGTCTGGAATGACATAGCCGGTCTAAATAGAAGCCAGAAATCCTGGGGGGTACGACTCCCAACGAACTCGAGCAAAAACTGAACGAACTAATGACTAAAGACTAAATGTAAACCCTGCCTTGACCGTTTTGGATGTCCTTTTATGAAATATGGGGACCGGTACCGTTGGCTACCACCACTTTTGTCGGTCACAACCTCACCCTGAACTGCTGACCGGAGATCGGGGAAATAGATCTATAGTTGTGATCCTTGTTGATACTGAGAACTTGGAAACCCTACATCACGATAGATGTAGCGCACCGTACATGCTGTTGTCTTTCAGTACTTTGCGACAAGAGTACTGTGGAGGCATTTTATGATAGAGAAAGCTTACACATTAAAATTATTAACTTAACTATCATGCACAAAACAACTTATACACACGATGATTCGGAATGATGATCTTGCAGATTTCTCGTCTAGTTAGCTCAATGTACATAACCAACGCTTTATAGACATTTCTGAAACCTTAATAACTTAATATAACTTATAAATGGGTCAGAGTTCGATTGGAGGTTTGTACTGAACTGTGGGATCTCACTCAAATCCGACAAAACTAAGAAACTACATGGAGGGCTAAAATTGGAGTTACATGTATACGCCCCCCACATTCGCAGCTAAGGAGCCCAATTATCCTTGCTGCTTACCCCTTGCCAAACATATGCAGGCCATGTGCTGGCGTGAATCACTAATTACAATTGCTCCACCACAAGCGACTATACAACACCTACTTGACTAGTATTTTGGGACTATGTGGTACACTAAACCCTATCCACTCGGTATTGCTACCTCTCCCCCCAATGAATTCTGTAAATTAACTGATTATATCATTTTCTCGTAATACGGATTGCTCAACTAACTTGTACTCTCTGTAAACGTTTACTGTAATGGAGCGAAAGCAATTAAATATCATGTAATATATTAAGTGTATACGTACCTGAGTGTAGTGTATATCTAATGTGTTTGAAATATATGTAACTAGGCATTGTATTTCAAGACTAAAGGAAATCACTGCCAAAAGCTAGGGTCTGCGTCGACGCCATTCTTGTGCTGATAGATGGTTGATTATAACATGAGTAATTTGATTTGGGAACAGTATATTTAAATAAATTCATGAAGTTAATCAAAGTTCTAAAAACCCAATAGGTTTAATAATGATAACGAGAAATAAAGAATACTAAAACTAAGGAACCAATGGTGATAAGGAGCCCACTAGTGAACTCATCCCACAGTCCTTGAGAGAACCGGAAAAAATACTTTATTGTCAGGGTTGGAACTGACTGAGGCGTTTGGCGCTACTCTTGAAGCCCACTCGGGTCTGTGGTGACACATCGCCTTTTTTTTCTATGCCTCCTCTCCCTTTCGTTTTCTTTTCTAATTTTTCTTCTATGTCTTATTATGAGGTTATTGGATGGTGTTGACTAAAATCCCTTGCCATTTTAATTAATTTGTTGTTCGAGGCTTCAAAATTACGTAAAATTTTTATAATTTATGTAAAACTAATGTAACTTAGGGTTTAAAAAGAGGTGGGAAAAGGTCCAAAATAGACCCCTGTAGGACCATTGAACAGATGTCCCTACCCTCTATTTCCCGTGCGGCGCACTCGCTTCCCGCATGCCTACGCCTTCTTACGCCTGCACTCTATTGTTTGCGTAAAAACCGGAGCAACCCCGGGGGACGCCCATTTAAGGCCTGTTTCGGTAGGCCTTTACTAAATGAATAAGACATAACATTTACTCTGAGGTCTGACTTTCAAAGGTGCTTAGGATATGGAAAGGATATTTCAATATGCTATTGTGGGTCGGTCATTGGAGACCTAATTAGTTTTTTTGCTAAAGTTATGATCATCTTTAGTTTACCCACAATGGGATTTCCCTTATTATGCAAAATTTTCCACCTACCGGGGACCGTAATGGTCCCTACGACCATTGCTGGTCCTTCCAGTAGCTCTTGTCAGAGAGTGGTTGAAGGGATTCTTGATCGCGATCCCGGATTAACGGACCTTTTTCTACCGTACGGACCGTAATTCCCCGTCCGTCGTTCAAGACTTAACCAATTTTTTTAGGCTGAAATTTTTTGGGACGTTTGTTGATCCCCTCTATTGTTTGATCATTACGGACTGTTGTTCATGCTCTGTTCCGTCGTATGCCACCGTTGGTAGCACCTGCAGATTTTTCTAAAAAAATAGTTTTTGGACTGTTTTGGCTACGGGGTTTTACAGTGGGGTCAACACACACTTTTTATTTGTAAAATAAAAAATCTAGTTAGTAAGGTCCGTGTATCTGAATCCTGACTTGTGCAGGCTGCTTTGGTAGCCTGCCCTCCAATGTTAGGGTCCTTCCGAAGGACCGTTCCGGTAATCCTTCGGGTGTTGTTATCGAACATTTAGACTCTCTATATTTCTCCACATATCAAATGTCTTTTTACAAGTTTTAGACTTCATTTGAACCTCCAAAACCTTCACCAAACATTGTGACGTCAACTAGATAAATTTCGCTGTTCGAAATTATACTTTGATTTCCTCCTATTGCCCATACTTCTTAAAAAGTTATCTATACTTATTTAGGTCTAAAACCATAGATTAATCAACATATAATTCTCCTATTGATAAGTCGTAGGAAATTCTATCTGAGTGTTGGCAATTCTCATACCCCATGTTAGGACATTCATCCTCTTATGAACTTTAAACCTTTTTTATAGGAAGAACAGAGTCGCAGACATTCAGTTCCACCACAACACTACAATAGAAGATTCACGAGGGCAACTCATAGTAAAATATCAAATAATCCTTTCGACACATCACATGCCATCAACAATTAGGGGGACCTACTCCATAACAATGCTGATAACAAAACTCACTTTTTCATTTCATATCACTACGAGGTACTACCATTGTCCATTTCAATATGAGAGCAATTTGAACATTAAGAGTTTGACATGTTGATTTATTATAAAAAAAATGTCATTTATGCATCATTAATAATCTTCCCAGTAACACTTATAGCAACACTCACAATCAAGTGAAATCCACTTACTATAATGTTTTAACATGGAAAGACAAGACTCAACTTAGGCATGATGTTTCCTCCTATAATAGTGCACATAATTTCGAACAACATGAATAAGTTCACCTTATTCATAATAGTGTATATAAGGGAATTATCACACTTAATCTATTCTAGGATTAAGGGGCAAGAGTGAGATCGGTTCTTCATGTTGGCCTCGGCGTCCCATGTTGCACTCTCAACAAGGTGGTTCCTCCATAGAAATTTTACAAAGGCAACCTCTTTATTCCTCAATCTCTTAAATTAGGGGTCCAAGATCTCAACCGGGACCTCTTAATAACAATGATCCTCTTTTACCCCTAAACCTTCTAAAAGAAGGATAAAAACCGGGCCCTATAGAATTTTTGAACGTGGAAATATGGAATACCGGATGACTCATGGCCAACGCATTTGGTAACCTCAACTAATAGGAAACACTCCCAACTCGCTTCAAAATTTCATAAGGGGCCACATAACGAGGACTAATCTTGCCCTTCTTTCCAAACCTCATCACCCTTTTCATGGGTGAAATTTTCAAAAGACCATCGTCACTACTTCCAACTTCAAGTCCATGCTTGTCTATTGTCGACGATAAAATTATTGTCGACTTTGGCTGCCTATTCTTCTATCTCTTAATAATTTGAACCTTTTTCAAGTTTTTTCATAGACCAAGTCGGACAAAAGTAGAACAAACAATCCCTACCTCATACCCACGATGAACCACCCAACCGTAGATCTACACCAAGGAAAAAAAAAAAAAAAAAAAAAAAAAAATGCAATATCTCTTATAAGTGCCTCTATTAGTTTTACAGTGAGAGATAGTTTGCGTGGTAAATATTGTTGTAAGAGACTTTATTAAGGGTGAAAGTGGGCTCATCGCCAATTACCTTGAGTCGATGATGCAATGCAAATACCATCTCCTCAAGAGGTGTTACTAGTGCATTCCGCTTGTGACCATCCGCCTTGGAATGAGAGCATACTAAGCTTCGACCGCTTCGGTAAACCAATCCACTTGGGAACAAATAAACTTTCCAAAAATGGATGTACTTTGGTGCTCTATCCGAAATTGATGGAGCAGAGGGCTCCATTTACCGTTCGAACTATATCTTTAATTTACTGGGTATCATCTTATACCCAAATTATGGCTTTGACAGGAAGGAAATGTGTGGACTTGGTTAGCGTATCCACAATGACCCATATCGCCTCATGTTGTCATCTAGTACAAGGCTACCTCACTACAAGGTCCATGTTAATATCTTCCCATTTCCATGTAGGAATATCTATATTTTGATTCAAGCCACACAACCTTTGATGCTACGCTTTTACTTGTTGGCCATTCTGACACTTAGCAAAAAAGTCCGCTATGTCCCTTTTCATATCAATCCACCATAGTTTCTCGTGCGTCTCGTTACATTTTGTGGGCAACTCCGGTGAATGTGTACTATCCAGAGCCATGTCGCCTATTGCCAATGATCAATTCCCTCAACACATCCCTCGGGCACATACATCTTCTGTGGTGGCTAGTAACCAACCACCACTTACCCTGGGGAGAAGGACTGCCATGTGCACTAGTAAGACGTTCTCTTTTAACTCCATCAATGGAGGATCAAGGTGTTGCTTGTATTTCACCCCAACCACTAAAGATCACTTAAAGTTGTGGCGAACCACGAAACCAACCTTTGGAGAATCTTATAGTCGGACACCCAAACGAACCAACCTATGAACCTCTTTTACTAGCTCCTTTGTATCATCAACCACATTATTCACACTACCCATGAAAACTCTACTCAAAGAATCTACAACCACATTAGCTTTTCCAGGGTGTTAAAGGATACTCATGTCATAGTCCTTTAAAAATTCTAACCATCTTCTTTGCCGTAGGTTCAAATATTTTTGGGTAAACACATATTTTAAGCTCTTATGATCGGTGAATACATCAACATTTACGCACATGAGAATATGTCTCTAAATTTTTTAATAGCAAATACATGGAAAGCAACTCCAGTTCTTGAGTTGGTATGTCTTCTCATATGGCTGAGTTTGTGTTGAGGCTACTCATACAACTTTCCGCATGTTGGTATGAACACAGCAAACAGCACCACCCTAGACCCACGTCGGAGTTTAATCCAATCATAAACCCCAAACCCTTCAGTACCCTCACGGTAAGTCAATACCGGCATAGAGGTGAGTTTGTCTTTCAATAATGGAACTCTTTCCACATGATCCGACCATACAAAGAAGGGGTCGACGTTTGGACCTTTTTGTAGGTTGTAATGAATATTAAAGGAGATGTGCTGAGATACTCCCGGGTCCACAACCTCCTATGTAACAGGACCGAACCTAGAAAATTTTGGATGTCGGTTGGACTCAAAGGTCTAGAACAAATTTGACCACTTCCATCTTTCTTGGGTAAACCTGTACCCTTTCACTAAAGACAATGTGACCAAGTAAGGCAACCGATCTCAACCAAAACTCACACTTGTTAAACTACGCAAAAAGTAGGTTATCCTTGAAAACTTGAAAAACTATTCTCAAGTGTCTCGTATGATTAGTTTCACTCCTAGAGCATATCAAAATTTCATCAACAAACACAATCACTGACAAGTCAATATACTTTATAAAAACTCAATTCATAAAGTCCATGAATGTCTCTGAACATTTGTTAGACCAATCGATATCACAAGGAATTCAAAGTTACCATATTTTCAGAATGCCGTTTTCAGAAAATCAACTTCCCTCACTCTTAGTTGGTGAAAACCCGACCTCAAGTCAATCTTTGAAAGATCGCTTGCTCTTTGGAGTTGATTAAACAAGTCATCAATCCTAGGGAGTCGGTACTTATTCTTTATAGAGACTTTGTTTAATTGATGATAGTCGATGCACATCCTCAACGAACCATCCTTCTTCTTCACAAACAATACCGGAGCACCCCATGGAGATATGCTCGGTTGAATAAAGCCTTTATCTGACAAGTATTTGAGTTGAGACTTTAGCTCCTTCAAATCTGCCGGGGCAATCCAATAAGGAGGGACTGAAATAGGTTATGTATCAGGAAATACATCTATGACGAAGTCAATCTCCCGTTCTGGAGGAATTCTGAGAAGGTCATCGGGAAAGACATCAAAAAATTTCCTCAATATGGGTACCAACTCTATTTGGTGGACCTTGGATTCAACATCCCTAACTCTTACTATGTTGTAGAGACAACCCTTAGCAATCAAATTGCAAGCTTTTAGACATGAGATGATCTTACCCCTAGGATTTGAGTTTCCTCCCTTCCACTCAAATGTGTTCATTTGGGAATTGAAAATTTTATCGCTTGTGCCTACAATCATGGGAGATCAAAATCAAAGCATGCAACCAATCCATACCAAAGATAACATCAAAATCTAGCATATCAAGTTCTATAAAGTCAACTAATGTAACTCTATTGGGAAAGGTTATAGGACAACCTTTATAGACTTTATTAACCCCCACGGAATCACCCATCGGAGTAGAGTAGGTCGGGTTGTATTTAATATTTCATGGCAAAAAGAAGGGTCACAAATGACAATAAAGCTCCCTAGTCCAACAAAGCATATACATCAAAGGATAAAAAATTTAACATACCGGTGACCACGTCCGCTGAGCTCTCTTGATCACTTCGGGATTGGAGAGTATACAATCGATTCTTCTTAGTAGCATCCGAATTTGGGGCACTTGCTTGAACTTGAGTATTTTCCCTTCCTTAAGTCTTCATCATAGGGTAATCTCTTTTCATGTAACCACTCTTGCCACAACCATAGAAATTACTCGTGCCAACTAGGCACTTACCATCATGTCTCTTATCACATTTTGACCAAAAAGGATTCTCAACATAAGATCTTTCACATTTTCCCTCTTGGGGCTTGAGAGTAGGCACCTTACTCTTGTTTACCCTTGGAGCATTAGAAGGGCCTTTGTTGGGAAACCTCTTTTTGAACCGTGGTTTGTATTGAACCTCAAAACCTATTCTTAGAAGAATTCCCTTCTTCGGTTCTCACCTTCTTCAAAACCTTACCAACTTGCTTAAGGTTACATTCGAGAAATCAACATAGCCAATTGACATTCATTAACCAAAAGATCGGATATCCCCATGATAAATTTGTTCATCTTGGCTCTATAATCCGAAAACATAATGGATCATGCCTTTGATATTTTAGTTGAACTTGAGAGTAATTCTTTCACGCTCATACCCCATTGGCAAAGGTGTTGATGATTCTTGCATCTTTCCTCGTCCCTTAGTTCGGCACGGAAAGAAACTATCAAGGAAGCCTTTTGAAAGATCGCCAGTTCATTTACCTCCAGATCCATAAACCGGACCTCACTAATCCTCTATTACTAAAAACTCTCACTTGACTGAGAACCAAAAAAAAAAAATCACACAGGTCTCTCGTGGGGGGGTGTGGTAGACGTCCTTGTTCCGCCTTTCATGAAGTGCACAGGCACCACATGGCGGAGAGCGAGAGCGAGGAGCTCCGGGTTTGAACACTTTGTAAAGGTGTGCGCCTGAACGGCACGAGATTGCATTCTGCGGATTGGAGTCCTCCTCGCGAGACCGCTGTAGCAGAACCATCATGTAGGGGGTTTCATCTTTGTGAAATACCTAATCCTTGAAGTGGTGGTATTGGAATTGGGGTTCATTTTCACACTTGCATCCCTATCAAGTTGGGTAGCCAACACTTCAGTCAGCTATGAATGGACGTCCTTATCTAACCAATTGACTTAGCCCCTTCTTCAATAGGAACTTGAGGGTTTTGAGGAATTTGAGGGGGAACCACCTCATTCAAATACTCCTCTAAGGCCCTTAGAGAGTTGTTTCTCCTTGTATTCATCGCCTATTGATATACCATGGTTTCATGGTATAATTAATATTTTTCCTTAAGTTTTAGTTGTGTCAAAAGCTTTTTTGTTCTAATTTTGATATAATTTCTCTTTTGTTTTGCAAAGAAATCTGTCCAAAGCTGAATGCAGAGATTTTGAGGCGAAAAAAATTATAAAGGACCACCTAAGGATGCTTTGGACAGTCCGTCGTTGTCTTTGACGGTCCGTAGGGGTGGGCAAAGCGTAGTGCAGCTGCTGAGGAAGATGGGGAAGTCTTGACCAAGTGTGGGATTCCGAAGCTTGGTGTACGGTCCGTCATGGATATGACGGTCCTTCTGCAAGGTTGGTCTTAAGTGCAGAGAGTGATCCCAGTACCCAATTCCTGAGAGTTGAAGTATTTTGGAACGAAAGCACCCCGACGGAGCTTTATTCTATACGGTCCTCATACTTGCCGATGCCAAGAGGGAATGATATAACGCGCAGAGAAGAATTCCAACCCAAGTATTGGACGACCGGAGTCCACGACCGGGGGGGTGTTTCCCCCCGTTCTGGAGCCACGACGGTCGGTCGCGTGGTACCGTCGGCCACCATGGCCGCGTTTGACAAATTTTCCATCAATTAGAATTCTGTTTAATTTAGGTTTTTGTTCTTTTTTTATAAATAGTTGAAAAACCTCGTTTTGAGAGTTAGACAACCATCTAGTTAGACATCTATTTATTATACTCTTTGTATAGTGTTAGACTTCGGATATCGATTGATTGCAAATTGAGTTTTGGTGATTACTCAAGCAACCTTTTTTGATTTTTTCTTTCTCATTGAAGTAAGTACATGATGTTGGCCTTATTTAATATATTTGAATATTGTGTTTATGGTTATGAGTAACTAAACTCCAAATCAAAAACTCATCAGGTTAGTGGAACCATACCCGGCAAATAATGCACAATTAACCCTAGCTAAAGAACAAGTCGAGAATAGGTACACAAAAAACCCTTTATTAATACATTCCTTTCAACTTAGAAGTCTTTTTAGAACGGATGATCAAGTAGACTTAGCCTTAAGCTACTTGCCGGACCAAGGAGGTAGATATTGAAATACTTATGAACATGATTTTAGTGTATACGATCTACTAGGCTAGTAATTGATTGGTATGAGGTAATACTTAGTCAAATATCGCATACGATGCTATATGAGGTAAAAATAAGTGTAGGAACGCAACAACACATATCCGGACCCGGTACGGAGTGGATTTCTAGATGCGACCAGGATTTTAGAATACATACTTATCTACTTTGCATGCAAGAATACTAGAAAGAATTGTTATATTAGAATGTATCAAGTTATGACCGGTGGGGAACATGTAAACCCTCATTTACCGTTGATTATTGTATTAAAATCCAACTTTTCAAGACTGTTAAGTGTCTCTTTAAATTGTCGTTAGTTATTTTTACTCATTATGAAATAACAAACCCCCCTTTTTAAGTTTTTTACGTTTCTGAAGACCGTCATCAACCGAACCCTAGTAAAACCCAAAAGGTTGAAGTAAAGTCTTAGACTATTTTCCTTTCCTCCGTAGGGAACGATCCCAACCTCACTAGTTGGGTTATTTTACTTGACGCGAACCGCTTTCTTCTTATTTGAGAATACGTTTAGCGTATCAATTTGGCGCCGTGCCAGGTGATTTAGATTTTAAGATTAACTTGAACTTAAGTACTAATAGTTTAGTTGATATTGTTTCTGATTTTACTTTGTGTTTTATTGTTTTTTGATTTCTTTTCAGAACTCTCCTCTTGTCTTCAATACAAGGAGAGGAGAGAACCGTTGTTTCCCTACGTCCACGAGTTAGAGCGCACACTGCGGCAATATGAATCGACACTTGGGGAATAAATGATGGAGGATCCGAATCAGAACACCCAGCTCCAGTTTGATGGTCACTGGGTCATATTACCCGAATGCTCCTGGGTGAAACATCAACAGAGGGGTGACAAAATCCCCGCTCCACCGCCCCAAGCATACTACAGGGCTATGATACCAGTAGCAGATTTCATGGCCGGGACTATTGGTTTGGCGCTGTCCGTCTGTTAGTACTAGTTAAATCTATGGGGGAGTGGCCTCGACGAGGGGTGGTCGCAGGGGCGAGCTTTGAGAGTCTGGTATGTGGGTAACATAGTCGCTGGGGGTGGGTGGAGGGGAGTTTCTTCGAAGTGACTGGGCTCAACCGGTGCGAGAGGTTGTTGTCAGGCCTACATTATAGGATCCACATGTCCTGTATACTAAAGGTAAGGGCAGTGTGTAAAGTTGTGTGGGGAGCCTGATTTGGATCTAGATGTAAAAAAGGCCAAAGTGTTTCCGCTCTCACTGACGGGAGAGGCGGCTATTTGTCACGTGAGCTCCATACAACTCCATCTTTACTGGAATCAACTTAGGGATGTCTTCTTAGCACGCTCTATCGGTCCCTCCAAGAAATAAACCACAAGACAGAAGTGATAACTTTGTGGCACTCCAGGAGAGTCAGTTAGTAGTTCTTGGGATAGCTTTCACCTCATTCTTGAGAAGTGTTCCCGAATCACTCACCGGTATAGATGATGAGTCACTGAAACGCATACTTCTATAGGGACGAAGATGATACAGACAAAGGCAAGAGTGTTAAACACTATAGCAGGTAGATCTTATGGACAATTCCTTATGCCTGAGATCGCTGAAAAATTGAAAAAATCTCCCCCAGAATAAACAAAGCTTGGAGTACGAGGAAGTCTGATACAGGTAGAACCCTTCACAGTGGCCGTCCACAAGTCACAAACCCAGCCACAGATAAATTCGGAAGAAATGGCTCAAATGGAACTGAGCTTGGTTGGTAGCTAAAACATGTGTCACTGGGTGTGTGAAAAAAATTAATCAAGTCAAACCGTACTAGTGCTGAACCACCACCCCCGAGTGTACGGTGAATTTTACTATAAGGAGGATTCCCTATGCATCAATGAAAAAATGGGGGTTTTCCACCAGCGCCCAGAGGCTCAATCAGGATAATTGTGCCAAGGTCAAGGAACCAAGGTCAGAACTACGGTAACTACAACCGTGAAGGTCAGTATATCCGATATGGGAAACTATAAACCGCAGACAAACTTTAACAGGGTAACTACTCTAATATAAACGACAGGAATGCCCTATATCCGCTCCTCAAAATCGTAATTTACTCCTAGGGATGTCGAGATAGTATGGAGCGAGTTGAGGATATGTTGCACAAAATGATAGGAGGTTCTGGATGCTATGATAGGCACGATTAAAGAGTTTTTTAGGTGTGATCCTAAAGCAAGTGTTGGGCAAAAAGTTGATACACAATGCCATTTCGATAAGACAGCATCGAATGGAAGTGGCCCCAATTATCGCGACAGTTGGGGACACACACGGCAACTTGGGTCCCTCTTCTAGAAACACTGTCCAAATCAAAGAATGATGCGCCCTGTATTGCAAGTCACTGACTCGGGGTGTGGTTAGGAAAACCATCGAGGACCCGACCTATGCGCATCTACTTAGGAAATGTGAGAAAGGATATAATGATAATGTAGTAAAGGGTAGTGTGGGAAGCAGAGGAAAGTAATGAAAGATACAGAAGTATCTATCAAGGTAAGTCCCCATGGACTGCCTAGGCCCCACCACCTTTTTCCCTCAGATAATTGTGAAAAAAAACCAGGATGGGTTACATACCTGCGTTTTTATACAATGTTGAAACAACTTGTATCAACATTCCCCTGTTGGTAGAAGCTCTAGAACAATGCCTTGTTTATGCTAAGTTGTTGAATGATCTGGTCACCAGAACCAGATCGGTCACTTTCGAAATGATGATACACTACAACATTGTAGTGGCTATTGTCTACAAGATCCCTCGTACAAATAAAGAAGATCCGGGTGCTTCACTATTCTTGGAACATTGGGTCATTACATTTGTGCGAGAAGCATTATGTGATCTGGGGGCAGCTAAATCCATGCCCCTCTCAATTTACAAGAAGTTGGGTTTGGGGGATCCAAACCCACTTTGTATGTGGCCTACTTATGGGCCGTCGTACAGTGAATAGGCCTATATATGGGATACTCATGATGTCTAGTAAAAGTAAGGGAATCATTCCTCTTTCCGGCTGATTTTGTTATTCTTGATGTGTGAGGTCCGATTTTGGAGTGCCTTATTCTTGGGGATGCCATATCCTTGCTACAGGTAGAGCCTTAGTTGATATGGAGAAGGGACGGATGACTTTCCGACTTTCCGGCTGAATAATGACTGAGCAACCTTCAACATTTTGTAAGACCATGAGGCTGAGTGGTGAGCTCCAATCGGTATCTCCCATAGCCCCCACAAAGAAAAGATAAGGAACTGAACAGAAAAAATGCAAAACAGAGTTTATGGTTGGGATTTGGTGCTGTAGACAGTTCGGTGTCCTTTTCTTCGGTCAAGCCTCAAGTCCAAATGGACAGTCCCTTATTTGATTACCAAGTATTCCCTCATGGAGCAGTTGAGTTAAAATCCAAGGAGGAGTGCGTTTAAGAGTAATATAGTGAATAAAACTCTATTTTGAGCATAAAGCATCGGAAATAAAGTATAAGAAGGAACCCATCTGATGAAGTCTGAGTAATCATGTCCCCCAGTCGTGCCGCGACATTAATCAGGCGCTTGTTGGGAGGCAACCCAATTCTTTATCATTTTTTTAGTTAGTGTAGCATTTTTCTACTAATGGTTTTTAAATTCGCAGGCCACACATCACCAGGAAATTCTGCAGAAAACTACTCCTCAGCAACACTGACGGATATAATCGATGGTGGGCGCTGACGGACCGTTTGCGAATGCGACTGACCGTCCGTATACATCCGTCCTCCAGTCATTTTTCTGCTATTGTTGAAATTTAGGGCACACACGACGGAACCTACGACGGGTCGTCACAACTGCGAACGGACCGTCATCGGGACCCTTCGCGTTAATTATGATTCTACCCGACCCGACCCAGCTGGACCCCTTTTCAAAATCTGACCGTTTATACTCCCCACCCCTCATATTTCATCACACACCCCATTACTTCTATTCCTGTCATCTCCCTCTCTTTCAACTTCCACCTTCCCCCCCACTGTAATCATTGACCCCACAATTCCTCCAAAGCTTAACATTATCATCTACTAGTCTTGCTGCTGCTGAGGTGTCTATACCTTGCCACCGAGTACCTTGCATCTGTTTTTTCTCGTCATTCTACGGTAATGTGTCTCGAATTTACTCCCACTTATCTTGCATTTTTGTACTAGTTAGTATTAGCTTATTCCTCTAATATTTTGTTACTTTATAGTCGATTCTGCCTGCCCTAGGTTACAAATGTTCAAAATTGATCATGTTTTACTACCACCCTAGAAATAGTGCTTTGCATTGTTTAGTTTCCTAGGTTAGGTGGGATAGACACATATAAGGTTCCCCAACACCTAAATACCATTGGGTTTCATCGGGATGCATGTGTACCCCCCAGTTCTGTGAAGTATTTATAACTATACCCCCGATGATGGACCCCGTCGCACACACGACTAACCCCGCTTAGGGTCCGTTCTCAAAAGCCCTAGCCACCCTGTCCCACGACACATTGTGACGGACCGTTTCTTCACGGACGGCCGTCCTGCACAACCGGTTTGGTTGTCAGAGACGCCTGATTCTAAGGGTCCTGTCACTTTTCCATGTGTCTTCCACTGGAGGATGTGACGGACCGTCAGTACCCACGACGGTCCTTCCTTACAACTGTCGAGTGATGGTCGAGAACCGCTTTACTAAGGCCTCTCCAAAAATTCTCAGTGTCCTATCGACGGACCGTCATACCCACGACGGTCCGTCCTGAACGACCGTTGCATGATGGTCCAGAAGATGTCCCTCTTCTGGGGTCTCAAAATTTGCCAAGTGTCCTAACGATGGAACGTCATACACACAAACCGAACCGGGGTCCGGCCTCACGATCGTCATGATGGTCAGAGACCCCTCTGCTAAGGGGTCTCTCCCAACAGTTTCTAAGTGTCCTACGATGTACACTTATGACGTACCGTCATAACCCACGACGGTCAATCCTGCTACCACCCACCGTCCTGATGGGTCGGAGAGACCCTCATGTCAGGTTCTTTATATATACATAGACTCCGTACATCACGACAAGACTCATGAACGGTCCCGTCCCCTAGCCACACGAGCCGTCATCTGGCCCGTCGTGTGGATACAGTTTTCAATATACTCACGAAAACACCTATTTTGAAATTTTTATTTGTATGAGCTTGCCTGTTTTGTTTAACCACACTCATACAATTTGATTACCTTTACAGTTACTATCTACTTGGCACCCAAGCAGAACCCAACCTACGCACGCGGGTCGATCTAATTCTGTCGCTCCGTCTGCCCACATGGTCATCGGCTCTGATGATGAGTCATGACCCTGAGTACGTGCCCCCGGAACTTTCGCGACAACCTTCCCGTGCTGCTCGAGCCCCTAGAGCTACACCTAGACGGTGGCGTCCGTCGTAGTCACCTACTGCCTCCCAGTCCTGATGAGAGCGCACCATGAACGGCACCGTGCCCCTCTGGGTCGGCCACAAATGATGAAGGCGCCGGGTCTGGCTCCTTAGGAGTATCTGGTCCGAGGAAGCTTCTGTCTGGCTCTGAGAGGTTCCCGCAACCCGCCACGGCTGCACTCGTCGGCCTCGTCTGATGAGGCTGACAGTTCAGACTTACATCTGCCGCTCCACCTCAGCACCCCACCCCCAGCCTCTTAACACTCCCGACCGTTGGGTTTCGACGACCATTTTTCAGTTTACTCCGACTCCAAGTTTTCCTCAACGATAAAGCCGTGATGACTCAAACACTCACTTGGAGCAACGGGTACTTAACAGGGAGCCTTCCCATGATGCCTGAGATCCCCAATCTCTCACTAGACATCGTTTGAGTGGACAGCACGTCCGTGGGGAAGCAATACAAGGCGAGGAGATGTTCCGGGATGTTCTACGCATCTACAGCGACTCTCCGATCACAGATCGCTAGGCGGGCTGATCCCGCTAAACAGTCCCCACTGGTGGCAGGTTCTAGTCTGGGGCGTGCAGGTCGACATTTCCCTGCCCAGCCACCGCCGTTGTCTTATTTACAGCGAGAGTGCGATGCCCCACCCGGACCCCCATCACTGCCGAGTTTGACTAACCTCTTGCATAATAGTAAATGATGGCGTTCTTTCTTTGCGGCGAGCCGGCACTGAGACAGAACCCCAAGGGTTGATGGCCCCGCAACCTTTCAGTAGATGGAGAGGGTGCCGATTGGGTCACTGAGCCGAAAGGGTCATCAAGAAAGGCCAACCTCACTTCACAGCAAAGTTTCTTGTTGCTGCTTGTCCTTCACTTTTTTGGTCCCTCACTCGCCTCTCCCGTCTCCCCACAGCTGCTACACCTGTTACCTGTGATCGTCGCATTCTTATGCGGGATGATAAGCTGGGTTCGAGGTCGAGCTTTGCCATGGCTCTCCAGGCAGTCATGCACGATAGGCATTTCAAGGTGACCCCACCTACCCCTTTCCGTGCAGGATTTTGCCTTGCAGGTCCGCAGGGTTGCCCATATGGCACATAGATCGTTGAAACCCCCGCAGGGTAACCGTTGACGTCGGCCTCATCAGAGACGAGGCCATGAAGTTGGCCCCACCGTAGATGCCCCCATCCAGAGCTGCCACCACTTGCTGATGATCTTGCAGATCCGGTATCCAGGGCCCGCACAGCTACAACAGGCGTCCACTAACACTAAACCCCGGTCGAGTCCTATACTGGGTAGTCGCACAGCCCGAGCTCTCTTCGCACAGCCCCTCTACCTGTACTCTGTCCGCTTGGCTAGGGTCCAAAAATTAAGGCAACAAATGGCCCTCTTCTGCATCTATCCACCAGCCGCGGATGCAGAGAGTCGATTACCGAGTCTGAAGGTGCGTCTAGAGAGGAAGATCCAGAACAGTTTACAGAGCGGAATATTGCTGAGGGGTCAACCAGCGTCTGGATGCCTTTGGTTTGAGAGTGTTAGCCCGACCAACCCCTCAATGGATGTGTCGACTCTTTAGGCTGCAATCGATAGTTCCTTCGGGCAGACATCGACACGATCCTAGAGGCGAGGGTGCCGGAGTGCCTGAGGCCCCTTCTGTCGAGCACTGCTGATGACACTGCGCTAGCGGCCCTGTTCACGTACTTCAGAAAATTCCACTCGCCTCTCCCTCAAGTACTTCCACGAGGAGTAAGGAGTCGAGCATGTCATGATGCGCGAATAGGAACAAGGAGCACCGAGAGATGAGAGGCTCGAGGAGAGCCTCACTTGCTGAGGAGGATGCGCACCAGAGTCATAGCAGCCAGGTTGCGGCTGGGGCATCTAAGCTCCCACACTGTAGAATACCGCTGGCTGGCGTCACTAACTGATGGTGGCGGCTGCTGCTGAGGACATCACTGGAGGGTGTCCAGATTGCGACGGACGTGAGGTTCTGGGGATTATGGACCCACCATCTTGACCTTATCGACCATGCTTTGCGCCACAGGTTTTGCTTCACCACCACTCGATATTTACATTTTATGCATTTGGACAATTGCATGCCTTTCTTTGTTGGTAGGTGGGGTAAATGGATAGTGAAGTGTTTTAGGGTGAAGTCATAGTATCCCAATTACTATCCTCTTTTTGGGTTTTCTTGCCTGTTGTTCTTATTTCCCCAAAACTACTTATTTTGTCTGTTGAACCGGCATGTTTTATCTTTTGTACATAGTTTTAATCTAGAGCATGATGGCTAAAATGTATAATCCTGATAAACTTGAAAATAATGCATGAATAGGCATAGTAACTGATAATTGTGTGCCCTAGCGTGAAATAGAGTTACACCATTGCATTAACCTAGGTCTTACATCCGAACTAGGTGTCGACAATCTGGTATAAATGATGAGATGTCCAAGTGAGGTGAGGAGAATTTGAATGTCCCTATTGGTACTTAGCTAGAACTTGCCTGGGTTAGTCCTGCTGAAAGTAGCTGTAATAGACAATTAGAAAGGATCATAGCCCTTTATTCAGGGAAAAAGCCCATTCTATCTAGCCTAAATAAAAGAAGCCGAATGAATTATCCGTCTTTGATCAAATATCTGAGCTTAAATTAAGACCTTTCTTTAACCCTAACCGATCTTTTCGGGAATTGTGGTTGGCCCTGGTCCCTCCTTGGACATTTGCCACCTCAGCTTATGCCAAAGCATAAGTTGAGGTGTGGCTAATGCATTAAACAACCTTCATTTTGTCCCTACCTAACTTGGGTATTGTGTACCTTTACGCATGGCAAGCCATGCGTTTGAGGGTGGATATTATGTGGAATGCTCGGAAGTGGGGTTGAAAAGAACAAAAGAGAGAGAAAGAACAAAGTCCAGTGACGTCGAAAATTAGTTGAAAAAAAAGCGAAGAAAAGAAAAATCTTACAAGAATTAAAAGAAACAAGAAAAGGGAAGAGAGTCACTTACAAAAATGAAGAAAGATAGACCAATTAGCAAAGAAGAAGAGTAATGATACACTTGGCGAGATAAAATGATAGAAAGGGTAAGGTTTAGCCAATATTTCAAGAGGGCAAAAGTCACTACAGTATATCTACAAATTACCCTACTGACCTGGCCTATCTTACAAGCAAATAAAAAGTCCTAATCGTGATCCCTAAGGGTTGTATAGCGATCTTAAGGCAGTGAAATAGGTGCACGCCTTATTGGCATAGGTATGAATGATTGTGGACTTTGTTCTGAGAGCGAGTGTTGACATGTAATCCTTATACTCAAACTGAAATCATGTGTGAAAATGAGGAGGGTGGTTTGTTCTAAAGTGATGGACATTAGTTTTTGCAATACGCACCGGAATTGTTAGCACCTCGGTGAGAAATTGACGAGTGATGGTGTTAATGCATGGTGAAGTCTGTGTCATGTTCTGATCCCACAAAATTAAAGCGCTATTTGATAGCATGCATAGATTTGATTAGATTAATATCGTGGGATTGATAGCCCAATGATTGCAAAGGCTAAAACGTGGATACTATTGTACAATGTTGTGTAGTGATCATAGTTCGTCCGGCTTGAGACAAAACCGAATTTAAGTTGAGGTGTTTTGATATACCGTGTTTCACGGTATAGATTAATACTTTTTCCCTAAGTTTAGTTGTGTCCAAAGCCGTTTTTTTGTTCTAATTTTTGATATAAGTTTCTCTTTGTTTTTGCAGGAAATGATGTCAAAGCTGATGCGGCGTATTTTGAGCGAAAAAAATGCAGAAGAACCACCTACGGAGCTTATGACGTTTCCGTCGTGTCTGTGACGGTCCGTTAGGTGGCCAAGCGTAGTGCAGCTGCTGAAGTAAGATGGGAAGTCCCCTAGCAAGTGTGAGATGGACGAAGCCTGTTACTGTCCCGTTTCTGCATGTTCGTCTTGAAGTTCAGAGAAGTGATCCCAGTCACCAGATCCGAGAGTTTGAAGTATTTTGGAACTAAGATCCTCGACGGACCCGCGTGTTCCTATGACGGTCCTTTCATACTTGCCGTCGCGGGGAATGAAGAAGCACAGCAGAAGAAATTCCCCAAGTAATGGGAACGACGGAGTCCACGACTGGTCCTGTGACACAATTGTCCGTCGCGTGGTGCGTTGGCCATCCGCGTTTTGGCAGATTTCCAGCAATTAGAATGCTTGATTAATTAGGTTTTTGTTTTTTAAACAGTCGAAAAACCTCGGTTTTGAGGTTAGACACCAGATAGTTAGAACCTCATATTTTAGACTCTTTGTATTAGGTTAGACTTTCGGATTATCATTGAATGTGCAAGTGATTTTTTGGTGATTAATCAAGCAACTTTTGGATTTTCTTCTTTCTCAATGACGTACAAGATGAATTCTTATTTAATATATTTGAATATTGTGTTTAATGGCTATGAGTAAATAACTCATAACTAGGGTTGTGGGACATAGAGGCAAATACTAGGATAAACACTAGGCTAAAATAAACCAATTCTAGAATAGTGTCTTGCATGGATTAATAATTCTTTCACTTAGAAGTCTTTTTACCGGATGATCAACGTTAGAACTCTCGCCTTAAATGCTACTTGCCTGACCAAGGAGGTAGATAATAGGAAAATAATTATTAACATGATTTAGTGTATACTATCTAATAGGCTAGTGTTGATTGGTATGAGGTAATAACTTAGTCAAATATCGAATACGATGCTTAATATGAGGTAACGATAAGGTTTAGGAAAGCAACACACGTAGCCGGACCAAGGTGTGGAGTGAGATTTTCTAGATCCGTACCAGGATTTAGAAATCTAACTTATCACTTTGCATGCAAGATACTAGGAAAGAATTGTTATATTTAGAATTATCAAGTTTGACCTTGGTGGGAACCACGTAACGCCGAGTTCCGTGATTAATTGATTAAAATCCAACATTCAAACTGTTAAGTGTCCCTTTCAATTTCGTTAGTTATTTTTACTCATTATGAAATACAAACCCCCCTTTTTAATGTTTTTAGTTCTAAAGAAGTCCTCAACCTAACAATGTAATAACAGTTGATTAGTCTAGACTATTTTCCTTCGTGGGAACGATCCCAACCTCACTAGTTGGTTATTTACTTGACGTGACCGCTTTACTTCTTATTTGAGAAGTAAGTTTGAGCGTATCACCTATAAGCACAATAAAAGGATTAGAAGAAAGGACTAGATAGGGTTAAGACTCTTAGGAATTCCTAAGGAATAACAAGACAGTGAAAGCTCCTAAGCATCACATAGTTTCACATTCACAGGTGTGGCTCACTTCACAATTATGAATAAGACACTAAATAGACGTTGTTTAGTGAAACATCATTTCTAATAATACTTAACATCATGCTCTTATACTAAGTTTGTTACGACCCAAAGTACCCCTTAGGCGTAACCGGCGTCGTCGTCCTCTACGAGGACTAAGACAATCTCTTAGCGTTCGTTATAGAATATCATAGGTAATAAAATATGGGAAAATTAAAAACTTTTACATATATATCAAAGAGGTTTACATATACCTTTACATAGGAATCATACATAGGCTTCTTGTATAAACAAACAACGTCTAGGAATTTATTCTAATACTTTGTCTCACCTTAAATCATCTATAAAGTGATCACAATAGTTTGGGCATATCCCTTAGTCTATTACAATATGCTATATAGGATACAATGAAAGTCTCAAAATAAGAATGGAATAACTGTCTCAAAACATAGACAAAACTAATAAGGCTTGATGAGTGGATCTATACTCGGAACTCATGGGGACTCACCAATTTACATAAGAAAGATCAAAGTCTTTTTCTTCAATGACCACAAATCTCCTCAATGGCCCAACCCTAAAATGTCTAGGAAAAAGGGAGATAATATGTGTTAGTACAAACCACATGTACTAAGTATGGCTCCTATGCAAAAAATCATCAATGCATGAGAGAAGGACAATTTAGTCAAAATCATGATTTCTATAAATTTAAATCAACATACATATATAAGAAGCATAATAAGTCAATTCAACATAATATCAACCCTACATGTAAATCACCCAAGTAATACTTGTGCAATGCCAAAGATAGAACCCCATAATCCCATCCAAGGCTAAGTATCACATTAAGCAACCCACTTCATACTTACAACATATTTTTATAACATACTTATATATTAATACTTACTCATAGCTTATTAGTCATAACCATTATCATAATCATAATAATAAAAGAACACCATTTAGAATCATCCCTTAGGATCCCACATGTGTAATGAGTAAGAATCCCATACCCTCCCTTGCCCTATGTAGTAGCCTTCAAGACAACCATAAGAAGAGTTCACACACTCAACTTATTAATTAAATTTTACATTAGGGAAAGAAGTTTAATAACTTGCATGAGACCATGCGAGCTACATGGAATCCGATGTTCTACTCTCACACCAAAAAGAGAGGGTTGACACTTGCCTAAGGTGTAACCATTCCTACGTAGCTATCTAGGTGGATCAACTAAGATAGATTACTATGCGGGCACATAGTTAAGGGTGAAGGAGATTGTTGCTAGAAACCATCATTTACTAACGTAGAGGTTTCTAGCTCATGAGAAAACACATTTTTAGGGAATTCGGACTTACTAATGTGAGGAAACCCATGTGGGAGGCCAGACTTACTAACATGAGACCTCCATCTCATTTACATGCTCTTTCGGTGCTAAGCAATTATTCCCTCTAGTAATCATCTTATGACATCACACAAGTTCACATTAGTCTCTTCTAGACCTTTATATAAACATCCTATCATAATAGTTCATTTGTGAACACATGTGAGAACTATCATTTCACTTTAGATACATTATCATAATCATGAGAAACTACATTCAATCATATAATAATCAATATCATGACTAATTACATACTTCATAGACAATTTATGAATCTTGGGTTAGGGATAAGGGATTCTTATCACCAACATCACAACAACACAATTAGCGATATCATCACTATCAAATAAGTAGATTTCACCTTGTATAATTGAGATAAAAGTAGAATAAAGATCATACTCTCATTTTCTTTCTTGGGACTTTACCATGCAACACCCTAGAATTCACAACCAACATATGAAAATAGGGCAATTCATGAAGTATTAACATAACAAAAATCAAAGTAAACAAGGGACATGTTCATCACCCTCAACAATTCACCTTAATCAATCCAAGAAATTAGGGATTTGTGGAAAAACATGGATTAAGGGAAAAATCATAGGGTTTCATCAATGGACCTTCAATTCATACTTAAAAACATTAATACACCATAATTCATCACTAATAACTCACAATTTTGTTTTGGAAAGAAGATCTATGTGACGAGAAAAACACTTGTTTTTGGGAATTTGGAAATCATCTTTTGAAGGACCCCTTGGAGAAAGTATTCCCAAGATTGAAATAAACATACCTTATTGATTACAGATCCATGAAATTGGGTTGAAAAACTTGAAGTGTTGATCTTCTTCTTGGAGCTCTACTGGTCTTCAATGGAGTTTTGGAGGAAAAAAGAATTTGGGAGAGAGAGAATAATTTTTGACTTCAACTTGTGGGACTTGATTTTGTGTTAGAATTGACCTAAAACTATCCCTAAGATGTTATATAGTTACCCCATTAATTACCCAAAAGACCCGTTACTTTAATGGGTTTATTTGTGAAGCCGAAACAACCAAAATATGACTTTTATGTGTATGGGAAGTGGGTATGTCTCGCGGAACCAACACACACATTTTATTTGGAAAATGAAAACTAAACCAGTGAGGTCCGTGAGTACTGCGCATAGCGCTGCAGCCCACTTAGTCCTGAGTTATGCAAGCTGCTTTGGCAGCCTGCCCTCCCATGTTAGGGTCCTTCCCAAGGACCCCTTCGGTGGTCCTTAGGGTGTCTTATCAGATGTTTAGACTCTATATACTACAATATACCTACAAAAAGTCTTTTTACAAGTTTTATACTTCATTTGACCCTCCAAAACCTTCACCAAACATAATGATGTCAACTAGTCAAATTTCGCTAGTTTCAGAACGTTAAGGCTTTTCTTTAATACTATTGCTCCAATACATCTCAAACAAATATTTTTATACTTATATAGGTATAAAACCATCATTAATCAATATATAAGTCTCTAGTATAAGTCATGGAAATTTTCGGGTGTGTTACAATAGTGCTAGACAAAGATCTCTAATGTGAGGAGGAACTAATTGTTATTCTTGATCATGATGTTCGTAAATTGAGGACCAAGGATATTAAGTCCGTTAATTTTCAATGTAAACATTGTACATTTATGGAAGCTACTAGGTATACCGAGAAGGACATGCGATACAAGTATCCCTAATTGTTTGTCGAATCAAGTACTACATTATTCCCTTTTAGTCTATCTTCCTAAGTTGAGCACTGGGGAACGAGTTATGTGTAAATTGGTATCTATTGTAACGAGTGTTAGGATTTGGAGGAAATCAAAGTCATCTAGGTGTAGGGAAATTGGTAGCAATTGGATGGTGTAAATAGGAATTTGATTACACAATAGTCTAGATAACTCATCAAGGAACCCGTACAACTTTACAGAATTAAATTTGGGTAAATAGATCCTTGGGAGTCAATCGTAGCGTTAAGGTTAATTTCGAAGCATAGCAGGTTAAAAGTATATTATTAAAGGGGGAGATTGAAAATCCCTTAGGAGCTCACTGTCTCACTTCATGCCGCTGCAATGGGATTATTGTCGATGCAACAACATCGCTATAGCGGGATGGGTGGATCTATAGTGGACGAGGCGGAGATTGATTTATAGGATTTTTGGAATTTATTAAGATAGAGATCACTGGTTAAAAAAAGTTCCGCTGCAGCGGCATTGGTGCAGTTGTAGCAATGCCGCTATAGTGGTATGGGAGCCTCTTTAGCGGGATGACGGGTTTTTAATTCGTAATTAAAATCCCTATCGATCTTATTTGACACTTTTTAACTTTTAGAGCTAAGAAATGAATCTTGGGTAATTTCAACTCATTTTCCACCATTCTTAAGGTTAAAGGTAAGGTTTTTACTTCCTGTTTTCTTTTTTCAACCCGTAAAACATTTTAGAATGGGTCATAATTGATGGGGAAGAGATTCTTGATAGAACTCATGGTGGAAACAACCCTAGTTTGGATAGTTAGGGTCATGAGTGTGACCTAGGGTTCATGAATTTTTTAGAATTGCGATATATTAGTGATTTATTTTATGATTGTCATATATTTTTATTTTTTTGTAGACCAAGAATAAGCAAAACGAATCAAAAAATGGAAGGATGAAGTTTCTTAGAGTTCCAAGCTTGCTTCGAGGTAGGTGATGGTTGTGAGTTTATGATCGTGTGATATATACTTGTTCTCTCGTCATTTTTATACTTGTATATATGTGCATGTTGCAATATTAATCACAGAGGTTGAAATAAATCATACTTAAATGTGTGAGCTTGATGTATTACTATGATCGATGTGTAATTCAGATCAGACTGCCACATTTTGACATGCTAACTTTTAGATCAGATTGCCATGTTCCGCCATGCTAACAATTTGGGTTTGGGTTCCGTGAGAGTACCAAATATGTGATTAAGAATTTGAAATGTGGTGTTGACTCCTTATGATGATATTGAATATGTTGATATAGATGCATGATATTATAATATTGCTTGACTTGTTTTTTTACACTAGTGGGATAGTTGTGTTATCCTAACAGTACACGCTGGTTGTGCACTAATCTTGCACTTGTTCTTATTTTTGTTGAGTATAGACATCTTCATGCGACTGTTTACATCCCTCTCTTAGGAGATCAGTAATCGCTTCGAGTTCAAGGGTAAGACACTTTGTTCGGGCTGCCATGAAATTCTACTTGTCTATGTCCAATCTTTCTGCACTTCGACTTCTATTTTAAATAGTTCAATAGAATTCTTTGGTAGACTTTATTGTCGTTTCTTGTTTTTGTTCACTGACTTTTAGGTTCTAGGTTTATTTTCAGCGTTGTTAGTTAGTCGTTAGATTTTTATTTAGTAATGAAAGTTAACTTAGTTATTTAACTTGCATCCGTAACTTAAATGTATTAGTTTTAGATTTCTTGTTTTGGATGGATGGTAGTAACAGTTCTCCCACAAAGTAGTTAGTGTGGGTGCCAATTTTGACGGTCTGGGTCGCGACAACATTATATTGCGTATATGTTTATATTGTTTTATCCTTATCATTCAATAAATGTACACAACAATATATAGTGCAATTGTCAATAAAATCTATGAAGCATTTTTTCCCACCACGAGATGATGTTAAATTCATATCACAAATGTCTGTATAAATTAATTCTAAGGGATTAAAATTCTTTTTAACAACACACACTTGACATTTGATTTATTTCAGTAGAACATAGGCAAAACTTCTAAGTTGATCAGTTTTTGCAATGTTCAAGCGTTCAAGTCGCAAACAATTTAATTCCACAAAGTAAGAACAAATAGAAAAACTAAATTTGAAAAGACCTTCCGTGAGGTAACTTTTTATTGCCTATATTTTGCTCTTTACTTTATATAATTTCGTGAAATACAAATTTGTTTCAAAATCAACATTTTACAAGATGCCCTTTTCAGAAGGATTTTTTCATTACATTCAATTAGTTAAAGAAATTATGCATGACCACAGTCATATAGGTCTAATAAGGGCAATATGATCCAAATGTTTGTTTTACAACAAAAACATAAAATATCACTTTTCACCAGTGTTCATGTCTATATAAATAAATTTATTTTAATAGACATATCTTTTCATGAAAAATCACAACATTTGAAGTGACACTTTCTTTTAATCAAAGAATACAATTATTTCAAACGAGTAGTATAATTTTGTGGTTTTATACTAGTCATATCATATATACTAGTACAGAGAGACTCATCGGCCACAATATCAAATATAATCCAAGAATTTTGAGGGCCTTACATATTACAAGAATGTAATTATATTTCATATCTTGTTCTTTCAAATTTTAATTAGATAGTAAGTCTAATTTTTTTATCACAAGTAAAAAAACCCTCACATTTGAAATATATTCTCAAAAATATTTTTCACATTCTTTTTTCATACTTTCTAATTGTATAGCATCAAATACTCATTGGCAACACGGATTTTTTTTTTTTTGAAGATTTAATCCATAGAGACCCATTACACACACAAAAATCACTAATTTTCTGTCACTAGTATTTTCCCCTTTCTTTCATAGTAAGACAAACCACTTACTATTTAGAATACTAATAATAAAGTTCAATCTTTATACATCTTGTTTCTACTTAACGATGAAATTTTATATTCTTTTAATTTTTGACCGAATGAACCTTGAATTTTAAAGAAGTTATGATACTCTTCTAATTAGTTTCATATTCAGGCATAGTAGTAAACCAAAAAGGTTTTAATCTCCGAAAACCTTAACTACAACAGTGCTTCTAGATAATGAAGAGGATTTTATACTTTTTTTTCAAATTCTTTAACGTTAATATTTCTGATAAAGATTTTATGCTTTTCAAGTCAGAATATTCATTCAAACGGAGTATTTAACTAATTGATGAAGTTTTTTGTTCTTCGGACCAATGCACAATTTGATTTTTTCATGATGTTCTGATATTCTTCATACAAAAGGAGTAAAAAACAGAAGATTTTAGTTTTCAAAAAGAAGACACAATCAAATTTAACATGAAGTACAAAGCTACAAAACTTTTTTTCTCTCCTCTAAATGGAATACATATTAATAATAATAAATATACATTTTGAGATCTTCACATAATGAAAAATCTATTCTAACATTTATGAAATGAATTTCATAACTTATAAAGGATAGAAAAAAATAATAACCAAGGGAAACAAAAATAGGACCTGGTTTTTCCTCTCATTGAATCATATAAATGATCGATCGATTTTATTTTATAAGAAATGTATGCAAGAGAAGAGAAGAATTTGACATAGAGTAATCAGAGGAACCCTATCTATTCATAGACATTAAAGGGTAAAACAACTCTTTGGAAATAAGACAGTCTTTCAGAAAGGTTACAACCCTTTTGAAAAGATACTACCATTCAAATGGTCACAACCTTTTAGAAAATACATAACTTTTCATAATTATCACAACCTTTTAGAAAATACATAACTTTTCATAATGATCACAACCTTTTTTTAAAGCTACAACCCTTAATTTTCTGTTTAGACCTTCAAAAACCCAACACCACATAGAGCATATCTTACTTGGGATCCACATGTATTGAGTAAGATTATTAATTGTCTGCACAAATTCAATTTGATAGTGTCACATTAAGTTATTAGTTATAAATGATTAGATAAATTAATACAACTGTCAGTTTTTAAAGAATTTGATTTTCAATTTGTTCCAACGTTGGGATAACATTCTTAAAAGCTTAATAGATAGTATTTTAAACTTTTTTCATTATTTTCCTTTTTAAAAAATATAAATAAAAATAACCCTCACCGCATTCTTAATTACCCATTCCATTTTAAAAATATATAATTTGTTACCCGTACTTCACATCTCTCTTAAATTGGTATTAATTGTCAACTTTTTATTTATTTTATTTTATTAAATTGAATTTTCAATATTGACATGGGTAAACTTCCCATTAGTTGAAGACAAGCAAAAACAAATCTCATGTGACAATATTTAAGAAATTTAATGACTATATGATTCAATGTCTAAAATGTGATAAAACATATAATCATAAATTTAGATCAGACTATAGTGAGGATATCAATTTTTATCATAGGCACTTGCTTAGGTATAATCATTATGTTTCGAATGCAAATCTTTCTTAAAATTTGATGTTTGAATTAGTTAATGTAAAATGGAAATTTTAGATTTGCATGTTTTTAAAAAGAGAAATTCCAAATTAATTGCATTTAATATTAGCATTTAATATATCACTATCTTTGCACAATGTTGTACATGTGTTGCGTAATTAGGTAATATATATTTTATAAATAATATCAACATTATAAAGCCACATAACCAAAAAATTAGTATTGATAAAATGAGGCATACATCAGACATGAAACTATTGGAATTCATAAAGATTTTATTTTTTGAAATTGAAACTACTGGAATTGATAAAGTATTTTTCCTGATAATTGCAATTTCTACTAGAAATAATACAGTTTTTAATCACTCATTATTGGGTCGTCACTGTTTATACTCTCCACATCTTAAGGAACCAATTTAGTTGGAAAATATTCTCTTATAATCTGAATTTTGAATTCAATTTTGTTAGAGTTGCACTCTAAGAGTTCAAACACAAGTCGATCCCCCTCTTTTAGATTGTTATCATCTGCAAATTTTTTCCATCCAATACTAAATTTGTATTTAGTTTTGGCTCCAATATAAAATAAGTTCCACTTCTTTCCACCACAAGTAAATAGGGGCTCGAGCAATAGGAAGTTCTTTGTTCATTTTCTTTGTTAAGTACCCTAAAACATTCAAAGAAATTTAGCAAAATAAAATGTCAAGAATCTAGAAAAACCTTAAGTGTCCATCTCCAACATTAAGCCTAGAACAAAGAACATCTAATCTTGAATGCACCACTCCAAAACAAAAATCCCCCTTCCCCGTATTCTGTAACACTCCAAAAAATGCTAGGTTTAACTAGAGCCTAAACATAAAGTGAATTAATAAAAAGAATTTTTCCTAAGTTAGTAGACCATCTAATAATATTAGGGGGTTTAGGAGTCAAGGCCTAGAAGAGGAGTGTAAAGAAAAAGCGGCAAGCCAAGGCCAAAAGTCAAGACTACACCAAACTTGGAGCTACTGCCTCAAGGCTCCAAAGCCACCACTACGGCTCATGGTCAAAACCACGGTTACTAGAAGGCTTTGTGGAGTTTCCTTAAACAAGAAAGACGAGTCCCAACTGTCTTAGACATTTACCCAACCCTCAAAAGGGGACCACGGGTCATGGTCCACTCCACGACTCGTGAGGTCTGGCGTGAGACTCACTTAATTTTTGTTGGAAATGGGGCAATTAGGGGAGCTACTGCCTAAAGCACCACGGGCACCATAATGGGTCATGGTGCAGCTGACGAGGGGAAGGGGGGCTCAAGAACTTGACTTAGTTTTGTAGGAATAGCTTGAAGAGGATACTCCCTATATCCTCACAACAAGCACCACAAGTCATGGTTCTCGTTACAACTCGTTAGATGTGACTCATGAACCTGGATGGGTTCTTTTAATGAAGGTTAGTTTAGTCTTTTATTTTATAAATACAATTAATGAATAGGTGTTTTGCGTAGGTTAGTGGTAAAATACAAATAGGTTTTTTAGTATTTTTCATCCATTTACAAGACTCAAACTCAAAAACCCAAAATATTCTCTCAAACCCAGTTCTCTCAAATATTTCTCTCTACAAAATTCCTCCATTGAAGAACACCAAAATCTTCAAGGATAGGGTTCAAGCTCCGAGATTTTCATCCCATTTTCGTAGTAAAATTTCAAATAAGGTATGAGAACTTCCATTCATGGGATTTCTTTCCCCGTGAAGCCCTTCATTTACTATTTTCGAAATTGGGAATTTGTTTAAAATTAGGGTCTTGATTATAACGTTGAGTTCTTCTCAAAACATTTTATTTATGTTGGTTATCCTATATTATAATGAGATTGAATTTTTAATTAGGGTTTTTATTGCTAAATTTCCCCTGAACCCTTCTTTTTTCCCATGCCCCAAATTTTATGAAATTTATGATGAGTTTCTTTATGAATTATGAATATGTGGGAATAGTATATATATGGAATTAGTAATTAATCTTGTTTGTTCCATACTTATAGTAATTCTAAGTGTGATTTCCAGATATGATATATGACCCTTCAAGGGTAAATTGTAAGTGTTGAATCTTGAATTATGGCCTTGAAGGCAATGTATTAAGGTAGTCTTATGTCCAAGATTCTAATATATGAATTGTTTGACCCACTTTAAAGGTGAAGCTTCATAGTTTAATTTATTTATGTTTGAAGTTATGTTCCACTTGAATGGTGAAGATCCAATTAGTAAGGTGTGAGATATGGTATTGTTCAAACACTAGATTTCTTTACAATTACACACGATTTTGATCATATAATGATTCTAAGGTGAATGGTTGTTCTCAGCATGTTGAATCCATGATGTATGTATGAGTTGGGTTGAGTGAAGGGTAATGTACTCCTTCACATATAAAATTACAACTCACCTTAACTATGTATAAGTTGGAGAATAATGCTTAGAACCGAGTCGATATAGAAAATGAGGTAGCGACCTTCCCTCTAGTGTAGGTTGGGTCTCCTAAATATGCTCTAATAAGATGAAAACTCTCCCGCTAGGTCAATAATCCGGGTTTCTAAAAGCAATCTTTCTATCCCATAACTATGTGCCTGCATAGGTCTTAGCTAGTGGATCCACATTATAGTTGTGTATGTTTAGTTAAACCTTAGACAAGTAGGACGCCTTCATTCGGTGTGGGGTAATATTACAACAAATATTATGTAGCTCACATGTTCTATGTCGGTTAAGGCAATTCTAGATATGTAATAAGATAATGAATATGACTTGAACCATACTTCTGATTTCATGATAAGTCTATTTAGTAGGATGTGGGTATGACACTTCATTTTTTACATTAAACTTCTTTAAAGGAAATTATAGGTGGGTGTCCATGATGCTATAGTAAAACATGAATGTATGATATACGTTAATTAGTTTGTTGTCAAGATATTACTCTCCTTGTGTATATCTGATGAACATGGTTATTCAGTTTTGTGTGATTGTTGATTATGATGGGATCTAAAGTTGATATGTGTAACTAAGGTTATTCTAAATGGATACTTAGTATAGTTTGTATTATGGGATGCCAACTATGTATTACAGAAGTATGCTTTTAGGGTTGCTTCGGTGATGGCCCTACTATGTTACGAAAAATTATATGAGAAGGCTATTATGACTTGTTTTATTTCCTTATGTGCATAAATGGTTTTCCAACTTAGTAAATGCATTATTTTAGCTAAAATGTCTTTAGCATATGAAGTATTTTATGAATGTTTTCATAATGCTTTAGTACTAATTCCTTCTCTTCTACATCTCCTATGAGTGTAGGTTTGGACCATTGAGGTGCTCTTAGTCCATTCATGAAGAAAACATGGGTTGCTACCTCCATATTTTGGTGATTCCTCAATTTCGAGAACGGGATGCTATTTATTCTAGTTCTAGTTTACTTTCCTTGTTAAGGACTATATTGTATTTCTTTATCATAAGACTTACTATTGATGTAAAGGCTGAGTCCTAACTTCGTGCTCTTATGTTTAGATGATGTAATGAGATTAGTCTAGCTTCCTACTTTTCATATATGAAGAAAGTTGTACTTTTATAGTAAAAGTCTTAATTTTTCCGCAGTATACTGATGTCTTATGTAATGATAATACATTAAGGGCTTGGATGAGACCCTTTCAGAGCCAAGTACTTTGTGTCACTCCTAGGGGGTAGCCCGAATCGTGACATACTGAATACCATGAAAATGAGATTTCTACAATTGAAAAAAAAAGAGAAGAAAATAAGACCATTTTAGAAAATGAAATACCTGTTATTTATAAAAATGAAATTCTGACTAATAATGTTTGAAAATGGATAGGAAATCATTTCTCCATCCAATACCCGTAGTTTCACTAAATTTATATCAACCCTAAAAATCCCAACACGAGTTTATGAAGCACCTTAACAAAGATGATTTTGCTTCACTAGAAAATTTCTAGTGAATGATGAGAATCAGCACTGCAAAGAATAATATGTGAGTTTTATGTAGAAATACAAGGGAGAAAGCGAGAGTTACCAAACTGTAGATGGTTTTCATAATACTCTATGTAATAATTATACAAACATAGGGTTTATCAGAATGTCGCAAACATTCATCATTATTGAGTTTTTTTCTTCAGGTGCTTTCAATCATGATAAATTTTCCTTTATTGTTTGAAACATGTTTAGCAGATGAACCACCCTAAAAAATAATAATAAAAAGAGAAGATAAGTTCTATAATCAACAAGGGGGGTTTGAGAGAAAGAAAAAATAGAAATATATAAATTTATTAAGATTGATTGCGATGTACCTCCATTGTCGATTGATTCGATAAATGGAGCTCTTGTTTTGTTTTGATTCAAAACATCGAGAGAACGAAAAAACCTTTGAACTTATAAAAGGGGATAATATAAGATTTTGGGGGTGGCAGTAGGGTTTCAGTGTTTTTTTCAAAAAGTAACTCAAAAGTATTTTTTAAATTAAAAAATTAGTCCTATTTACTTTATTATATAATATCATACTCGGTTGTAAAAAGAGGTGTCTGCATTCGAGATTATTTTGACTTAAAGAATTACAAAATCAAATTACATAAGGATTTTGCAAGATTGTTTTTGAATTTTAAGACAAATAATGTTGATCACTTTGTCTGCTTTTGAAGCTTTTAGAATAAACAATGTAGGGTTCATATCTACTTTTTAAGTTTCCAAGCTATGCGAATAATTTATATCTTTAATGCAGTTATAATATAATATCTCCTAAAATTTTTGAACTAGTATTTAAGAATTGTCAGGAAAAGGAAAATATTATACATTGTAAATATAAAAAAATCATGATCTAAAAATCTATTTTTTGGTCGATCAAAACCCCATTTATATCACATAAAATCTATATGTATAAATCTAAATGTAGAGGGGTGATGTGACATGCTTCTAAAGCCAAAAAAATGCAAATAACTTTATAATATGTAGATTTTATGTAATGTAAAATGTGTTTCAATCGATTAAAAATAGATTTTTTAGATCAGAATTTTTTTTTATATTTATAATGTAGAATGTTTTTATTTCACAAACGATTCTTAAAAACTACTACAAAATCTTTAGGTGATGTTAAATTATAATTTCATTAAAGACATAAAATTAATTCACATAGCTTAGAAACCTTAAATGTAGATATAAACACCACATTATTTATTCTAAAAGCTTCAAAAGCAGACAAAGTGATCCCACATTGTTTGAGTTAAAATTCAAAAACAGTCTTGAAAAATTGTTATATAATTCCTTAAATCAAAATAGTCTCGAATGCATACATCACTTTTTAAAATGAAGTATCATATTATATAAACAAGTAAATAGACTTAATTGTTTAACTTAAAAAATACTTTTGAGTTAGTTTTTAAAGATATTGAAACCCTACCGCCACCCCCAAAATCTTAAATTATCCCCATTTAAAAGTTCAAAGGTTTTTATGAACTCTGGGTAAACTTAATCAAACAAGAATAGGAGCTCCATTTATCTCATCAGTCGGCAATGAAGGTACATCCTAATCATTCTTAACAAATTTATATGTTTCTACTTTTCTTTCTTTCAACACCCATTATTGATTATAGAACTTTTCTGCTCTTTTCATTATTATTTTTAGGGTGGTTCGCCTTCTGAAAAAAGTTTTAAACCAAAAAGGTGAATGAATTCACTAGTAGAACAGAAATCAGTAATAAAAAAATGTTTGCCACTTTCTAATAAAACCTATGTTGGCATGATTCCTACTAAGAGTAGTCAAGCCCATCTACAGTTTGGTAATTTTCATTTTCTCCCTCCTATTTATAAATAAAACTCCTTTTTTTTGTTAGTATTAATTCACAAATTATTCTTTGTAGTGTTGATTCTCATCCTTTGCTAGAGGTTTTCTGGTTATACAAAATCATATTTTTATGATATTTCATAAACTAGAAACCCTAGGTCTAATCATGATAAGGGAATCAAGAATTTGACTAATATCTAGGGAACCAATGGATTAAAGAAACCCACTAGTGAAATCCCACATACATGGTGATGAATTCCTCAAAAAAGTCTTAAGATTACGGGACTTTAACTTATGGAACTTGTTGTCTTCTTGAACTAGAGTTCTTGACCTTTTTCTCTTCTAGTGCTTCTACTTTTCTAAGTTCTTATTAATGATTTTGACTAGTTATTTCTAGCTTAGAAAGCAAAAATCTTGATAGTTAGGTTTTTAAACAAATGTATTTTTAGGGGGGTTAAAAAAAAAAACTAAAAAAAAGATCAAAAGACCCTTGAAATAATTGCTATTGGAACAATCGACGATCAAGACTGACGGGCCGCCGTTTAATCGACGGTCCGTCGTTTGAGTCTTCTCGACATGTCTTCACTAAAATGGGTATAAATTTTTACTCGGAGGTCATATTTTAGTAAACTCAGTTGCCTTGGAAAGATAATTCAATTATCTATCATATCATAGGTCACAGGTATGTGTGGCAGTGGTACCGAAACTGGCAAAACCGGACCGGTAATTACCGGAACCGGTACTGTGTGTACCGGTATATTTCCGGAATCGGAACCTGACTGGTCTGGGAAACCGATAAAATAATTATTGTTCCGTCCCGGTCCGGTAGTAAACTGATACTATACCGGACCGGACCAGTATCCGGGACGAACCGGATTTTTGAAAAAACATTTAATTGGAATCTAATTTTTTATTATAGATAAATTAAGCAAATTGAAAAATGTAAATTTACAAAAGTTTAAAGTATAAATTTAATTAATCCAAGACTTTAAATTCAAACTAGTTTTGAAAAACTTTAATTAAAATTTTTTTATTTAAATTTCAAACTTTAAAGTTTATAAACTTTAAAGTTTTAATTAAATTTTTAACTTAAAGTTTCAAATTTAAATTTCAAACTTTAATTCAAACTTTTCAAGTTTGAAAATTTAAATTAAAATTTTAAAGGTATAACATTTAAATTCAAAAACCTTAAAGTTTGAAATTTTTTGAATTTAAACTTAAAGTTATAAAATTTAAAATTACTATATCAAAAATTTAAATCATAATTACAACAAGATTAAAAACACAAATTAGGCGAATAGCTTATTTTTTATGATAATATATTTTGGTTATTACAATTACTTACAAAAATATTAGTTTGTAATTAATAGTGGTGGCCACCATTAATCCCTTCGTAAATCATTTAACATTTCTGTTAGTAACATTTTTCGGGTACTAGGTTGAATAGAAAGTCTTGCCATTCTTCAATCCCGTCGTCACTATAATCCCTGCATTACTTCATTAGACGGATTTACTTGTGTTTGTACCATTTTAGAGCCTGCCTACTCCTAACATTTTTCAAGAAGGGGGGACCACTTTTTTTAAGCTTTCCGCTATTCGTCTTTAGCGATGAAAATCTTCATCTTATACAAAAAGACATTAAAATGACTACTCAAATGTCCCGTCCCCGCCATAGAAAAAAGAACCAGTTTGCCCACAGTTTTATGATTTTAATATATGTTTAACATTTATTACAAATAGCTTGTGTTTTAAGCTTCGTTTTTTGTGCATCTTGCCAAACACACGATCTTTAACACGTTCGTATAACCTTAGGCTAGGTGTACTTGGGACCTGGGGCAGGACCATCGAAGGAGCGGGACTAGGAGTACTAGTAGCCGTAGGTGGCTGAGTTTTCTCCATCATCATCTCAAAAATAGGATGCGTATCACTATAATTAAGCAAATATCATTAATCATTATCATTATCACTAGCAAATCCTCATCAAAATTACCAAAAGCACATTTCAATGTTCATGATACGGATCTATCCTGAATTGCTATCCAATATTAAAAACCGTATCATCAACTGTGTATCATCATCCGTATTTATTTTACTAGTAGATTTTTTTAGTTTTTTTTTTATAAGAACTGACCGGTTTTTGCATAGTCGATGCATGTAAAGTTACAAATTTCTTACTGCTTCTAAAATGTACTTTTTTTTTTTTTTCCCCTTTCCCTTTTGGAACAATAATTTTTTCGCGAAATCCAATTAAAAAATTAAACGTGGAGTTAAATAAATAAGAAAACATGTTATTCAATTATGGAAAAAAAATCACAATAAATAATATTTATTTAATATATATAAAACGTAAATAAAGTTAGAACGAAGTACCGAACGTCTTCTTAAAAAAGTAACTTTTATGACCTGCCGAAAGCCGAACGTGGAAATTGAAAATTGAATTTTGAAGGTCCGAATCTAATTCCCCAAAGACCAATTAAGAGCACACCACAATTTTCCGATTTATATATTATACATTAGAGATTAGAGATAGAGAGTAAGAGAGTTGCGCGAGTCGCAGATGCCTCGCTGCTATTGTCTTTTCAACAGCCCTGCCATTTCGGGGTCTTTTAATACGTCCCCCCACTGGGTTCCCCGTGTCCATTTTTCACAAACTTTTCCTGGTCTTAAAAACGTTAGGAGTGGTGGGGTAGGGGCCCTATTGGATGACTTTCTCTTCAACTTTCCGTTGGGGGGCCCACCTAACCGTTACCCAACCGGCTATTAACTGGCTCTATTAAAAAAAAATTTAACACCTGACCGACCTGTAAATTACGGAACCGGTAAAACCTGACTTACCTGAATCCGTCCCGGTTCGCTATCCCTTAACCGGAAAACCTCAGGGTCCTAACAGGTACTAACCGTACCGACTCGGTACCCGACCGGACCAGGACGACCGACAAGACCCGTTCAGTTACCGTTCCGCTCCACCCTTAGCATCAGGACCCTAATTTATTTTTTGACGCATTTGAAGTTGACCGAGACATTAGTTCCCCCCAACGACTGTACGTTGCTCCTGTCAAACCTATGGACCGTAGATTGAACGAAGGTCCGTGGTTGTCGTCCGTAGTTCATGTTAGAGGATGGGTAATAGGAGTCTTGATCCACGGACACAGACAACGAACCGTAATCTCACTTATGGACCATCGGTCTGTCCGTAAATTGAAACTCAGTCAATTTTTAGAGCTCAGTTGGAGGGGATATAGTTTTGAACCATTGACCAACTGTACGGGTTGTACATCAAACTATGAGCCGTAAAAGGTGACCGTTTATTGCACCAACATTTTTTCACAAAACATAATTTATGGTCTGTTTTTAATACGGGGTTTTTACAGTTTAGGCGACCACGACTCGTTTAGCGAAATATGGACAAATGTGAAAGAGTACAAAGGAGGAGGCCACCCAAATGGACTCTTAGACCGCCCGTCGTGGCTTGTATGGTCTGTTTGGGGGTCCATACAAGTCACCCATAAAATTTTAAAAGTTTTAGATCAACATAAAACAATCATATTTCTCATAAAGTAATAAATTATGTGGCCCATGACCAAGCAAATTAAAGGTCTTTATTCTTTCCAACAGCACCAAATTTTCCTCTTCTGAGTTTGGAGTAAAAATTTATGTCTGTTTTAGAGAAGAATTATTGGGCAAATGAAGTTTCATGGTCGTCTATGTTGACCTTGAAGTTTTATGCACCGTGCAGTCTTAAACGGTATGTGAAACCTCCCTTTTAAGGCACGTTAATAATTTTAAATAGTGGGACATTTTGGTCTTTCTCCTATACAATTGGTATTTAAACTACGTCAATTTATGCCTAAACCACGATGTTTTACGCCTAATTAAGGGCTTATAAAGTGTTAATCAATTCTTTTTGTTTCATTAACACTTCAATATATTAGAACAGGTCCCAAGAGAACAAAAACTAGGGTTCAAGTGTTCTTCGAGTTTTATTGATTTTGCCAAAAAAAACTCATTATTCCAGGTATGTAAGGCTAAAATAGTGTTAAACTAGTTCGCCTTCATTCCCTACATCTACTTTCGAATCAGTACAAGGGTATTAGGAATTCTATCCTTAGATTTCAGTTTTGAGATTATTTGATTTTGACTTCTTGAATTCCTGATTCTTTTGGATTTTTTTTCCGAATCTTTAAATTCCTATATATTTTAGCATGAACTCTATGAACTGAGCACTCTTGAGATGAATAGTTTCGTTGAGTTATGAGTTTTTAAAATATGAGTATTTAATTTTCTATATTGTTATTGAGATCCTTGAGTTGATGTGTTCATGTCTATATTTCAGCACAAACCTTATTCTTGAGTATTCATTGAACTCTTATTGAGCATGTTTTAAACAAAATATTTTTGTTCAAAATATTATTGTTTAAAGTGAATTTTGTGGTCTTACGTTCCGTGTCCGCGTCTCTGGGAGGGGGGCGTGACAAACTTGGTATCAGAGAACTTCATTTAATTGTCTTAGGATGTCTGAAAAGCTGTACTAAATAATGTCCTTTCCAGGAGAATTCCTAATCTGGGACTGGAGGAGCTAATGGTGGATCATTTCTAGCACGGGTCCATGACTTTGTTAATATAAACCCGCCTGAATTCTTAGGATCACAAACTGGTGAATATCCTCAGAATCTATTTGATAAGATCAAGAAGTTCTTTGAGTTGATGCAGGTCACTAGAAATGCTCAGGTTGAGTTGGCATCATGCGAGATGAAAGATGTGGCTCATATATGTTACACTCAGTGGAAGGAGAATAGGGGTACAAATGCAGCTCCTATTAGTTGGGAAAGTTTTAGTGAGACCTTTCTCAAAAGGTTTTTTTCAATAGTTTTGAGAGAAGCAAAGGCTGTAGGAAAACATGACAGTTCAATAGTATGGGCTCAAATTTAACCAATTCTTCAGGTTTGCTCCTCAGTTTCTGACTCTAGGGCTCAGAAGAATAAGTTCTTGCATGGAGTGTCAGATTTGGTGAAAGCAGAGTATATAAATGTTATGTTACTGGGAGATATGAACATCTAGGCTTATGATTCTTGCTAAGTAGCTTGAGGGTTATAATCTTAGGTAACATGACAAGGAGAATAAAAAGGCAAGGATTGGGGACTACTGATATTCTTAGCATAAATCGGGTGGTAAAAATCGCACGTAGAGTCAACAAAAATTTTTAACCCTAGCCTTTTCATCAGCTAGTATTGCATCGTCCAAAGACATCTATAATCAAAAGGTTAGGTTATCAGGCTCTATGTCTCACGAAATTGTTCATCCACCAAGACTTACCCCACATGCCCTAGTGTAGTTAGAACCATTCAGGCGAGTGCCTCGCTGAAAATGAAAGATGATGTGGGTGCGGGCAGTCTGGTCACAAGTTGAGGGACTGTCCCTCTAGATAGGGTCAAGGAAGAAGTAATGGTAGAGCTTAATCTACAACTCAGTAGCACCAGTAAGTCGCCTGACTCATTAGGGTAACTCATCTGGTACAGGTGGCATTCAACTCCAGATCAGGTTGTATTCTCTTCAGGCTCGCCACGATCAAGAAGGTTCTACTAATCTAGTAACTGGTACATTACGAGTCTTTGACCTTGATGTTTATGCATTGTCATATCTAGGGGCTATCCTTTCCTTTGTAACTCCTTACACAACAGTGCAATTCAGTGTTAGTCCAGAAAGTCAATCAAAACCTGTCTCAGTCTCTACTTTAGTTGGTGACACACTTATAGCTAGATGGGTATACAAAATTGCCCTATCACATTCTTTCAGAAAGTCACCTCAGCAGAACGTGTAGCGTTATAAATGGTAGAGATTGATTTCATTCTAGGAAATGATTAGTTACATTCATGTTATGCCTTAGTCGATTGTAGAACTAGGATTGTTCAGTTTCAGTTTCCAAGCGAACCAATCTTAGATTGGAAGGGTAGTAGCTTAGCACCTATGGGGCGGATCATTTCTTACCTTAAGGCCAGAAAGATGATATATGAGGTTTGTCTATATCATGTAGTTTGAGTGAAGGAATCTAGTTCTGAAACCCCAACTCTTGATATAGTTCTCTCATGATGATCATTGACTACAGGTAGTTGAACAAGTTCACAATAAAAAATAAGTATCTCATCCATAGGATTGATGACTTGTTTGACCAACTTCTGGGTTCTAGCCAATTCTAAAAGATAGGCCTTATATCAGGTTATCATCATCTTAGAGTAAGAGACTGTGACATTCCGAAGAACACCTTAAGGACTCGGTATAGTCATTATGAACTTTTAGTTATGTCGGTTGGACTAAAAATTGCTCATGAAACTTTCATGAATTTGATACACAGAGTTTTCTAAAAGTACTTGGACTTGTTCGTTATTGTATTTATTGATTATATCCTCATTCACTCTAGGAATCAGTAAGAACATGCAACTCATTTTAGAGTTGTTCTATAGACTCTCAAAGATCGCCAATTATTCGCTATGTTTAGAAAATGTGAGTTCTGGTTGCACTCCGTTGCTTTCCTTGGTCACATTGTATGTATCGAGGAAATCCAAATGGATTCGCAGAAGATACAAGCAATAAGGCAATGGTCCAAACCTACCTCTTCTATATATATCAGGTGTGTCTTAGGTCTATAGGTTTATTACAGAAGGTCCGTAGAAGGATTTTTATCCATAGCCTCACCATTGACTAGGTTGACACAAAAGATGGTCAAATTTTAATGGTCAAATGACTGTGAGAAAAACTTTGCAGAATTAAAAACAAGATTGACCACAACTCCTTTTTTGACTCTACCAGAGAGTTCAGATGGTTATACGATATATTGTGATGTATTCAGAGTTTGTCTAGGTTCTGTGTTGATGCATAGAGTTAAGATTATAGTTTATGGTCTAGACAACTTAAGGTGCATGAAAAGAAATATCCAACTCATGATCTCGATCTAGCAACACTGGTGTTTGCACTCAATCTACATACACTACTTGTATGGTGTTCATTATATGTGTTCATTGACCATAAAAGCCTTCAATATGTGTTCACCCAGAAAGAGTTGAATATTCGCCAGAGGAAATGTCTTGAGTTTCGATGAATTCTGATATGAGTGTGCATTAAGATGAATGTAGTAGCAGATGCTCTTAGAATATTATCTATGGGTAGTGTATCCCATGTTGAGGAAGAAAGGAAGGAACTAGTGAAGGATGTTCACAGGCTTGCTCGCTTGAAAGTTTGACTTACGAGCATACAACACGGTGGTGTAAAAGTTGACAATGGAGCAGAATATTCTTTGTTAGTGGATGTTAAGTAAAAGCAAGACAGTGATCTAATATTGCTTGAACTTAAGGGTGCAGTCCATCATAAGTGAGTGGAGGTTTTCTCCTAAGGAGGAGATGGTGTACTTCACTTCCAGGGTAGATTATGTGTTCCTGATGTGGGTAAGTTGAGACAACATATTTTTACAGATGCCCATAACTCCTGATAATCTATTAATCCAAGTTCCACTAAAATTTACAGCGATCTACGGGAAGTTTATTTGTGGAATGACATGAAGAGGGATATAGAAAAGTTTGTCAGTAAGTGCTCCAATTTCCAGCAAGTCACGGTAGAACATCAGAAACCAGGGGGTATGACTCAAGAGATCGTCATTTCTAGTTGTAAGTGGGAAGTATCAATATGGGTTTCACCAAAGGGTTACCTCAAACTCGTAGAAAACATGACTCCATTTGGATTAGAGTTGACGGGATGAAAAGTCTTCTCAATTTTTGGCGGTCAAGACAGTAAATTCGGCGGAGGACTATGCCAATGTTTACATTAATAAAATTGTGAGGTTGCATTGGGTTACTTTATCAATCATCTCTGATAGAGGTCCTTTTTTTACCTCTGATTTCTAGAAGTCATTTCATAAGGTTCTAGGTACTCAAGTTAACTTTAGCACATCATTTCATCCGCTAACGGATGGACAGGCAGAGCGTACAATTCAGACCCTAGATGATATGCTTAGAGCTTGTGTGATCTATTTCAAGGGTAGTTGGTATGATAACCTTCTTATTATTTAGTTCTCCTACAACAATAGTTACCATTCTAGTATTTAGGTGGTTCTTATGAGGAACTGTATGGGCGTGGATATAGATCTCATGTTGGTTGCTTTGAAGTAGGTGAAACTGTTTTGATAGGGACAAAATTAGTCCTTTATGCTATGGAGAAAGTGAAAATCATTAGATAGAGGCTTAAGACAGCCCAGAGTCGCCAGAAATCTTATGCAGATATAAGGAGAAGGGAACTAAAGTTCCACGTAGATGATTGGGTTTTCCTTGAAGTGTGACCTATGAATGGGGTGATTAGATTTGGAAAGAAAGGGAAGCTTAGTCCTAGATATGTAGTCCCTCACAAGATCTTGAAAAGGGTTGAAAAGGTGGTATATGAGTTAGAGTTTCCAACAGAACTATCAGCAGTGCATCCAGCCTTCCACAACTCGCTTTTGAAGAAGTGTGTGGGTTATCCAACCTCTGTAGTGCCATTTGAGAGTGCGGCGGTGAAAGATGGGCTTTTTTATGAGGATGTACCAGTTGAGATTCTTGACCATCATGTTAGAACGTTAAGAAACAAAGATATAACTTCAGTCAAGGTTCTGTGGAGGAGTCAGTCCGTATAGGAGCTTTTTGGGAAGCAAAAGCAGCCATGCAAGCCAAGTATCCTCACATCTTTTCTTCTGATTCAATTCCAGCTTCAGGTAATGGTTCCTCTTCGGTTTTTCAGTCATGCATGCATCAATTCAGCCTTAGAATCATGTTCCCTTAGTGTGTACTTGAATTTTCAGCGTATTTGCATGTTCTTGGAACTCAATTCAATCAAAAACTAGGTTCTCAGTGTTTAGAGGTAGGGATTGAAGCACTCTCCTCTATTTCAGCTAGTTAGTCATCATTCGAGGACGAATATTCCCAAGGGGATATAAAATAATACCTCATATCAAACAAAGACCAGAAATCAATTTTTCTGAAATTGCTGGTGAAATCTACTGTCACCATCTATTAACCGTAGTGTGATCTACGACACGTATTTTGTGTCCGTGGGTCACTACTGTATCCCCTCCCAAAACACAGCTGAAAAAACTCGACCAAGACCGGACCCATAGATAGACCTACAGTCCGTAAGTCATACCACGGTCTCTAGTTAGTGTCAGAGGATCAAGACTCCTGCTATCCAACCTCTAACATGAAATATAGACGGCCAGCATGGATTGTCCTTCGATCTCGGTCCGTAAGTCTGACCCTAAGTTGTGTTTAGCCGTTAGTTAGGGGGAAATTGTTGAATATGTCAACTTCAAATGGTTATAACTGTAGACACGTACTTTTTCTCTGATGAAGTGGCAATATATATCCACATGCTTAGTCCTTGCATGAAAGATGGGTTTTTCAGCTAAACTGATGACTTACTGATTGTCACAGAACAAGGAAACTGCATAGTCAACTAGTTGCTTTGAATCCTTCATCAACAGCATAAGCCATGTACTTTCTTGAGCTGCAATTGTTGTTGCCCGATACTCAGCTTCCATTGTTGATAGAGACACCGTTGGTTGCCTTTTGCTGCACCAAGAAACTGCTCCAACTCCAAGTTTAAACACGAATCGAGTAGTTGAACAATAAGTATCATGATCTCCTGCATAGTCGGAGTCGCAGTAACCAACCAACTTGCATTCTTCACTTATTCTATACAGAAGACCATAACTAATTGTACTTTTCACATATCTTAGAATTCGTCGAGCAGATTCCATATGGTGCTTCTTTGGATTGTGCATGTAGCGACTCATCACATCAACTCCAAAAGAAATATCGCGTCGAGCATGAGTTAAATAAATTAGACTACCTACCAATTGGTGATACTTTCTCAAATCTTCTAACTCTTTTGCTTCGCGTGCACACATTTTGACATTTGGTTCAATTGGAGTTGCAATTGGCTTGCACTCCAACATCAAAAATTTCTTCAAAAAGTCTATGGAATACTTCCGGTGATGAAGAAAAATTCCTCCTTAAGTACAATCTACCTCCAAACCAAGAAAGTGATTAAGCTATCCAAGTTCTTTCATATGAAATCAGACAGATAAATTTTCTTTCAATTGGAAGATTTCTTCTTCATTATCCCCAATTACAATCAAATCATCGACATATACTATCACAATAAATTGAATTTGCATATGTAATGAAATAACCACTTTGACTTAAGAATTCAACAACTTTACCGTACCAGGCCCTTGGTGATTGCTTTGATCCATATAGTGCCTTCCGTAGCTTAGAAACATATCAAGGGTGCTCATGACTTTTGAAACCCATTGGTTGAGCCATATAAATCTCCCGATCCAGCTCCCCATGTAAAAATGCATTTTTAATATCCATCTGCCACAAAATTCCAATCTTTATTAGAAGGAAGTGCAAGTAAGGCTGACATAGTTGTAAACTTCTCCACTGCACTAAAAGCTTCATACTAATTTAAACCATATTCTTGAGTAAATTCCCCATCTACCAAATGATCTTTCTTCCTATCCACTAACACATCTGTGCGAGTTTTTATTTTGTAAACCTATCTACATGATACAAGTTTTACATCTTTTGTCTTTGTCACAAGTTCAATGTTTTATTTTGTTCTAGTGAGGCGATATCCTCCTCCATTGCTCTAGTCCATGTTGTTTTTTGAGCTGCTTCTTCAAAGCTTTCAGGTTCTTTTCCATATTCGTCTTTTATTATTGTTGCATATGCATATTTGGGGTTTATCTCCAAACCCGTTCTGACCTTCTCATTTCGGATTGTGGAACAACTGGTACTTATCCATCATTTTTTCACGACCTTCACAAGTTGGATGGTGAACAATTGATTGCCCATAAATATGAGTCGTGCCTTGTTCAACATTGACATCTTCACTTGATCTATAATAGGTATTTGCAACTTATTTTTTAGATCATTGTGCTTTGGTAATATTTCCCTTTCCGGAGACCACCATGAATTGATTTCATTAAATACAACATATTGTGATGTATAACACCTTCCAATTGTAGGGTCACTACATTTCAACCCTTTTCCTTTATTATTGTAGCATATAAAAATGCATTTAACAACTTTCTTGTCCAATTTGCTACGTAACTGATCAGGTATAAAAGCATAGCATACACACACAAATACTCGCAAATAACTGACATTAACTTTCATATTCCACAACTTCTCAAAAGGTGAAAGAAAACCTAACCTTTGTTGAGGAAGTCTGTTGATGACATATGATGTAGTCTTTATTGTTTCTGCCCAAAATCTTCCTGAGACATTCTTCACATGATGCCTATTATTCCTCTCTGCATAGACCTTTTTTGTGGCGTGTGGGCACAAGTATATTGATGAAGAATTCCTTATTCTCTTAGGTATTGAGAGAACTCAATGGAGTTATATTCCCCTCCATTTCTGTTCTTAAACAACAAATTTTCTTGCCTAGTTCTCCATCAATTGTTTCCTTAAACTCTTTAAACCTATAAAAAATCAGATTTTCTTTCATAAAGAAAACCCAAACAAATTTAGAGAAATTGTCAATAAATGTCACCAGGTACTTCATTCCACCGATTGATGATTGTTTGACTGGTCTAAGCACATCACTATGAACCAATTGTAGTGGTTCATCAACATTAAATTTGGACTCTACAAACAACAACTAGTTAGCTTTACCGAATTGACATCCTAAACATACAATGTCTGTTGTTACTTCAAGTTGAGGAAGACCCTTGATCACTGACTTCTTCATCATAACAATTAACATGGAATAACTCATATGACCCAATCTCATATGCAATAAATCAGCAGTCTCATTTTTTTGTCCTTTCTACATATGTAGACTCTACAGATATTACATAGACAAACTCTAATCTACGCCCCTTCATAATTGGATTTTCTAAGTTCTTGAGATCCTGATAAATCCTTATATCATCAAAACCAAACAAGACATAGTTTCCAGATATTGTTAATTGTGAGACTCAAAGTAAGTTTTTCCTTATACCTGGAAAATGATAGACATTCTGGAGTGGTATTTGGTTGATCCCTAGTGGAAGAGAGAATGTCGTCTTACCAATATGAGTTATTGCTAACCTTGAATTTTTAGTTCTCACCACAACACGACTACCCTTGCACCCTCCTTGTTCTCCAACTCAAATGATCCATGTGGAAACACTCTAGTGATAAGGAATGGTCCCGTCCACTTTGACTTGAGTTTCCCCGGTAATGGCTCCATATCTTAATTTTGTTTTTTTTATATTATTATTATTTTTTTTCGTTTTCTATATTAATTTTTTTTTCATTTTTTTTTTTGATAAAAATCTATAAATTCAACTTGAAATAACAAGCAATCTATTCAAAACCGAATTCGGAAATTGAATTAATGCTAAGTTGCAAAACCCAATATCCAAACAAAACCTAAGAGCCAAGTAATAGAATCCAACCCCAAAAACTAGGTTTTTACAATTTATTTAAAAAAATATAGTCCTAAATTAAAAGGAATTAAAATAAGGAAAGTTGTTCAAAAAACGCAGTTGTAATCGACAACCCCCACTGACGGTCCGTCGATTGCCTCCGTCAGTCCATACTTGGCATCTGTTTTCATCCTTCAACTGGCATTCTCCTAATAAATTTACTTACCAACAGCACGGCCCATTGATGCGTCTACGGTTCGTCGATGCCTTTCGTTGTTCCATACTTTGAGATAACTTGCCCAATGAAAAGATTCTGAATACTCATACTTCACAAGTAGGTTTTCAGGTCATTTTAGAATCCTTATCCTAGTATCACCAGATCCAGTACAAATCAAGCACTGATTATGATAGCTTGAATAAAACATCTCAAGTAGAGAATCTTCTTAAAAGAAATTTAAGGGACCAGATTCCCATCAACTTTTTAAACAAAAGTAATCCATCTCCAGTATTTTTGGATTAAAAAAATAGGGAGATACATCACTGACTTTTATATGAAGAACACAGCAATACACATACCTGAAAAAGTCAAATTAGTTGAAAATTGAGAAATAATATTTTATTCAAAGTATTCTGTCATCACTTGTTTCTCCATCCATCAAGATCTGACACTGGAGTATATTTTTTTCAAGTGACAGTGTTACTAAAAAAAGTGTCAAAATATGCTATTACTTAAATTGGTTATTCGTACTTTAAGTGTTGTTGTGTGATTCTTTTGTGGTCTTATCGTAAGAGAGGGCAATATAAAAGTAAGCTTTATTTTCAAGCATCATTGTAGATTTCAAATAAATTTAAAAGATTATACATCGTTACATGAGTATAATGGATATACCTGAGTATTTAAAAATCTCATAAACAAATCTTTGCTAATTAAGAACCTGAAAAATGCACACTTTAATTGTTGTTGTGGCAACAATTGTTTTACATGTTTTATTCAAAATCAACAGAATACAAAAATTAAGGTGCATTATACGCCTCAAATTAGTTGTTAATCTACACAAAATACATCAAAAAGTCACAATGCATGTCGAAAACAGAAACAATTGTTAACATGCATATAAAACTTCTAGTGGACATATTGTTATCAAAGGAATTATATCTCTCGAATTTACCATGATGATGCATCTTCCGGTGATTGCAAAATATATAGAAATATAGTGAAAATCTACGAAGAAAGAAACATAACAAAATAAAGTTAGTGCTATCAGGCATATTATCGAATACCTTGAGTTTGCAAAGTGTCGTTGAATAAAGAAGTAGTGAAATATGAAATTCCTTTGCTAAAACTTGTAAAAATATTAACCCCTGAAAAAGAAGTAGACTAGGAGAAAGTCTTCTAAAAACAGATAAATTCAAGCTACAAATGAAGAAAACACATGGAAAATTTTAAATTGAATCACAAAGAAAGTGTATTGAGATGGAGGAACAATGCAAACCCATGAAAACTTAAATTACCATTTTGCCCTTGTTCGTCCTCCAAACTACCATTTCTAAATAAGAAGAGAAGAAAAAACACTTAATCAAATTCTTATCATGCAAATATAAAACATCAATAAATTACTTAGAAGCTACACCATAGAAAAAAATTATGAGACAAATGAAGAACAAAATAAAATTATAGATTGTTTGTTGGAATGACTATGGTATTACATGAGTCTGAACTAAGAACAAAAAAGTAGTATTTATAGGTTGGCGTATTTTTCAAACAAAAAGAAAATAATTTCAAATATTCTAAACAGAGTAAAATACAATTAGTGGTATTATAGATTAAACAAATTGCCAAAAATTAATAAGGTAGTATATTTGGACAGAATAAGGGTTAAGAACATTTAACCTAATAAAACAGTTTACAGATTTTCTCATACATCATATATAAATGGAAAATAATTGAAAAAATGTCAAAAATTTGAGGAATAAATAAATAACTGTCATTCTTTCTTCTTGGGGTTAGAAGCATGTCACATTACCTTCCTTCCGCTAACATTAGCTTTATTAAATGTAATCGATTTTAATGTTGATATAAAACGAGTTTTTTGATTGATGCAAAATCATCTTGAGAGATGATTTTTTTTAATTTACACTGTATTGAATATTTTTCTTTTCCCGACGATTCCTTAAATACTAACTTCAAAAGTTTTAGGAGCATTACAATTATAATTGCATTAAATGATATACAATTAATTACATAGCTTTAGAACTTCAAAAGTAAATATAAACCCCACATTGATTTAGCTAAAAAGCTTTTCAAAGGAGACAAAATGATCCACATTAATTTATGGGTTAAATTCACAAACGTTTTCAAATCGTTATGCAATTTGATTTTGTAATTCTTTAAGTCAAACCAATCTCTAATGCATCACCTCTTGTTGAAACGAAGTATCATATTATATAAAGTAGTATATGGGATTAATTGTTTAACTTAAAAATACTTTTGAGTTATTTTTAAAAAATGTTGAACCCCTAACTCCACCCCAAAAATCATCAATTATCCTCTTTTAAAAGATCAAAGGTTTCTATATACTATCGATAAACTGAATCAAATCAAAACAAGAGCTCCATCTATATAATTAGTCAGCAATGGAAGTACATCCCAATCGTAACAAATTAAATTGTTTCTACTACTTTTCTCTCATACCCCCGTTCTTGATTATAAAACTTATCCTCTCTTTTCATTATTATTTTTTTAGGGTGAATTATTTTCTGAACAAATGTTTCAAACCAAAAAGGTGAATTCATCATAAATGAAAGCACTAGAAGTACAGAAATCAACAATGATGAAATTTTTCCACTTACTGATAAACCCTGCTTTGTTATGATTTTTACTTAGAGGAGTGTCAAGCCCATCTACAGTTTGGTAACTCTAATTTCCTCCCTCCTTCTTTTTATATAAAACTCCCTCTTTTTTTTAGTAGTTATTCACAAATTATTCTTTGTAGTGTTGCGTTTTTTGGGGTGGGTATGAATTTAGTGGGACTATGAGTATTGGATTTGTAAAGACTAGAGCGCATACCCTAAAATTAAGGGCACCCTTTAAATCCAGCCAAACCGGCATACTCTATATCACAGAGGTTTTATACATCGCATATATATATATATCTCTATATATATATCTATATATATCTATAATAATATATATATCTATAGTATGAAAAGTGTGCGGAATTTCACAATTTTTTAATCGTTTAAATCTTTTATAACATTATATTAAGAACTATCTTTTTCATGGACTTCTTGACACACAAAATTTCTTGGAGGTCTTATCCCTTAATCAATTTTGAACAGTACCAGTAGTCCCTATACTCAATCTTTTTGAAAGGAAACCTAAAACATAACTAATGTCCTCAATTAGATGAGGAGATACCTAGGTCTTTCGTAAGAGAATGTTATTCCTAAGATTTGGCTTCTACCCAGACTCTTTTTCGCTTGCTAACTACCCTGTAGAAATTGCAACAACTCTGAATTATCACATTGAATGCATACGTAATGTGAACAATCAAGAAAACCATGCTAAAAACGGGCATTTTTTACGTTATAACTACGTTTTCATTCAATTTCATGCTTTTCATAGAAAACCTTAAAAACAGTATAAGAACCCCAAAAGAAGTCAGGTACTCAAGTAACTCATGACGAGAAAACCCAATATCATACACATAAGCATTTAAAACTTCTACAAAGAGTTATCTTGTGACCCACCTAAATAAGATATGAAGAGACCGCTCATACTACCCCTTCACACCCACCCAAGTGATTCTCCAGACTTCCCAAAGTAAGAGTATTCAATTTTCATCGTTTAGACTTACCACCTAGGGTTACTCTAAGACTCACCCAAAATAAGACATAAAGACTACCCATATACCCTCATAAAGACTACCTAAGGAATCCTCAAAGCTACCCAAGGTAAGACCCTTTCTATTCAACATGTATTAACAAAGTCAAGCATATTCATAAAGCCATTTAATAGACAATCAAACAATTAGAGGACTTCACATAATTGTCTTGGAAAAGACCTATGCAACTCATCCTAGAATCTACAAAGCCTACTCATATCATGTGTAGATAGCATCCTATTCCACTAACTACATGTTGTAGAACCTATCCAATAATTAGAGTGCACATCAAACATGATAAGAAAAGGAACTAACCGACATTGATTTTTGCTAGGTATGAAATATGTAGCTACCTTACTCCGAAGGTGTTCTACTTACCAAAGTAGAACTAGGACACATACCATGTTGGGACATGGTTAAGGACTATCAAGGGTTTCTTTGTACTCTAGTATCATCTTAATAGAGCTATTACCACAACAATATTCACTCAATGCTTTTCCTTTAATCTGATAGAGAAATTATTCACTAGGTATATTAGAGAAGGTATTATTACTATGCCTTAACAACTATTAATACTTTTTCTTTCCAAGGATGGGTCCACTAGGGATTCAAACCAAGGACCATTAGGATAGCTATTGTGAATTCCTTAGAGATGGTTTTATGTCGTTCCATCCAACCTATCTCTAAGTCCATCATTTCACTTAAGATGGATACCATTATGATTTTTCAATTTAAGACTTCTATTAACCTTCTTTTCTATATTCAAGGTTTTATGCTCTTGACCTTCTTTTCTTTTTCAAGGTCCTATATTAGTCATCCTTTGAAGGTCGCCATCTTAGGTCTACCTATCCTATACTTTCATTCATCATTCGTTCATACACATATAGGACAAAGGTGTGTAAGCCTACGAAGTCAAGAGTTCACATTCACATAATTTTCATGTATCAAGCATATGGACCTAAAGTCTACCAATCAAGATACAACATAATCATATCACGTATTCAATAAGATTGAAGTACCATGTAGGGACAACTAAGTCTACCACACAAGATACAACATTATTCTATAAGGACACTTCTTAGTCTATCCCCATCATATATAATCAATTAGAGAAGAATCAAAAACATTAACTCTCATACAAGATCATATAGCCATTACAGGAGTATTTCACTAATAACATAAACATTATACAAAGGTCCACACATAATCATCATATCATCCTTCACTTATGAACATATTCATATAAGCCAATAACATCTTTTACTGATCACATTACTTTCTTCACATAATATGACGACACGGCCATGTTCATGACAATTAATCATATAAGACAATCGCCACCATAAATGGACCATACCTATATAACAATTCATAGCATTTGATACTAATAAGAAGAATTAGGTCAACTCTACACAGCCTCCCAAATCATCATCACCACCATTCCTGCTTTTCCAACAATTCCACTTTACAAAGTCTATTACCAAAGCCATGTTCACAATCTAGCAAAGCCAATCCATATCAATGCTATAACAACATAAAATATGAATATCATCATTATAAGGGAGGTTATAAGTAATTCTATCATAATCTGTACATAATTCAACAGCCCAATATAATCTACACATGAATTCACTAAGATCAAGTCATGATCAATTCACCCACTTTAGAGACAAAATTAGGAATACATGGGTTCATGGAGTTTTTTTTATCTTACAAAACTAAATTAACATCAATTACTTCACAGAACATTGATTTAAACCTTTTCATGCAAGAAACCATACTTAGAATTAAAAATAGGAATTTCAATGTTTTTGAACTACTATGAAAAGTCTTTGAAATTGACTCCTTGAATGGAAGAAGAATCAAGGATTAAATCACAATACCTTAATTGAATAAAATCCCACGAAATTAGGCTTGAAATCTTGGAGAACTTTGCCTTCTCTCTTGGAACCGAAGGTCCTTCGATGGAGTATCTACATAGAGAGAGAATTTTAGAGAGAATGGAGAGCTTATATTTTTCGGATTCTAATTGAGGGTTGGGGTTTTGATTTAGAGTTAGAGTGGTCGATAATCCCTAACATCCATACTTAGTATTCCCCACAAATATCCCAACCTCCCCTATATTAATGGGACCATTTTTAGACAAGTAAAATTTAACTTAAATTTTCGTGAATTATCGTCGGGGAAACAAGTCTCGTCACAGAATGATGTTCCCCCTCAAGAGTTAGTTTCAAAATAATTTTTGGTCAATACGTACTGCGACGTGAAAAAAAAATGGCCCTTGGTGAACCATGGTTTCGTGGAACCCTACTTGGGGCTTCTCAAGGGACCCCTAAGCGGTCCTTGGTGATTTCTTTCTAACTGGATATCTTAATCACCTAAAGATGGTCCATCTAGGTTTTAGGTCTCCCAAATGTTTTTATACTAAACTCTCAAACAAACACAATATAACATACATGAAACACTAGCCAAAATAGTCCTATAACACTTGTTTCCGGACGTCTTGATCGTCGTTAAATGTTTTGACTTCCAAACTTTACAAAACGACTTCTAATGCTAATATTCATAATTTTAACACCTTATTAACTCATTAAACCCTTGTGAGGCTCTAGATAACCCTAGTTCATTTTGAGGGTCGTTACAGGATGGTGAAATGATTTCCGATCCCTTTACAAACATTATTAGTATGAATTTCATTTCTATAAATAAGAGATATTCATTTTAAAAAAAGGTATTGTTTTTATTTTTTCAATTGTAGAAATGTAATTTCCATGGTATTGAATATGGCACGACCCAGGCTATCCCCTAGGAGTGACACAACGTACGTGACTCCGAATGACTCTCATACAAGTCCTTAACCATAATTACATAAGACATAATAATAATAATGTGGAAAACTTAAAACTTTTACATTAAAAGTACAATTTTCTTTCTACATGAAAAATAGGAAGCTAGACTTGTCTCATTACACCATCTAAACATAAGAGTACAAAAGTTAGGACTCATCCCTTACATCAATAGTAAGTCTTATCATAAATAAATACAATATAGTTCTTAACACGGAAAGTAAACTATATATAGAATCTATAACATCTCGTACTCAGAATTGAGTACTCACAAAAACTTGGAGGTAGCAACCCATGTTTTCTTCGAGATGACCCGTAAAGCACTTCACAACTACCCGAACTACCTCAATAGAGAATGTAGAAGAGAAGGTGTTATACAAAAGCACTAAGAATGGAAACATGCATAAAAAATACTTAATTATGCTAAAAGAATACATTTTAGTGAAAATGATATATTTATTAAGTTGAAAAATAATTTATGCACATAAGGACATATGACAAGTCATAATAGCATTCTAATTTGGTTTTTCGTAACATAATAGGACCATCACCTTAGAAACCCTTAAAGCACTTGTGCAATGCATAGTTGACATATCAGAAGATGGTAACTGAAAGAAAGTCATTCGTGAAGGTCAGGACATAGCATAATGAAGGAAGCTCACTAAGAAGAGAATTCTGATAATACCAACTATATTAAGTATCCATTTAGAATTACCATAGTTACACAAATCAAAATTAGATATCATCATAATCCAAAATAATACATAAGATAATAACCATGTTCATCACATATACATAAGAAGAGTCATATCTTAACAACAACCCAATCAATGTATATCATATCTTCATGTCTTACCATAACATAATGGACCCACCCATATTCTCTTTCAAAGACTACTTGTGCAATGTAAAAATTGAAGTCACATAACCCCACTCCTACAAAGTAGACATATCAAGAAATCACAAGTATGGTTCGAGTCATATGCATTATCTTATTACAGAGAGAGAATTGTCTTAACTGACATAGACCATGAGAGCTACTGGAATCCGGTGACAGATAACCCCACACCAAAAAAAGGTGTTCTACTTTCCTAAGGTAGTAGTTTACATATATAGATATAATGTGGATCCATTAGCTATGACCTATGTGGACACATAATTATGGGATAGGAAAATTTCTTCTACAAACCAGGCTGATTCAACTAGCGCGAGAGTTTCTATCTCATTAAATCATATGTAGAAAATCCGACTAAACTAGCGGGAAGGTCTCTACCTCATTTGACATATCCGTTCGGTTCTAAGCATTATTCTCCAACTTATGCATAACTAAGGTTAATTGTAATTTCGTATGTGAAGGAGTACATTAGCTTTCATTAAACCTAACTCATACATAGCTCATGGATTCAACATGGTCAGAACTACCTTTCACCTAATTAGGATCATCATATAATCATCCAAGACAACTAATACAAACTACCTTTCAACAAAACCATATCTCACACCTTAGTCATTGGATTTTCATCATTTTAACATAAAGTCATACATAAATATATAAAAGTAAGAACCTCCACCTTAAAAGTGGTTCAAACCGTTCTATACATAAGAATCTTGGACATGGATGACCTTCATACATTGCCTTCAAGGCCATAATTGAAGATTCAACACTTACAATTTACCCTTCAAGTGTCATAGATCATATCTTTAAATCACACTTATAATTACTACTATTCTCATAGAACAAACCACAATTACCACATCCACTACATACAAAATCCCCCATTATTCTTAATTTCAAAGAACCCATCAATAATTTTTCATAAATTGGGGGCATGGGGAAAACACCTAGTTTCACTTAAACTTACAATAAACTTTAATTAATGTCAATTTCCTTATAATATAGGATAACCAACATAAAATATGTTTTTGAGAAGAACCAATGGTTAGAATCAAAACCCTAATTTTGAAAAAATTCCCAAATTCAAAATAGTATAGCAACGGATTCATGGGGAAAGAAATACCATTAATGAAAGTTCCAATACCTTGTTTGAAAGAAATGTTTGAGAGAATTGGGATTTGGAGAATACTTTGGGTTTTTGAGTTTTAGTATTGTAAATGGATGAAAAAAACTTAAAATCCTATTTATATTTTACCCCTAAACTACCCAAAACACCGCACATTAATTGGACTTGAAAGTAAAAGACTAACCTAACCTTTATTAAAGAACCCGTCTAGGTTCACGAGCCACATGGAGAACCACCACTCATGGTGATAGTCGTGAGTATTACGGAAGTAGCGTCATAAAGCTTTCTAATTCCTACAATAACTTAGTCAAGTTCACGATTCCCCCTTCCCCTCGTCAAGTGCACCATGACCCGTTATGGTACCTATGGTGCTTTGAACAGTAGCTCCTCTAGGTTACCCATTTCCTACAAAAACTAAGTTATTCTCACGCCCCACCTCATGTGTCGTGGAGCGGACCAGGACCCATGTTCACCTCGTGAGGGTTGGCGTAGTGTCTAGGACACTTAGGGCTCATAAGCCTTCCACTGACCGTGATCTTGACCCCGAGCCGTGGAGGTTGTTGTGGAGCGTTGATGCAGTAGCTCCATGTTTGGGCTTCCCCTTTTGCTTGGCACTCCTCTATTATGCCTTGACTCATAAAACCCTTAAAATAATTAAATGTTCTACTAAGTTAGGGAAAATTATTTTTATTAAATTAATTTTACGTTTAGGCTCTAGTTTAACATAACTTTTTCCAGAGTGTTACAGGATATCGGTGATTGAAAAAGAATTTTAGTTTTGGAGTGGACCATTCATATATATATTTATAAGGTTAGAGCTGGACACTATAGATTTTTTCTGAGCCTTGACTTTTATTTTGCTAAATTTCTTTGAATGTTTGACAATACTTACCCAAGAAAATGAACAAAGAGCTTCCTTTTGCTGAAGCCCCTGCAGTACTTACTTGTGGTGGAGAGAAGTGGAACATGTTTTATGGTGGAGCTTAAACTAAACACAAATTTAATACTAGATGGAAATTTTTTATGGATAATAATAATCTAAAAGAGGGGGATAGAGTTGTGTTTGAACTCTAGAGAGTGTAACTCTAACAAAATTGAATTCAACATTAAGATTCTAAGAGAAGATTTTGTTATTCCTCTTGTATTCATAACATACTTAGAACAAAAATTTGAAGAACTTGGTAAGACAACAATGTTTAAGAACATTTTCACAACTAGAAAATTAAAACTAGTTGAGAAACTAGAATCAGAAACAGATTAGAAAAATATGTATGAAATATTTTTCTTAAAAAAGTATTGTTGTTAATATATGTTAAAAAAACCTTATTGATTCCAACATACATTGCAGAAACACGAAGTTACAAAATTTTAATGAACCAATAAAAAACAGAAGAACATAAATTAATTCACAAATCTAAAGTTTGTAAAACATTCCATAATTTGAAAAAACAGAGAGAAAATCAAGCTCACTGAATGCACAGTGTCCCCTTAAGAAAATTATTCCCATCTAGTATCCGCGGTATGATTTGGAATATGTCCTACCAGGATAGAATGATCTCAATCACCAGTGTATTTATACCTAAAATGCTGGTGTCAGCGAGCCACTCAACGGCAGTTATATACACTTAGAATATTTGATTTAGTAGTAGAGAAGAAGTGCATAAATTCTATTATTAAACTGAGAGGAAATCCATCAATTTAAAGAAAACAAAGGATAATGCGAAAAGGTTCGCATTGTGACTTACCGGAAAGGTTACAACCCTTTGGAAAAGTCACAATCTTTCGGAAAGGTCGTCATCTTTCATTAAAGTCACAATTTTCTATTAACAACTTTACATAAAAGTCACGACTTTTCACAAAAGTCACAGCCTTTCATATAAGTCACAACTCTTCATTTTCCATTCACACTTTTCAAAAGCCAACAATCCCCTGTATGAATGGGGAATGAGTCCAAAAAAAAAAGAAACAAACAAGTACGTGTCCTTTAAAAGCAACAATTAATTGCATCTAGATAAGTAGGTTTCCCCTTGGACTTTCCATAGTGAGCATATGTCAGATATACTCGGTCAACTGGTAGATGCGATATCTTGGAACCATCAAGCTTTGGTGCATACCTAGACAACCATATTTCACACAAATAACCCTTTACTATTGATGGTTATTATGGTTGTGTTAATTTAGCCATGAACACCTTCTAGTTTCATGAGTGTATAGAGAGATGGGCTTTTCACAATCATATTCTTTGAAGCGGCTTACACTTCACACTCACATAGGTGATTCCTAACCGTGTTATCACATAGATACACCATTTGGTCAAATCTATAAAACTTAGCAAATCATTTAAATCATTAAGCTTTGTTAACTCACTAACATGCCTTAATTTTGTATCATTTTCCCTAAGAATTGTCTTCATCATAAGAAAGGATTGAGTTTTTTGACAATGCCGAACCGTCATTCACAACTTTAGTTTTCTCCTTGAATATACATCATGGGATCTCCGGCATGCTATATAAAGTTACCGTATGATGACTTGTCCTAATCCATAAATCCATTCCCTTAGATGATTTTTCAAATTTCTCTCTAGTTATACCTTTTTGTAAGTGGATCCGACACATTATTCTTTGATTTTACGTGGTCAATTCAGATAATTCCACTAAAGTGTAGTTTTCTAACAGTAGCATTTTTATGTCATATATGACGAGACTTTCCATTATACGTCATGTTCCATTCCCTAACTATTGTATCTTGACTATAAAAGTGCATGCATACTAATGCCAACGGTTTGGGCTAAAAAAGAATATTTATCAAGAAATTCTGGAGTTTTTTAACTTATTCACAGACCTTATCTAGAGCACCTAGCTCAGAGATCATTGTAGATCTAGTGATACATGTCTCTTTTGAAATATTTCCAAGAGACTTCTCCTCTACCAAGAGTAAATACATATTCACTCGTGGATTTTAATTCATTTGGTCGGTGATCCATTTGCATCTTTATATCCTTTCAATACTATTAGATATTTTTATAATGCAATACATAGTTTTAAGTATTTCTCAAATAATCCAAAACACTTTTTATTGTCATCTAATGAGTTCTATTGGGATCACTTGTGAACCAACTCATTTCAATATTAGGAAATACTATTTATGATCACGCACACTTCATGATATACATCATACTTCCCAATACTCTAGCATAATCCAATTGTGAGTCACTTTTGATTTCACTCTTTTGAAATTCAAAGCTCACATTTGGTGTAGACTTGACAATACTGACATCCAAATATTTGAACTTGTAAAGTACCTTTTCAATGCAATGAGACCGTGAAAATACTAAACATTATAGAGTTCGAAGGTTTCTTATATCTAAGATCGCATCAGCAACTCCAATTATTTTTCATTCCAAACTTGCTTTCAAGCATACATTTAGTAGCATTTATGTCATTAGTGTCTCTATTGATGATCAACATATCACCAACGTACAAAAAAACAATGACCTTATGATTTTAATGTGAATAGATTTATCACTTCCATCATTCTTAAATCCATTTGCCAACATATCTTGGTGATATTTCTTATGTCATTGTTTGGGTGCTTGTTTTAGTATATAATGTGACTTAACAATTTGGTACACTTTCTTTTATTTACCGTGAATCACAAAACCCTCGGGTTGTTCCATGTAAATTTCTTCCTCCAATTCTACATTTATTAAAGTTATTTTCACATTCATTTGATGAATTTGTAGGTCATATACCACATCTAATAATTTTAGCATCCGAATGGATGTAATTGTAGTTACTACCGAGTATATATATCGACAAAATCAAAACATTGTTTTTGTCTAAAGCCTTTGACACAAAATCTTGCTTTATATTTTTCAATAGTTCCATCAACTATTATTTTTCTTCTAAAGATTCACTTTGGACCCAAATGTTTATTTTTTTGAAGAAGATCAATAAAATTCCAATATGGTTGCTCAAGATTGCATCAATCTCACTATTGACACCATCTTTCCAATGTATGAGTCTATAGAGACACAAGAAATGTTATAAAATCTTAAGGGAAGGAAGTAAATGTCCTTTTACATTTACGAAGCCTCTGAATCTCCTTATTAAGTACATTATCATTTTCCTTTCCTAAGCCTTTTAGACCGTTCTCTAGACTACTCATGTCAAATTTTACAGTCCACAGTCGTAGGTCCTATCATAATTCTTTTTGGAATAGGAACATAGACTTTGGCTAGACACCCCCACACTTTGAAATATTTCAAGTTGGATTTCTTTCCTTTCCTTTTCTCATATGGAAAAGATTGTATTCTGAACAAACAAAATCGCTTTCTTTCTAAAAAGACAACTTTTTGTTGTTGCCTTTTCTAGTAAGGATAGTTCCTCCACACAAGTTTTATGGTAAACCCGAACTTAGAAATAATGCATCCATTATTTCTTTCAACGTTCGACTTTCATTAGATTGAGGTGAATAGAGCAGTAGTTTTATGGATAGTTCTTTTTACAAACATATTTCTGCACAAGGAGATTTATACTCTCCATTCTTATCACTTTTTATCTTTTTCCACACTGATTACCATTCAGCAAATAGACATAGTTATTTATAATATAATTGTCAATAAAAGTAACGAGATACTTTTTCCCACCATATGATGGTGTTAACTTCATATCGCAAATGTCAGTGTTAATCAATTATAAGGGATTAAAATTCCTTTCAACAGTTTTATAAGAATGCTAAACATACTTAGATTTCTAAAAAACTTGACATTTTTATTTATTACATTCAAAGCTAGACAAAACTTCTAAGTTGATCAGCTTTCCGTTCATGATTTTATAATTGACATGCCCCAAGTGTTCATGTCACAAACATGGACTCAAGCAAGTAAGAACAAATTAAAATATTGAGTTCAAAAAGCTCTTCGCGAGGTAGATTTTTCCTTACTAATATTTTGTTCCTATTTCTTACAATTATGTGTGATACAAACATTATTTAGAGTCATCACCTTATCAAATGTACTTTTCAGAAAGACCTTTCCATAACTTTCAATTTGATCTTATAGAACTACCCATGAACAAAGTTTCATCGGGTTCGATAAAGGCAATATAGTCCAAATGTTACTTTTACAAAAACATAACAAATGAAAATTCACCAATATTCATGTATATGGAAATACTTTTATTATAATAGACACATATTTTTATGACAAATCACAACATTTTAAGTACCACTTTTTTCATAAAAGAAAAAAAATATTTGGAACAAGTATATATGTAATTTGGTGGTTTCATACTACTCACATTATATACTAGTAACAGAGAAACTCAACAACCACAATACCAAATATAATCTAAGAATTTTTTGGGTCTAACATAATGCAAAAGTATCATTGAATTCATATCTATTGCTCCAAAGTTAAATTAGACACCAAATCTAATCATAAGCAAAGAACCCTCACATTTTAAATGTGATCTCAAAAATATTTTTCAAATATTTGAAAATATTGTTTCCACATACTCTCCTAGACTTACAAAATGTTATTAACAATATGAAATCACTTTTGGAAATATTATTCTACAAAAGAATTATACTTCTTCAATTCTCTTTGACAATGTTTACACAATGTCAAAGTTCATTCCATAGAGGCATAAAATCACAAACTCTAGTCTCTGACATTTTTCCTCTATCACAAATAGACATACCACTTAGTATTCTAAATAGTAACAGTAAGGACAAAAATATTGTACAATTTATTTCTATACAAAATCGAAGTTAATAAAAAATTAAAAGTACAACACTGAATTATTATGTGAAGTTTTCATATTTTTCAAACCAACTGCATAGTCCAATTTATCCAGAATAGAAAACCACAAAAGTTTTTAGTCTAGAAAAATCAAACACACTAACATTTCATATGGAATACAAAACTAGAAAAGTCTTTTTTTTCCTTCTCCAAACAGAATAAAACATATTCTTAGACCATCACATAAAAAGTTTTTCTTTTCAAATAGTCTTCAAACTATAACATTTTAACGTACTATTAATCAAAAAAAATATTCATATCTCATTCTGCAAACCAGAAAATTTTAATGGCAACACTATTTGCTAAAAAAATTTGATTTAAAAAATATACGATTTGCAAATCTTTTTCCAAATACACACATGATAAATATCAAAATTGTTAACCTTTAGAAACTGTTTTTTTCCTTATATAAACAATAAGAAGGTTACTGGGTGTAATATTTAATTAAAATACCACAAATTATTTTTGGTACATTCTCACTTCGACCTTGCTTAACAAAGCAAAAAATTATGGAGAAGTAATTCATTTATCTTCTATTTCCATGATCCAATTCTCTTTTTAAGTAGAGTGTAGACGAAATATTAACAGTTTAATAATTTCCTTAAGATTTTTATTCATCTTATATTCCTAACATACTTAGAACAGAACTTTCAAGAACTTGGTAAGACAAAAAAGTTTAAGAACATTTTCACAACTAGAAAATTAAAACAAGTAGAGAAACTAGAATTAGAAACACTTTAAAAAATATATGAAATATTTTTCTTAAAAAAGTATTGTTGTTAATGTGTTTAAAGAATCTTACTGATTCCAACAAACTATGCAAAAACACGAAGTTAATAAAGTTTAATGAACCAGTGAAGTACAGAAGAACAGAAATTAATTCACAAATATATCATTTATAACACATACCAGAATTTGAAAAAACAAAGGGAAGATCAAGCCCACTGAATGCACTAAGGAAATTGTTCCCCTCTTGTATCCGAGGTTTGATTTGGAATATGTCTTCCCAGGTTTGAATGACCTTAATCACAAGTGTACTTAGACCCAAAATGTTGGTGGCAGTGTGCCACTCAACGGCAATAAAGTACACTTAGAATAATAGATTTAATAGTACAAGAAGAAGTCAATAAATTCTATTATTAAAATGAGAAATCCATCAATTTATAGAAAAAGAAAAGGGTAGTGTAAAAATGTTCTTATTGTGCCTTACTGAAAATTTCACAAACCTTTGAAAAAGTCACAATCTTTCAGAAAGGTCGTCACTTTTCATAAAAGTCACAACTTTCCATTAAAGTCACAACTTTACATAAATGTCGCAATTTTTCATAAATGTCACAACTTTTCACAAAAGTCGCAACGTTTCATAAAAGTCACAACTCTACATAAAAGTTACAACTCTTCATTTCTCATTCACATCTTTCAAAACCAAACAGAATTTAAAGTTGAATTGGTTTTTGAAGATGTGTAGGTTATAAACACCGACAACCCAATTATGAACTTTATCATTGCTAGTAGAAATTTCAATTTTTAAGAAATTTATTTTATCGATTCCAATAGTTTTAATTTCAACCAATAAATACTTTAATAATTCCAATAGTTTCAGATCTGATGTATGCCTCATTTTATCAATACTACTTTTTTGGGTTTTCTGGTTTAATAATGTTAATATTATTTATAAAGATATGCATTACATTATCACACAACACATGTGCAGCGATAATAATATATTAAATGTTAATAATCAAAGCAATTCATTTTGAAATTTCTATTTTTAAAAATTTGCAAATCTAAAATTTGCATTTTACATTAACTAAATTCATATTTCAAATTTTAAGAATGATTTGCATCTGAAAGTGAAGGATTATGCCTAAGAAAGTTACTATGATAAAAATTGACGTCCTCACTATAGTCTGATGTGAATTTATGCTTATGTGTTCTATCACATTGTCGACATTGAATCATATTATCATATAATTTCTTAAATATCGTCACATGAGACTTATTTTTGCTCATCTTCGACTGGTAGGAAGTTTCTCCATGTAAATATTGAGAATTCAATTTAGTAAAATAATTAATTGCGAAGTGAACAATTTATAGCAATTTAAGAGAGAAGTCAAGAAGAGGTGACTAATTATATATTTTAAAACGTAATTGGGTGATTAAGAATGCAGTGGGGGTTTGTCTTTTTATGTATTTATAAAAAGTAAAATAATGACAAAAATTCAAAATATGATCGATTGAGTCTTTCGTAATGTTATCCCAACGAAAGAACAAATTGAAAATCAAATTCTTAAAAACAAATTGACAATTGAATTAATTAATCTAATCAGTTAAAAGTTATAACTTTCGACTAATGTTTGGACCTTGGTTTTAAGCAATCTATATCTAAAGTCCGATCATAGCATGTTCATATTGTTTCAAGAAAATGCTATTTTGAAACTTCTTATTTATGTTGACGACATTACCCTTTTTGGATCCCCACATAGGCTTGTTTTTTAATATAGAGAATCCATGAAATCTAACTTTGAAATGAAAGACCTTGGTTTTCTTTACTCATCTGACCATTACAAATAGTTGTGCTAATCTAGATATTTTTAAAAAAAAATTGGTGTTTGGTAGACACATCAGAGTACGATTAAATTTGAGTTCACACAGGAACTTCACATTAACGAGGGTAAACCTCTATCTAACAAAGGTTACACCATACCCAAGGGACTCAAACTCAATACCTCTAGTTATAAATGAAGAAGTACTTACCACTCCACCACAACCTTGTCGGTAGGTATGTACATCTTTATTTGTCTAGAGTAGAGTTTTATTCGACCTAATAATTGCAAAAAAACCTCTCTTTTTTCGCCGCTTAACTTATTCACCAAAATTAGATCTTCCTAAGTACACGAGTCTCTACATTTAGCAAAAGAGATCTTGTATGCCAGATATTATAACAATAAGCTAAGTTAAAAACTTACTACCAACATTTGTGTTGAGGTGGAAATGAATCAGTACTTTTTCATGTTTGATTAGATTTTTCTGATTTGTATAGTAAGAATAAAATTATTTTTGATAAGAAGTGTTGAACTCTCAAGATAGCACTTTTCGATGTGAATCGAATTATCGAACTCAAATGTGGGTATCATATATCAAGTGAAAGTTTTTTAAAAAGTAAGTAGATCAATTACTACTACAGTTTAGGACGGAGTTTTGATTGATATTCATCCATTATGAATTAAGGCATCTCGAATTTGAGCGATGTGTATAAAATTTTCGTTTCAAGAAAGTGTTTAATCTCCAAGATAAAACTTCTCAATTCAAACAAAATTAATCGAACTTGAAAATACGTATCAACTATAAAATTAAAAGTTAAAAATTAAAAAAAGAAGAAGCTAAGTTTCAAGGTCAACTTTTTTTAATTGATTTTCAATCAATTATATGATTAAAGAGAATTGATTTTCAAACAATTATATAGTTGAAACTGATGTTTTATATTATTCGTTCAGTTTAAATTGATTTGTTTTATTTTAATTTAATGAAATTTTAAAATAATATTTTTTTAAAATTTTAAACCAAAGATAAGTACCAAATGCTCTTAAATTGTTGGTCTTATACAACGATAGGGAAAAGTTGAGAAGAAAACGAATTATAAAAAAACTTAAAGCTCAGGGAGAAGGAACAGGCGTAACCCCCAGGTGGCGCGACCAAAACCAAACACAAGTTCTTGAACCCCAACATATACCAATAATAATTTCAACTATAAATAGCAACAAAAAAAAAATTGCGGAAGTCCCAAAAAGTTAATTAAATACACCAGTTTAAATAACGTTTCTAAAGTTAATACTTATTATCCCAAAATTGATAGTCATATATCAAGGACATCTATTTCAAAATTATCAAGTCTTAGAGTGTTTAGAAGAAACAAAATTAGCACAGAGGATGGCTGGCCCATGTTCGAAATTCAAAGACATCAAGACGTGAATGAATGAGAGAATCCAACAGAGCTAGGAATAAAGGCTCACCTGAACGTGATATGCTGGAGGACTGGCTAGAGCTGAGGGTGAGTCGATGTCGATTGTAACTGGCTCCACTCCACAAAAGAAAAGAAAAGAAATTACAAGTAGGGTCAGTACAAGGAACACGTACTGAGGACGTATCATCGGTCAACTCAAAAAGAAAGCAAATATACTGAATAATATATAAAATCAACTACAATACTTAACAGGGTGGGCAAGCAACAAACACATGAACCCTGACAACAACACCATAATAGGTACACCAGCACAACATCAGAAACACCTATGATGACTTACGGCTCCATACCATACTTCATTTGAAAATAGGTTATTGAGATTAAGTAATTAAGTTACTTACAAGATCCTTTCCTTTAAGGTTATTGTGCGGAATGTGACACTCGATCCCCATAATAGCCGTCCTGTCGGAACGTGACACTTCGATCCAATTAATATTGTGTCGGAGTTGACATGCCTATTCCTATTATCTCATTATTTTATTTCATCAAGCCTTCTTTATTCAAGGCGTCAATTTAATAGAGAGGGTTAAAGATTAGAAATCAAAAGTCTCATATTTTAAGGTCAACCACAAACCACACCATCAAAACATACAACCACACAATCAGGTACATATGAGACTTTATAATATCACTCAATACATATAAATCGTTATTTAGAGTTTATCTATCAACTGGAAATAAACCATAACCTACATTTATTAATTTCAAATCTAGGGTTAAGTCTTAATTACTCCAAATAACATAACTTTAAGGGTTAGTAATAGATATTAATCAGACACGTAATTGTTGTAAGGAACTATCTCAATAGTTAAAGTAATTGATAATGTGATAGCTAAAGAAAATAATGAAAACATTCAAATTTTAAAAGCAACTGATTTACAAAATCGAGTAGCTATCCTGCAGAATCCTAAAAAACTATAACTGATTCATTATGTGGAATTAATGCACAAACCAAACTGCAGTTACATAATCTATTCCTCATTCAATAGTACACTACTAATATTATATAAATTATATATGATGAGTTTACCATTAGTAACAACCCTCATCTTAAATTTCCTCTTATTCTAATTTTATTACATTTATGCCAGAAACTAAATAGCAGGTAAGTTATAAGCCATTAGTCTGAAATTACATGCAAGTATTACTACAGTGTATAATTAATATGCATTCCTATCACCAATCAATATGTATAGCATAATTTAAAGTTCGTCACCTCTTACCTGAAGGTAGTTGTTTTGTTGATGCGGAGCGCCTACTTTGTATTTCTTTCTTCTACTGATTTTTTTAGTACCCTAATTTTTATATTTGCTTGATAAAAAAATAGTGAAAGTGACTCCCTACTAATTGTAATATTATTTTTTTTAACCACAAACTAAATAAATTATTAAAATTACCCCACTGATTTCATAATTATAATTATGAATAGTCCAAAACACCAATTTATAATCTATCAAAAAGTATTCCATCAAATAAGAAGCTCTAGTACTAAAAACAACCAAATAGGTTGTTACATTAGATACCAATTTACCCATCGTTCATCCTCGAACGATCATAGGAATAAAGGCGAGGGCGAGAAAGAGTACCTGAATCTATAAAAAAAAATGTGGATATCTTTCTTGCATATCGACCTCACTCTGCCAAGTGGACTCTTCAACTGGCCGATTTTTCCACTGAACCTTGATAGAGGCATCTATTTATCTTAACTTGCCGGACCCTCCCTATCTAGAATAAGCAACAGGTCTCCTCATAAGACAAATCTTATCAAGCAGTACTGAATCCACACGAAATAATGTATTTCAATCACCTTGAGATTTTGTTAGATAGACACATGAAAATACGGTGCACTCCTGAAGGCCTTGAGGGCAATGCCATTCAAGGCCACCTCCCTCCCCGAGTAAGAACTTAAAATTGTCCATATACCTCGGACTAAGCTTACCTCTTCCTACCAAACCGCATTCACACCTTTCATGGGTGA